>WBNO01001745.1:14085-212268 GCA_013400575.1 Peucedramus taeniatus
AAACCAAAAAAAAAACAAACAACAAACAATCAAAAACCAGTAGATTTTTTTTCTCATGGTTTCAAGGAGAAAAACTTAGAGCAAAACTTGAAGTGAACTGGGAAAAAAGTGTGTCCTGCCATCCATGGAGAGCAGGCAAAGAAAAACCCAGACAGCTGAACTGCCTTTTCCTTTGGCCACTGGATTCTTAGAGCTGAAAGCCATTTCCTAAAGTGAAAACTATTCAAACCTCAAAAGATTTAAATTTTCTGTGGAGGGGACATATTCCAGATGGACCTGTGTTAATGAAGGAGGATGGGTGCTTGTTGTCAGGCCAATACTGGCTCTCACTCCCACTCCCATGCAGTCAACATCTGCAAGGCCACAGCTATGGATAGCCACTGGTGAATCTTCTGTTCTTCCTCTTGTATTAATGTAATTTATATGAAATTTCTCTATTTCTCAAACAGTGCAATTACAAGTCAATACCTCTGAATGATGACAGGTACAATGCAACCAGCTCTCAGCACCAGTTCTATGTCTGTGAATATTCAAAAATGTATACTTTATTGTACTGAGGCCAATCTCTGTCTTCTGGTCAAGAAAGATAGAAAAGTGGGCTGGATTCAACCCTTTTTGACCTTGTATGTATGTGAAGCTCCTTCTCTGAATTAGTCCCTCAAAGAACATCTTGCTGATGCCTACCTAGAAAGCTTTCTGAATAACCATAACACAAAAATCTGATTTCTTATTTACAACCCCTCCCCCAAAAACACACAAAAAACCCCAAAGCAAACAAGTAAACCCCCTCCCAAAAAACCCAACCAACCAAAATAAACAAACCAACTTCAAACGTACAAGCAAGAAAAAAAGCCAACCCTCAAAATGTTTCAGCAAAATTTCGACAAAGAAAAAATTAAGGGAACAGTTTGCCACATTCCCAAAATTTTTGCTTGTGCGTAAAAAATGTATTGCGAGGAATAAATAATACAAAGACTTAGGAAAAAGACAGGGAAAACGGCTGAGAAAATTAAAAAACCCTATGTTCTCCCTTCTGTGCACATATTCTCCATGCTAATTTCTATTCACAACTAAGGTAGAATTTCCCAAAGACCAATTAGGACTTTTATTGGCAGAACTACACTGCAGCACCCTTGGTAAAGTTTTCCATTTAAAATCTCTAATCTGCATGCTATCTGATTCTGAGTAACCTTCTTCTAAGTAGAATTTATGCACTCACTCTCTCTTTGAATGCCCCTTGGGACAAGAGACTATGTATAGCACCCATTCACTTAAATTTCTCTTTTTTTTTTTTTTTTGAAAGCTCACAAGTTCTCCCAAGTTGGTTTCTTTGTAATGATTTGAATTGACTGCTTCACAGCAGCATAGCAATGCACTGATAAAGGGTGGCAAGAACAGCATGCTCATGCTTGACATATTAGAAAAAATATTATATATTTGGTAGTTTGAAAAAGACCAGAGTGGGAAAAAGCCCCCAAGAAATCACAATGATACAGTGTTTAAAATGGGAATTAATCAACTAATCAATCAATTGGAAAACACAGACTCATCCTCTCTTCCCCTGCACAGCAAAATCCTCTTGTCATGTTTTTTCTTGAATTTAGATGATAAGTATTGCCTGCATGGGTTATTTTCAGATTATCTGACAGGTAAACATATTTTTAGATCTCTTTAAAGGAAAAAAAAAAACCTAGGTTTTAAAGATAAAGACATTATTTTCAGAAAAGAAATAAATGAGTAAAAAAAAAAGCCTTTGAGAAAAACCTTTGAGAGATGCAGCCACAAATGTTGCTGCAGGAAGCCAGGGGATGCTTAGTGTGTCACATCTGGCCCCAGCTTTGAGTGCTGAGCACTGGAAACCTGAACCTGTGCCATTTTGGAGCTCCAGCTTTACTGGAATGGAGCCTAGAACCTTGCCTGGGAATAGCCTGTTCTGAACTGGATAACCTTCAGAGTTCATCTTTCCCTCACTCTTATGCACATCTGAAGCATCTGGCAGAAAGAGGAAAGATATGAAAAACTGTTCAAATTAGCAGGTAGGGAATTTGTGACCAGTCAGGTTTGACAGCTGTCTACAGATTTTATCCTGTAGAGGGAACTTAAAGTTGATGAAGAACCTTTTTCATGCTGCACATCCTGCAATTTCTTTGGCTTCCTGTCTCCTTTTCAGAAACTCAGAGAAAATCCATAATTTGTGGATCAATTATGTCAAAATGACATAATAAATAAGACAAATTGTTTAATTGCTTTGACCACTGACATGAACTTTCTGTATATAGTATCCCCACCTCCGAGTTTTTAGCTTTGAGCACTGTGAAGAAGATAACTTAATATTTGATGAGACTCCTGGTGCATTCTGAAAAAAACAAAACAAAACAAAACAAAACAACAACAACAAAAAAAAAAAAAATCAACCAACCAAACAAACAAACCCAAAACAAGTAAACAAAAACCCACCAAAAATCCCAAAAAAACAAAACAAATAAACAAAAAATTCTGAAAAACAACCCAAGGAGCTATATTCTGCTTCAGAGAAACAAATTTGACATGCAGTGATGTATTTCCATAAGGTGCTAGACGATGTCAAAACCCTGAATTTCTCAAATTCTGTTCTGGGTCACACAACACAGAGTTCTCATGCAAAGCTTTTACTTAAAAACCAGCAATTCCGACATTAAAAATAAGGTTTCTTTCTAAATTTACTAAAGTAAAATTTCTTACTGAGTTTACTAAGAGCCATCACAAAAACAGACTTAGGAAAAGTATTTATCAGCTGCTCCTTCAAACTTGAAGACTTAGTTTGGGTCTTCTGGTTTTGGCTTGCACTCAGATTTCTTTTTAAGGGTGAATTCTGCATGTGCACTTTCCATTTGAATTGGAAATCCAGTGTTGAAATGCCAGTGCCAAGGTGTCATTAGCCAGAGTGAGCCAGCACTATTTGACTACTTGATTGGTTTCTCTCAGAATAAGACACAAAGTGAGAAGATTTAAATGTCTGCTGAAAGGATCCTTTGCCCCAGAAAACAGGTGTGTCTGTGTGAGCATGAGTACAAAAAGCTAAAGATTGTGACCAAAAAGTTATAATCTTTAAAACACATTTAGAAAGGTTTCTCTGTGTTTAGTCTAGCAAGGAACAGACCTGTAAAGATGATGGTAGAGAACGTGTTTCCAAAAACATGGTCAAATTTTGGCAAGTCTCAGGCATCCAGCACAGCCATTGCCACTTTATGAGGACCAAGCCCAAAGCAATTCACTAAATTAGCTCTCCTGTGGGATAAGGAATCACCTTTGTACAGGTGAGAAAGAAAGGGATTAAGGGAAAATTCGTGATGGAAAAGAAGCCCTGACTAGTCATGACCACATTTAGATTAGTGATAGCTTAAGCTACTGCAAATTCCAGTGGGATCTCCAAGCACCACAAGAAGCTCTTTGTCCCTCTCAATAAAGAGCACCTTTGTTAGTGATTTGATTCCGTCATACTGACTGTAACCATCCTAAATTAGGCTTAAAGTAACCAAACCTTCAGCTCACCAGTGTCCCTTCATCTTCCTGCTGCCTCATTCCTCCTTTCACACTGCACACGACCTGCCAGGACTGCTGGGAAGCTGCAGAGTCCATATGTCCTCACAGATGGGCTACAAAGGATGCTTATTTAACACATTCACATAGCTGCTTTTGGCCTCATGCCATATGTACTGCCCTTTCATGAGTTCTAATTCTACAGATCCCTGATTGTCTTCAAGGGGAAAAAGAATTTAAATGCCATTCTTTCGTTCACAGCTAAATGCTTTTCATACAATCTAAAGAGCATCTTGTAACTCCTTCACAGCCCTGCCCCTTCCTCCTCCCCTCTTACATCTGCTGCTATGAAATCCAGCCTGTTCCATATTTCTAAAAATTGAAAACTAGATTTATGAATCACTTCACCTTTGGTTGCCACTCACATTATTAATCTTTGTGTCATAAATAGAGGTTCAGTTGGCTCTAAGCAACTGTTATTTTAGTGTCTGACAGGCACAGGCTTCCTTCTCAGTCTGGGGATTTATTTACATTCTTTATTTACGTTCCAAATCCAGTCCCACTATTGAAGCTTTCCATAGCTCTCATTCAGACAAAATTCCCACTGAGATTTTAAAGGCCCCCTCAAATAAGTCCTGAGCATCTCTCTTATGTGCTGAACTCAGGGTAATGAAACCTGAATCCAAGCTGTTTGTGCTGATCCCTTGCTCATGTCATTCTGCTACAGCTCAAATCAATCAAAATTTTACCCTGATTGCTATAAGGAAAGGATGCTGCAAGAGTGTTCTTAAAGCACTGCCTTTTTTTGGCAACATTCTGCATTTCTTCAGTCCCAAGTAACACAAATTTCCTTTCTGGCATTCATCAAAATGGAGGCTTTCAAGGGTCACTACAATAAGAATTCAATTTGACATGGGGGGTTAGACTCTCCTGGCCCTATCCAACATCCTTCTTCATCTAATGAGATGAAATGACAGCAATGGCCAGCAAATGAGACACTGGCAAAGGCATTTGCAAAAGCAGATTTAATATTAAAGTGAAACCATGACAAGTTTGTCGTCAAGGTTCACTCTACTGCTATGGCTAAGGCACACAGAGCAAAATCAGACTAAAATCTAGAATCAATCAATCTAAAATTTAAATCAGCCTAAAATTACCAACATGGAGGCTGAGGATGGAAAAAGGGTAAGGATAGGAAAGGGTAATGATAAAAAGATTTAATGAAGACCTTCCAGTTGAGTTACAAGGTTCAGAATGGAGCCCCTTGTTAAACTCAGCCCTGGACTTGACCACTGTTTTAGGCCTAAAGGTTTTAACAGCACTTAAATTAAAACAACAGTTAACTGAGAAACAGTATAACAAAAGATTCTACAGAATTCACAATAAGCACAACAGTAACTTACAGCCCTACCTTACTCACAAATCTAACATACTTAAGAGTCTAAGAGAGCAACATCCATAGCACATTTGTTATAGCATATCCACACTTGCACACACACAGACCTAAAGGAGAACATACAAGGTGTATGCCTGTGAAAAATACCCTTGAATACAGTGAAGAACATTCAGTGAATATTCTTTTGCATCTTCTCAATGGGAGAAGAGTTGAACCTTGGGGAGTTGTGGGATCAGCCCAGGCTCCATTTCTGGGGTTCAGCATCCTGTGAGATATCCCTCTCAGAGGGAGATGGTTGGTCAATGGCTGCTGAAGTCCAGGAGAGCTCAAAGGGTCTCATTTAGGATCTCTGTTTACAGGGTCACAAGGCAATTGGCTTTGGTCATAGTAATCTTCCATCGTGGCCCCAATTGGAGATGGTAACTTTCTTTGGAAGTTTGATAGCAAAAATGGTGTTCCACTTGGGTTGTAACTTGGGCAAGAAAAATTTCCAAGGGCTTTCCATTAAAAAACAGGAGGTTTTTAGCCAGTATAGGTTCCTGAGAACAGACAATGTTTCTGATAAGCTCAAGAGGAACTTAGCCCAGGTGCTGAGCATTTCTGAGATCATTGTGCATCCTGAGGAGTGGGACAGGGAGAAGATGTCCCATCAAAACATGCAGCTTCAGAGAAAAGAGCAGTGGAGACATATTTCTTCACAATCAAAACCAAATCAGAGTTCTTCACATCTTGCTTTGGAGCAAGAAATTCCTTAATTGTCCCACAAATACAAACATTTGAATGTCATTTAGCACTAGGAATTGAGGCTAATTTTCCTATTCAGTGATTCTATAATTTTGCAAAATGTGTACAAGATGCAACATCATTTATTACAATAAACAGAGAACGTAAGATTAAAATTCTGACAGAGGAGTATTAGCTTCTCTTGGCAAAAGAAAAAAAAAAACTTCATATGTTTGTGAATCATCCCTGAGATAATACTATTCCCTCTAAATACCATGAAGAAAAAATTTTCATGTTGCTTCTGGAAAACATCATGAATATTAATAAAAGACAAATGCAGTTTGTCCATTTTGGGGATTATTGAGGCTTTTCCTTCAAAAGATTTTGTAAAGACAGTATATAGGTTTTGAAATGCTAAAGACACTACTAATCTGAGACAGATTTGTGCATGAACATTTTTACCATAAATATGGTAGAAATCACACTCAGTTTTAAAAATAAAGCCCAACTGGTAACTGTTTGAGTCAGTTTGTACTCACTGCTATGAGAGAAAGGTGTACAGCTTTGGAGACATTTAAGCTCATAGCAGCACGCTGCCAATGAACTCTTCGAGGAACTTTAAATGTTTAGAATTTTCTTCTAAAGAAATGAGGAAGGAAGAGTAGAAGAAGCATCTCAATTTGTATTTAAAGTGTCTTTTTAAACAGTAAGAGTCTAAGTCATATGGATGCAACAGGTATTGTATAAATAAAGACAGAGCCTTTCAGCTTACCATAAATTCCATCAACTCATTACAGCACAGTTCATGTGCAATGTAAAAGCCCAGCACCATTCCCACTTCACTTCTGTCAATCCATCTTGTGGCAAATGCTACAGGATTTGGATACTGTTGCCCAATTCTCATCTCCTCCACAGTCTTATACAACTAGAGAATATCACTCAATTTGTGTTGCAGTTTTCTGACATCAACAGCCAGTATAATGATATATTTGCCATCTTCACAAAGATACAAAGAGACAAAATATTTTTTAAGGATGGTCAGACAGTGTTTCTCTTTATTTACAGCTATCTTTAACCATATAGTTGCTGAAGAGACCTATATAATAGGACAAAACAATGAGAAGGCAATTTGGAGATCAGGACTTATTCCTATCACCCACGAGAAAACTGCAAGGAAAGGTTGCAGGGAAATGGTCTGGCAGTAAAGGCTCTAGGCAGGATGCAAGAGCATCACAGTTGCATATGACAAAAACAAATGATCCCTAAGACATGATTTATACACATAATGCCTTTAAAAATCTCAAACTTGATCTGAGAAGAGTTGGAAACAAAGTTATGGATGCTTCCCTGGTGACAACAGAATGTAGGTATCTTCCTGTTTCAGTAAGGTTTAATACAAAAATAAGTGATGTATCTTTCTTGTGGGAATCACTGCTCCTGTCGTTAGTGTAGAAAAAACAAAATAAAAGTCACTAGAAGTATGGTTAGTTTATTGAGAGAGGTGGAAAAAAACCCAATCAAAATAAAATAAGTCTTATTTCCTTCTTATCTTATATCATGCATAACGATTTCTGTGAAAAGAAAGTATGTAGGAGAAAAATTGCAGTCTGGATATGGAAAGATTTCTAAACCATTCAACTTCAGGGACTACACAGAAAAGGAGGAAACAGGGAACATGGCTGATTTTCTGACAACTGCAATCAAATACCACAACAAAAATAAACTCTGATCACAGAATCACAGAATCAGCTGAGTTGAAAGGGAGGCACAAGGACCATTGAGTCCAACTCCTGGCTCTGCACAGCACCATCCCCAAGAGTCACACCATGTGCCTGAGAACATTGTCCAAACACTTCTTGAACTCTGTCAGGCTTGGGGCTGTGACCACTGCCCTGGGGAGCCTCTTCCAGTGCCCAAACACCCTCTGGGAGAAGAATATTTTTCTAATATCCAGCCTAAACCTCCCCTGACACAACTTCAGGCCACTCCCTTAATCCTGTCCCTGGTCACCACAGAGAAGAGATCAGTGTCAGCCCCTCCTCTTCTCCTCATGAGGAATTTGTGACTGCAGTGAGGTCTCCCCTGCGTCTCCTCTTTCCCAAGCTGAACAGACCAAGTGACCTGAGACACTCCAAATCAGAGACTAAAAACAGCTCAAAATACAAAGGAAGAGATTGACATAGAAACTTCTCTCTCTTTTTAAAAATAATAAAATCTAACTCTTTGCCAAAAACACAATGAGAAAGTCTGAACCATTTTGAACTCATTCAGCATAGAAAGAAATAAAGCTCAGATAAAAAACAGTTAATCAATTGAAATTTGCTAACCTAATAGCTAGGAAAAAAATGCAAATAATTCAGGCCATGGTATAGTTTTGTGAAATTCACATAATTTTTTTCTAGGGGAAGCATAGGGAAGAACTGACACATACCAAGTCATTTTCTCCACTGCCCTAATTATAGTGTTTAACTTGCTCACTACAATTTTACAAATCCAAACGATTATACTGGAGAAAATACTGGGCAAAGAATCAGGATTTACTTTAATTATAGGATTTTCAAAATGATAAATGAAAGCTTAGGAAAAAGGTGCAGGTTAAAAAAAAATCCGTTTAATGTGGCCCAGAAGTGTCAATGAGAAATCTGAGATACTGAGAAAGAAATAACTAATGTTCTCAAGGATAAATGTGGTTAAAGCCTTCAGTGATTCTTAGCTTCTGGAATTATGATTCTGTACTGTTTTCAGGGAAAAATAAAAATGTTATCTATAAGAGTCTAGATAAAAAAAATATTGCAAACCAATTGGTTTAAGTGCCCTTTGGAAATGTTAAAGATTGAAGTTAGAGACATGTAGAACTTGCTACCCTGGAGTAATAAGCCGATGTCATTATCTCAGATCAAATAATGAAAACCTTTTCAAGGAGTTATGCTGCTAGAACAGGAGGTTGTGACAATATAATCCATTTAGCTTCACAGAACCCCAGCTTTGTTTTGATTTTAGCTCAAGAACTGGAATAAGCCTGTCTCAAAAGCAGCAACACTAGCATCAAGGCTTGATTAGAGAAAGTCTCTTATCTTCTCTGCTGTGCCACTGAGAGGCTGTCAGGTATGCCTGACTTTTGCTCAGACAGAGGGAAAACAAGTCCCTTCTCTCTGGGGACCTGAGCTCTCTCATCCCATGATTCCTGCTTATGCCAGGAGGAAATTCTTTTTTTGCAGGAAGAACCTGGTCCCTTCTGTGGGTATTACCATGGAGGAAAGGCAGGCTGCTCCAGCAGGCAGCTTGTGACATGAAATCCAGAATTTACTTCTTTGGCTATGTACTGTGGATAGAGCCCTTTTCTACAAATACAGCAGAAGCACAGTGGGGTAGTGGAGATCATAAAGTGGCCAAGTAAATAAAGGAGGTTAATTCAAGAACAGCTCAGGAACAATCACCTTTTAATAATTTATATTCACAGTACAGCTATATTGCAACTCAGATTATATACATATACATACAATATACATATTGTATATGTAACAAATATACATATTTGTACATTTGTTCATGTAGGCACATGAACACCAAAAGCACAGAGTTCAGCAGAAATTTTTAGAAATTTCTTGGAGTTACACAACTATGTTTTGTGGTATAAATAAATATATTTATTCATGTAATTAAAGCCTGCGTTGTAACACATGAAACATAGAACCTCTACATTCCTCATTTCCTGTGTGTCCAGATGTCCCCAATCCATAGGGTTGGATTTACAGGTATATTTGAATGTTGCAGATGTGGCTGAAATCAATGAAAGCTGAACCTAGAGGGCTATAAAATTCTAAATGCTCTTCAGGTTCTGATATCTCAAATGAGACATGACAGAATAAGCCAGTAAATTTTACTTTAGCATACTGATATTTCCTATTTTGATTTACAAAACCTTTGAAATCCTTTCTTCCAGATTCTCTCCCTGCCTTTGTTCATCAGCAGTTATGCCTGGCTCCATGTATATAGACTTTCTTAGCTATCTTTAGCTATGTCCATGTCCTTAATTCTTTATGCAATCACTCCCTATCTGCTTCTTCACTTTAGTTTTTTCAACTTCAATTTACTCCCATTTCACTTAATTTCTTCATCATCTGACTTTCATCAGAATCCTTGTCCCCATCCTTCCATTCTGCAATGCAGCTTTTGCATCAGGTATTCTTCCTCCTCCCCTTTCACCAGGTGTGGGCACAGATGTTACAGAAGATGAGAAAAAGACAGACAGCTTCCCTGATCCATGCTTTAATGTCCACGCTTGTCCTGGTCCAAAACAGTTATTGCAGATCAAGTTCACATTTTTGGTGCAGCATGAGCTCAATCATGAGGGAAAAATTCAACATAGCAGCCAGTAAAACTGAAGTCTTGCTTGAGCATGTACAATTTTTTTGAGCGTGTACAAACAAATTACTTTAAGATTCTGCTTTGGCTACATTTCTGCAGTGTTTCAGGCACTGAAAAGCACATGTTCTAACAAAAAAGGCACCAATACTAAATTTAAACCCATTGTTCAAGAACTGTTGATATTTTTCAAGTTTACCAGAAGTCTTTCTAAATGTAAGTTTGTTTTAGGAGTGTTTTCCTTCCTGAAATTGAGTATAATAAGTCTAGCATCTAATATTTAGCGAAAGTTTAATCTTATCTTCTCATTACAAACAGTTGAAAGCTTGATTAACTTTCAGAAGCACCAATAAACCAGTTTTGCCCATGAAGATTTCCAGGCAATGATTTCTAGTCTTTAAGCAGATGTTGTTTAGACTACAGTACATTAGATTAAAAGCTATATTCTGCCACCACCATTTTTCTACCTTAAAATGACATATAAATACCCAAATATTTTTCTGAAAAATATATTCCTATATAAAACTTCTGGGTTTTGTTATGTTTCTGCCACAACACTGCAATTACAGTCAAGTTAATTTAGCTCAAAGATTCCAGACTATTAGGACTGAGGAAAGTACATAGAGCAATTTATTCTCTAATGATATTGTGTAAAGGCAAACCTATCACTTGCTGCTAGTGTTGAAATACATGGCCTTAAATGAAAAAGCAAGCATAAATTAATTAGACACTAAAGTGTCAAGGTTTTAATGACCCCTCTACTGGGAAGCAGTGAATAACAGAATAACAGAAACCTTTAAACAGCTGATTAGAATAAGACTCATATGGCAGCAATGTTGTTTTAGTAGTTGAAGAGATACTCTGTTGGAAATATAAGAATTCAGAACAACAGCACTTTTACTTTGCTAGCCAGAAAATAATAAGTTGCACTTATACATTTTATAATCAATTGTGTATGAATCAATATTCAAAGAAAATATTGGTGGTTACAGCACCAGCTGTGGTGATTACTCCTCTCAGCTCTGAGCCAAGGGAAAGCAGCATTGGATTAGCCAGCATGGAGCATTCCAGCTGCAAGCAATGAAATACAGACTCTTCTTCTGGTCTGTAAGAAGGGCTGGCAGCTCCTCTCCTCACCTGCACATCCAAGAATGCCTGGATGGAGCAGTTAACTCATACAAGTGTTTGCAGCTTCTTACAGCCTGATCCATAGGTTGCATTTCCACCTTCCATCCTGTCACACCCCTTACCTCTTTGCAGATATTCTTCTCCTTTGAGCCTCNTTTACCTCTTTGCTGAGGAAGGGATAAAGAGCAGATATTCTTCTCCTTTGAGCCTCCAGCTCACTGGTACAGCTCTCCTGTTGCTTGGATGCACAAGTTGAAATCTTTGTGTCAAACATGCACTCTTGAGGACAGCTGGTAACTCTGGGAATAGCACTGTTTTCAGTCTGAGGCACTTGCTGTATTTGTTTATGGAAAACAGCATCCTCAACTAATGATGCAGTTACCCTGGAAATATTCCAATTCACTTTAAATTAAAATTAAAAACATCACTTCTACTAAGAGAGCTGGCATCCCTAGAGGAAGAACAATTTTCCCCTTCCATTATAGCTTAGGTGGGGTATGGGACACAGAGTTCCCCTTGGTGATACAGGGAAATGAACTCACATCTCCAAACTACCATGTTTCTCTAAGTAGGATGAAAAGAAGTTGTTATTTGGAGGTATGTCTGCAATCCTTCTTTCTGGTCTTTTTCCACTTCTGAAAAACATTTACTTGCTTTTGTAATCAGCAACAGAAAGCAAAATCATTTGTTCCCCTGGGAAAAGAGCAATTTCCTAGGCTAGATACTCATTTTCATTTTCTTAAGACTATCTCAGCATTGAACTTTGCAACTGTAGAGCTGCCATTCCACCCTAGAACTGTGACACCACAAACCACCAGCCTACATACCACAAAAAGTGGGATTTATCCTCAACCAAGAGGACACAGGAACAGCATTAAAAGTAAAGATCAAGGGCAACCTAATTCTGAAAAACTGATTGTTAGGGAACTTCTCTGAGAGAAACTGGACACCTAAGGTAAGGAAAAAGACTTGCCTTCAGTTACCTCAAGCCTTAAAACCTATTATCCGGGGCAGTTAACAGGGAAAAGGATTGATGGAGCACTTCCTCTTTTAGAATTCCTATAAATCTATTCCTCCCTTTTCACTTATATGTGCCAGTAAACAAAGCATTTAATAAACCACCTGTATTAAACGAAGTAGCACTATTTCACTCTTTATTTTGAAAGTCTTTTGAATGAACTTAAGAGGCCTCAGTGTTTTGAGTGGGTAGCTATGCCAACCTACCAGGAAGCTGCACAGCCACTGGTGCCTGATTGGAATGAACATGAGAGCTGTCACTGGCAACAAGCCTTAACTAGCAGAAAAAAGGGCTAAATTCAGATGTAAAAGGGGTGCAACAAATTTTTGTTCCTCCCAGTGAGTGAAAAGAAGTTAAACTTGGTGTTTAAGGGGTCACCTGGTCCTTTGCAAACATGAATCAATTGCCTTCACAATATCTTAGTAATGGAAGGTGAGCCAGCCCCATAGAGTATCTTATTGGGGGCAGGCTGTTCTACAGTGTAACAATGCTAATTACATTTTACCTGTGCCAAGGCCACCTGCCTGCTTTCAGTCTTGGGTAAACTGCACCTCATGGCTGAGGACTGTCAGCTCTTGCCTGCCAGCAAAGCTCAGCTGAGGCTGCTGCTGATGTGGTGGTGATGTGCCTTGGTGCTGCTGGCTGCCCAGCCCCTTCTGAGTGCTCTGCCTTTGCCCTGTCTGCTCCCAGGAGAGCATCCTCCTCACTTCAGCTAGCAGCCAGCTCTGCTGCTGTAGCTCTGAGCCATGCACAGCAAACAGAACACTAATGCAGTCCCCCAGCACAGAGCTCTGAATAGATGTCTCTTTGCAAGGCTCCTGTGGTGTGTAAATGTCTCCTACCCTTCCTGCTCCCTGCTGAAGGACTAAACGTTTGCTTTTCAACAGCTCCTGATCTTTTGCTTAACTTAAAGTTGACCATTCAGCCCAGGCATAAAAAGGCATTAATTAGATAGCCTAGCATGTCAACATTATTAGAATTCCTGTTTCCTCCACTTGAAATTCTTTCTTTGCTCTTTAAACAGGAAGGCCTCCCAAAACTTACCAAAAAAAAAAACCCCAAACTGGAATTCAGGCCTATGTGATGATCCTTTTCATTTATATCCCTTTTCCCCTCTGTACTTTTTGAAGGAAGAGGTTTGAAGAGGGGAAGGGGAAGAGTCTGTTTTTCTGTAGGCTGTAGCCATTGGCTTTACCCATGGAAGGCCTTTCCCACAAAATTAAAGCTTGAAATTTATGCAGATATATCACTGCATAAAACATCCCCAGAGAGTATTTTTAAAATTTATTAGTAATAATGAGGGTTTGAAACTTACCCCTACAGAGTGATTTCAGCGTCTTTAATGATTGCATACCGAAGACCTGGAGGCCAATGTCACAAATCTGCACTGCCTTTGTCCAGTACAACTGAGGCCCAGTTAAGTCAAAGCAATGTCTTTAATGAGAACATTAAATATAAGCCATTCACTGCAGTGACACAAAGCCCAACAAAGAAAAAGTCTGTCTCTTCAGCACAGTGTTTTGGGGTCTGCAAGGATGTTTGTCCAGTGCCAGGATAGGTTCTAGTGGAAAAATTCCTTCCTAAACCTCTCAAGTTCTAGCAGTCACTACAGCAAAGAGAAACTACAAATGCCATTCTGTGTCAATCTGTGCAAAACAGAAATAGTTCCACTTGTGTACAGACTCCACTTTTATGCTCAGGACTGACACAGCTTCTCTTTTATCTCTGAGTCAACAATGTGTGGTCCACAAGACAGAACTGCAAATATCTTAGTTTCAACATTGGATTTGATATCTAAGCAGGTAGATCTACTTTTATTCTGTGTAAAGTATTACTTGTACCTTCTGATTTTAGGTGTTATGTCAAAGCTAATGTTCCCACGCACCCATTTAATTTGTAAAAGCAAAGCCTGACAATTTCTAGATGCAAACAGGGAACATGTTGGGGCATGTTTGGCAAAATTTTACAATGAACTAGCAAAACTAGTCACCATCTAAATAACCTATCACTAGTTCTTCCCGTGTTATCATTCAATATATAAAATCCAAACATAACATTTCAGTTTAGATTACCCTGGTGTTTAAAATTAATATCTTAGCAAGCAAGACCTTGCTCTCAAATTCCTTCTGTACTAGCAAATAAGAAAATCCCATGAAGTGTAAGGACAGATGATACAGAAAATTATATTTTCCTTCCATCTCCATATTTGCTTCCTCTTCTCCTGCTGGTCAGGAAGACATCGAGAATAAAGACAAGCAGTTTTGTCATTCATATACATTGCATGAACATGGAACTCTTTCCTCAATTTTTGATTCGTAAAGCAAAAATTCAGTCGGGTAGAATTTTCAAATGCTGCACTACTTCTGATGAATTCCAGTTCAGAAGTCAAATTCACTCAACTTTGATCTCTTATCTCCTTGTGTGGCAGCACAGACATCAGTCCCATGTCAGATTCCCTGTCAGCATCTGTACAAGTAGGGTGTAGGAATTAACCATGTTTGAAGCTAAGTGTCATTAATCTGTTTTTCAGTATAGAGCCAGTCTTCCTCATCAGTTTTAATAATATTCCCATACACACTGCAAATTTCCTCTGAATAAATTGTGGGAGAAAGATAAATTGTGTATTTGACAGTGATCTTAATCATGGTAGGCTCCTTTCTTTTCTTCCAAATCTACAAATTAAGAGTTTTACTCTACTGATGGTACTTACTTGTCAGCCAAGAAGCCATGTATTGGCCTTTCATTCTGCACCTTTTTTCTGCCTTGTGTTTCAGAGAAAAAAGAGAAAATCATGCCGTTCTAGGGATACTCAAACTCTCTTACAGCAGTTTGCTGACAGATCTGACATTGATAATCATGTTTATTGCTGAATAGAATCATGGAACAACAAATTACAAGGCAGTCTATAAACATGAGCCAGAGATTTTGTGTCAGCTGTAAAACAGAATTAGTAAAGATCCCATGGACAGAAAGTTGACAGGTAAGGCTTTTTGTCCTACCTTAACAGTAATGAATTATCAAAATATCCCACATTTTAGAATTAAAAACTCTGAGTTCTAAGTAGGAAACTTCAGTCAAAACCTATGGCTTGGACTATGAATAATAATATTCAATGAAATTCATGAGTGCATAATAAGGAATTAGTGTCTGAGTATACATCTCCAAACAGTGATTAGAATATTCATTTTATTCAGTCATTGTGTTTGAGAGTCACTGGGTGACACCAGCTGACTGACAGAGGTGCTTTGGGGAGTGAAGCCTGAGCATGTTTTAGTAACAATGTAGTGAAGCTTTGTCTGATGCAGTTTGTTCTGAGAATGCATTTGCTCTTCTACAGAACATATTGTTTCCAGGTACCATACTGCCCAGGTACAAGGCTGAATAAATGGCACACTGCTCAAAACAGTTCATTTTCTTCAAACTGATAGGGGTGTTTCTTTCCGATCTGACCTCTTTAAAAAAGAAATTAAGAAAGCAAACAACTCTGAAAATTGGCCATTTCAGATTATATTGCAGCATTTCTAGCCCCTGATATACCTGTTTTCTAATTAAAAAAATAATCTGTTTGGGTACATCGTTTTTGCAATATAGTGGTGTATACACTGCAGCAGAGTATTTACTTGTGTTGGGGTTTCATTCTTTCACTGAGCAACCTCTCTCAGCACCTTCCTGGTTCTCTCCTCTAAGTGTGTCATAACTCTTCCAGCTCATGCCCCATGGGCTTCTGCAGCTCCTGTGTAGATCCTGGACATTCTATTACCTGGCATGGCTTTGTCTTTGTGAGATAATTACACACTTGGAAACGGATAACCAAAGACTTGGTTTTCCAAAGACTGGTTTTCCCAGGCTCACAAATCAAGCAGGGGAAAGGACATACAAATACAAAAGGCCACCTTACCTACCAAGCCACCTCTACTTTACAGAACTGATTCCTTTACTTCCCTCTCCAATTTTGCCTCCTAAGCCTTGGAAGGGCTTCTCATTTAACCACAGAGCAAACACCTCTTCCCTATTTCAAATCCCTTTGGGGCTTTTCTCATTGACAAAAGCATCTTCACAACTGTGAGCTTTTATTTAGGCTAAAAATGAGGCTTCATTTTTCCCAGAGCCACAAAAGAATTTCTGCAAGAACACTGAAAATAAAGTAGCCACAAAGAGAGATGCTCTCTTGAGACCTGTCTTTGGTGGCAACAACACAGTGTGAGCTTTTGATCCTCTACAAGACTTTTATTCACAGATCAGTTTGGCTTCATGTCAGCAATAATGGAAGTGATGTTATTTTCCATTTTCCAATAACACCTTTATGGCATTATGCTATTTTTTCATTTTCAGATAATACTTGCAATAAGACATAAATCAAGCCAAAGCTGGGAGAGGACTTGATTGAAAGACAATTTCCCTTGCAGTGAGTGAGTGACCTTTCTTAAAAGTTCAGAAGCTGTGCTGGAAACCATTCATTCATTTTATCAAATAACAAATAGGTACATTCAACTTTGACTTGTTGCCAGCACCTTGGTTCCTCACATTCAGTTTCAGTATAATGCACAAACCATAATAATTGATTAGAAATATTCTCTAAAATGGTCCAAAATCAAACCCTCTATTTTGATGTCAGGATCTGAATATTAAAAATATTCTATATCTTCTCAACTTCCCTCTGCACCCTGGGTTGTTGATGACTAGCAGTAAAAGAGATTGAAACAACCAGGAGTTTCCTCAATAGGTGAAACTGGTCTCTCACATGTCTATACAGTGGATGCAGGCAAACTCTAGAATTTCCCCTTCTCTACAAACTTCTTGAAACCTATAGGGATATACCCTTAAAGGACTTTGATCTTTTAGGAAGGAAGGCAGAACAGGAAATCTCAATGTATCTGAGCTAAGCAAAGGCAGCCTTAGAAGCACAATAGGCAGAATTCCATTGTTTCCTTCCCTTTCCTTTACCCTTTCTGTTCATTTTTTCATGTACAAATATATTTAGGTCTTCCCTTTCTTTAATTAAAGATAAATCACTTGTTCTATACTTCAAGGATAAATACTATTAATTGTGTTTCATTCTGCTTTGTCTAATGCACTCAGAGTATTTGATTATATTTTTGCTTATACCCATCGGTTGAATAATTTTCTTTTTTTTTTTTTTTTTGAGTGGAAGCTTTAATCAGATTATTTCTTTTCTGTCAATGTTATCCAAGACTCATAAAAATTTGCTCTTTCTGTTACAAATAAAAGTTCATTCTCTACTTTAAAAATAAAATTTTAAGTGGAGAAAACTTAGAGCAATACCCACTGCATTTTTAAAAGTAAAATTTTCAGCTTAGTCGTGCAAAATTACTTTAAGCATAGGGATACTGAAGGTTTTCAAGATGTTATTGGACAGGGTGCTAGATGGGTGCTAGCCTCATCTAGGCTCCACATCTGTGAGAGGTTGGACCAGATAAACTTTTGAGGTCCCTTCTAGCACTGGCTGCTCAATTCTTCATCGCCTCCTCCTTCACCTTTCACAAGTGAAGCTTCTCCAGCAAACATCCTTTCCATTTCAATCCTCAAAACTATATTTTTGAAGTGAAAATGAGAAACAGAAGAACTCAAAATACAATATTCACTGGTGCCAAAAGCCTGTAATGAAGGTAGATTTCCAGCTGAAACCATTTTTATTCAACATAGTTGATGCCATGTTTTTGAGATGGCCAAAATTCTTGAATGACCACTGCAATGACTGTAAGTATACACTGAACACCAAATTTGGTCCCTAATCTTAATTAATCCCTGATAAATTGCTGTGCAAAAAAAATGGTATTTTTTTTATGGGCCATGTAAGGATTTGCAAGGTTACTGTCATGGTACAGTGTAGCTCACAGCATGCATTCCAAAGCTCCTTAACTCTTAAAATACATTGTAGATGAAATTTTCCATTCAAAAAGTTGAGATAGTATTCCTGAAATTTACATTAAAAATACTTCATAAACTTTATGGCATTTTTTTAATAAAGTATACATACAAGGTTTTTGTGGAATTTACTGGAATTTACCAGTAATTACAAACTTGTGGATCCTAGTGCAAGCCTATTCCTAGGCATGGACTGCATTTATATGTGGTGGCACAATATTTGAGCTTAGGTATCTAAAGTTAGAATTCCAAATCCATGCACTAAGGAATAAAAGAAGAACATCCTGATTTTAGACTGTACTTGTTCTAAGCAATGAGCTGAACAGATAAGTGTAAAAATACAGGTGGGGAGGTGGGGGAAAGAGGAATAGAAATCACAAAAAATGAAAGGGGTGTTATTTCTGGAAAATCAGCAGCATAGAATTGATGGATGCTGGTTAGGTAAAAGAAGCAGCTACTGAGGAATACTTTCTGCATTGAACTCAGTAAAAAAAAAAATTAGTTGAACCATTATATTGCATTGAAGTTAAATGAAACCAGAGAGGTAAAAATAAAATGGAAACAGCCCTGAAACACAATGTGATTATGACTCTTGAGTGGATGAAGAACTCACTGGATTATTCAAGGTGCAGACATAATGGAAACAGGTGCAACATCATATTTTGGTTAAATAAAAGAGCAGTAATCGCAAGGCTGTTATCTTAGCTGAGTTTAAACAGCTGAAAATTGGAGAAGAAACAGAAATGTGACAGAATCAAGCTCCTGCAGCTTTTTGATAAATGGTTATGAGAAATATAACTGTCCTGGTAGAAAGACCCAGGTTAGTGAACAGTATGAAGAAACATTCCTAGGCAATGAAACACAATTATCTAAACTATTACAATGACATTATAGCCTGACACAGCTTTGACTCAAGATATTTAACCCTTGCCTAAATCCTGGGCACAGTCTAAGAATCAATATGGACAAATAAAAATCCTATAATATATAAAATAGATTCTATAGATAGATCTATAGATTCTATAATCAATAAAATTTATAGATTTATAGATTCTATAATCTATAAAATAACTTTTCTATTTCAAAGACTGAGAGAGATCAAGAGTATGGACAAAGTTATTTTGTGACAGTCAGCCTCAGTGCTAGAGATGTCAATCTATTGGTATAAAGATACAGTTCAACTTTCAAGAGTAGAGCCTGCAGACCTGATCCCAAGACTAGTTTTGTTAATCATTTCAGTGGAACTTGGACCCAAAAGCTGGGACCAAAGTGATGAGCCACTGAGCTGCAGTGGTTCTGAAGAAATTTCAAAAGAACAATCTGCTTTGGCTATGTAAGAGGGTTGTAAACTATTTCATGCTAAGAATATTGTATAATGTTCTTTTGCTATGAGCTGGAAAAATAGCTCTGCAATTAGTTCAGTGAACTGGGTATTCCAAAATAGTGGTATTAGTAGCAAAAACATAGTGATTAAACCATGTCCAACATAGGAGAGTAAAAGTGCTCCCTGAGGAACAGAACACTCTGCCTCTTAAAAAGGTGCAATGAGCACAGAGGTGGAGGTACACTGCATAGCACTGTTAAATGTTCTTTCTGGGAAGCTACTGGGTAAACCATGTTAGGCAGGCAGTGGAACAGGCATAAATGTCTGAAAGCATGATGCACAGCCTGCTGCTAACTCATGGAAGCAGATAGTTACTCACAGATAGTTACACCTCTTCTTTCTTTGAACCAAGGTGCATATTTACACCACACTGAGCACAGTGATGACATGAAAGCAATTATTGAGAATCCATGCCATTTTAAAAACTGTAATAAACCTCTTCTTTTTTTACCCAGAGATAATTTCATCCATCATTGGCTGTAGGTACCTCGGGAAAATCTAGAGGAACTGCTGCTAAGCACAGTACTGGGCAAGAAGTTCTAGTTAAACAGCAGACAACAGTAAGCTTCTTCTTAGCCTGCAATTAAAGAGAAGGACTTATGAACAGAAAATGAAATTTCTGCAGCTGTAGTTTGTCAGTAGGTCTAGTCTAAACAATTTTTGGTCAGAGCAAAACAGGAACCTGTCTTCCTGACATAGCCTATTACATGCATTAAATTTAGTACGTTGCTCTGAGAAATAGTACTTTAGCTTTTATAACTATTCTATTTCTGTCTGTACTTTCAACTAGATATCCTGTATTCTTGTCAAATTCTGACTTTGCTTGTTCTGCATTTATTTATCCTATAGACAGGTAACTGTAAATATATTATTACCACATTATCACAGCAAATATTATCGAGCATTTGGGAAAATATTTCACCTCCTTATTTGCAGCAATTGACTTGATAAAGTACCTCATATGCAGCCCTTGAATTTTATTGTAAAATTATTAGCATGATTGTTTACTAGGATATAGGGTCTGTAGGGTCTGAATATCTCTAACTGGAGAAAATTGCTACAGGAAGGAAGGTACTTTGCCTTCCTCTAAAGCAGCTTAACTTGATGTGGTGCAGGATTTTATGTGAGATATATATTCCATTCATGCGGGAGATATAATTTTCCAAACATTTTCCTGTAAGGGTTGTGTCTTTGAATAGGATGACCTGCTAGAGCTGACTGTGTCACTCAGAGTCTTACAGAGCATAACTCAGATCTACCAGGCTTCAGGCATTCAGCAACATTTTGCTTGTTTCGTCTCTCTGAACACACATCAAACCAGGAACAGTGTTGACATCTGGAAAATAAGGTGACAGATTATCTCAGAAAACTACTGGCCAAGTCAGATATGCACCCAGAGGGATCTGGGATGGTCACTGTGGTCCAGGATCTCTCTGATAAGCAACCCCTCTTCCAAGGCTGAAAGGGCAAAGACCAAAGACATTGTTAACCAAGGAGTGCTACTATCCCCTGAGAAAACCATTGATGCCTCAGGTCAGCAAACACAATCAAGAGACAACAGTCATCTAGTTCTGTGTATTAGTGGGTCTCAAAAAAATTACAGTGCTGGAGGCTTGGATACTACCACACTGAAACATCAGGGATTTGATTGAATTTTAAATGGCAGTAGCATTGAGCATGTCGGAATATTATCATCCTCTAATATCATAAAACTGTCTGAAATAGTCAAATTTGCATTCAGATCAGCAAAACGTCTTCATCAAATTTGCCTGAAAGCATCAGCATTTCTATATGGTAAGTATGCTAGACTGGATGAAAATTTATCCATTTTCTTAATTCAATAGTTTCATGAATCCACCCTTCCTGCTTTCTTTCATACAAACTTATATCCCACATATGATAATCTCTCTAAGCAATTCCTTCTACCTGCTAGATTCCCCTTTTAGCCTGTGGTCTTCTATGCTATTTAAGGCAAGTTTCACACTTTTGAAAATAGTTCATTTGCAACAGACAGCCATTTCTGTTCATTCAAGGGTTTGATACAGTGCTAGTCCTCTTAATTATTGTTTACCATAAGATTTTTATTTGTCATATAACATGCTTGGCCTCTCCTGGGAGCTCTGAAGTGTCTGCTCTGAACTTTGTAGGCATGCTTCTATTCCTCAGTTTTCTCCTTTTCTCTTTTTAAAGCTTAGGAATCACAAAATATTATGCAGGAATAAAAGGTCCCAAAGGTGCAAATTCCATGTAAAATATAATTTTATCCAACCTTGTGACAATAGTGACAGACAATCATTTTAGTTTTCCCAGCAGGAATGTGGGCAGAGGTTATTAGCTCTCAAAATCCTAGAGCAATATAGAGTACCAAAGTAAAAATCTGACTTCCCCCATAAACAAACTTTCTCCTCTAAGAAACACTTTGATTCACAAGTCTATTGAGCAAAATAAACATGAATACTCAAATACAATCCTTATGATTTACAAGAGGGAAGGTAAGAGGAAAACATCACATACAGCAACAATAACCAGAAAATGCAGTAATGACAGTCTCTGTTTTGTTGGTCCACTATCTACCCCTGCAACCCTTCATCACTACCTGAATACTTTTACCAGACTGATTGTGAATTTCTATTCTGTATCATTTAATGCAACCTATCTCATTATAATCCTCTTGACAGCACAGAAGAAAGAGATGATCTGACAGAGTAAGCTGCCAGAAATAAAAGATATTTTAGCAGAAGAAAGCTTCTTTAAACAATATGTTTCTGAAGGGAAGTTCATCGAGGAAAAGAGCAGTAACAGAGTAATTCTTCAACAGTTAAGATATGAAATACAGACTATTGTGTAAAACACAGCTTTGCCAAATTCCATATGGAAGATTGAAACACAGAGCACTATGGGCAGATTTGTAGTAAGGCATCAGGGCTACTCATCAGTGTTCTTATGTAACAATCCTAAATGGGATATCAGTTGAATGGGATTCTGCCAGTTTAATGACAAACTCAGGCTAAATATCTGAAGATCCTTGAATATTTGAGATTATTAAAAATTGAAAATTAATCCATACATAACCATTTGGATGATGACATTTTGAGCCCTCTCATTGCCAGAAACTTATTAAAAGTTTATTAAGTATATTTCTAGTATCTATGCACCTACAGAGGATCACCTAGCACTTGCATTTTTGAGTTTAATCATTACTGCAGCAGATGCTATTATTTTTCTTCAGTAGAATCAAATAGGTCCAAAGCAATTTGGTTTAGTCTAGATCAGCACTTTCCAACACATTAAGTCTGTTTAGAATTGGTTTGTGTTTTTTGAGGGGTTATGCTGTTTACATCATGTGCTGAAACGTCTTTAAACTGCAAATTACAATGTGAACAAACTGTCATTTCCAGCTAATGAGAACTTGTTTTAATCAGGCATGATACAAATTAATTGATTAGTTTTAAATAAATATTGGATCTTTATTTTGGGGTTTCCTACTTCTGGTCCTTTGCAGTTACAACATTAGCAAGCATTTTTGCTAAAGCACAGCTTCCTTTCCTTATAAATTAAATCCAGGAATCACATGACTCCATGATCAGAAATCTAAATAAATTGTTAGATATTTAAAATATAACACATTTTATAAGACTGAGAAATTTAAAAAATGGGCTGATCAACATGATAGGTGACATAAACAGTTGAAAATTTATTTTCCCTCTGAGAATTACCTTAAGAATTCTGATCCTGTGCTGTTAGCGTTTAGCCAGTGAGGAATTCTGGTATTCTTTGTTGGCAGAAGCAATCCATCAGTCCCTGGAGGAGACACACTACATCTCAGCAAAGAAAATAGCCCACACAATTGCCAACCTGCAACTGCCACGCTCCATGGCAGAATGGGATATCATGTCCCATTAGCAGTATGTTAATGACACCTACCTTGAAACATAATTTTCGGTTTTCAGAACTGAGGGGTATTGGATTATGGTTGAGGTTAGGGTTACAGGGGGATCTTGGTGAGTTAAAAAGTTCTGTTTGTTCTTCATGTTCCCAAATAAAGCAGGTTGTTCAAAGCAAGGCTCTTAAACACGAGCCCTACTAAGTCATGGGATGAAACATGACTCTAAAGCAATCAATATTTCCTCAGGCATCCAAGCAAGAAAAATTATTTTGAAAGTAGTCAATCAACTTCTTCATACCAAGAAATGACATTATGTCTAAATCACAAGTAATCTTTCCTGCCTTTAATGCCTTATAATACTGCAGACTATTCCATTCATTTTTGCTAGAGATTAAGAAAGACCAATTAGAAGAATTTTACTATGGCAGTTCTAAGAAGCAACTTTTTTTCTACAAACCAGACATGTTTATGGTTTGGAAGACCTGTTTTCTCAAATTAGCTAGCATGATATAGGGCCATAGTTGCCCCTTTTCTACCTTGAAGGGCCTGAAAAGATTCATTTTCAAGTGAGTCAAATTTAACCATGTACAGAAAATATACTTAGCAAAAAGCTGTCTAAATAGAGATTAACAGACATATGCATTTTCACAAATCATTTTGGCATCTGGGATCTGATTTTTCTATTTTGCCTTCCCTGCATCTTCTTGAGGCAATTGTAGGAGAAATAACTAGAAAAGCAACTTTGGCAACATATTGGAAAAATGATGGTTACAGATGGTATAAAGAATACTATCCTGTTGAAAATCTATAAAGACTTGGAGCAACAGACAAAAAGAAAGAGATATAAAAATACTTTATAAAATCCAAAAGCATTCTGGTTCAGTAGCTTTATCTGCAGTGTTAACAAAATACACTTGAAATTTGAAGGTAGAGATTGTAACAGGTCATATTCTTAGCATTGCTGACCCAAGGTGAAGCTCAAGATGCTCCAAGCTATATTGTTGTCAATACCTTAACCAGGCTAATATTATATTCCCTACTTTTACTAATGTTCTCAGCTTGACACCATCTAATTATTATATGTTTCTTTTGACATAAGTAAAGTTTGTATTTCTCAAAAGTCATTACATATAACATTTGCATAGCCTTTTTTTTACCTTTTATTTTGTAATAACAAAAGGGACAAGGTTTACTGGAATGCAAAATCCACAAAATCTAATCCATAAGTGTCCAGAATGACCATCTCCCAGGAGAAGAGTGGACTCTTCACCAACACTCTCATTGCCAACAACAATTTTCTGTGTATGCTATGGTTTCCATAGAGGTGTTTAGATGCTGACACAAATCTGAAATGAATGAAGGCTGTGGGAATCTGTGCGTAGGTGTGCAGTAGCCAGGCTGCTGAGAGTTGAGCGTGACTGATGTGCAGATAGCAGGCTATGTGTGGAGAATGATAAACGTGGGGGGGAGGGAAGATTAGGGCACACGTGAAAGGGAACTTGCTTTCTGTTGCCTGACTTTGCAGCACACCCCCTCTTTCAAGGTTATCTCCTCTCTCCCCATATTCGATTACACTTGACAGTGATGAGTGCTGCAGCCAGATGAGACACACTTATTTTGCTGAACAATCCCAGAGGACTTTGAAAGAGAGAACAATCCCCCAGCCAAGGAACGACTTAGGTCTCCAGGATACAAGCTGGGCATTTTTATTTTTTCTTTAGAAACAGAGGTTCAAAGCAGCTGAGGTTATTTGTAGACTGAGGTCAAACCCAGCAAATATCCAGATTGTCAGTTTTAAGGGATGACTTTATATTTATCCAAAAGTCCTGCTGCACCAATATAAAGCATTTGCAGGACCAATCCTTCCTGGGACTTCTGTTTTCAGTGATCCACTCCAGTCACCAACCACACTTGAGGTTTCCAAGGCTGGCCAAGGAAGACAGACAGCACAGGGCAAGCACAAGGCTCTGGCAGGCAAGGACCCAGAGGTGCTTCTGGGAGCCCCTGGCCCTGACTGCACCCTGACAGTTCTCCTCTGTAGGTTTTGAGTCAGCAAAGGGACATCAATGCCCCTTTTCTCCCTCCCTGGGGCTGTGAAAATTTTGCACAACTGTTGGTGGACTGTCAGGGAAGGATTCTGAAGCCCAGTCCCAAGCCCCTTCTGTTATTTTGTATCTTAGCATTCGAAAATACTCCCCATACAAAAGGACTAGGTAGTCTTCTTTCTCCAAACTTCCTACTTACACCATTCCATGAAGGGAGGATGAGCAAGACCAATTATAGATGTTAAATTCATTGTAATGTAACTCTTTTAACATGTTTTACCCGAGTTCATTATAGATGCATTCTTCATAGACTCTTAGAAAATACTTGAAGTCTCCTAGCAGTATTTCGGTGGCAATGCCTGTTATTCATCCAAGCTGAACTGGAATGTACTGGAGGATCTAATACTTGTTCTACTTGGTGGAATAAAAATTTTGTCCACATAATGTTACCAACAAACTGTTATAGAATCAATGACCAACTGAGCAATGGGATCAATCTTGCCCTAGCTTTTGCTTTTACCTGTTGGTGCACCAAATTTACAAATATCTGCTTCATTGGATTCCTTCTCTCACCTTTATGAGACGTACCCCTCACATTGAATGAATTTCAAGATATTCAGTTCAAATCCCATAAAAGGCCAAGGCCAAAGACTTCAGTCACATTACTGATGAAATTCAAAGTTGAGCCTTGACTGTACTTTCTTTCCCTACTGCTGCTGAAGTTATTGTTAGCAATAATTTTACTGAGAGAAGAAGAAGGTGGATTAAAAAAAAAACTTCAAAAAGAGAAAGAATGAGTGGTTAAATAGCAGTGTTCTGCAAGATATACTTAGAATCAATCATTTTACTGTTTCCTCAGCCACACTGGTGATCATAAATCCTGTATCTTTCTCCAAGCTCAGTGGTTGTGCCAGCCCTTCATCCTGAGAAACTTCGTGTGTCCTGTACAGGACTTCACAGTAGAATTATGGATTCAGGAGAAAGCTCTGCTCAAGGGGTTAGTTTAGTACAGCAAACTAGTGTGTGCAAAAGGAAAAGCAAGCCTTGAAGATAGAGAAACGGAAAAGGAGGTAGAAAAATAAAGAAGTTATTTTTAGCTCATGACAGATGTTTTGTTTATTGAGGAGTTCTTCTGCCTTGACTTACTTTCATTTGGTAACTGGAACTGGAATTCCATTGGACTAGTTTGGAATTGACCACTAATATCTTTAAAATCATTTTTCAACCTGCAAGATTCATAGGCAAAAGAGATGCACACAGGGCTGACAAGTATTTTGTCTCTCTAACAGTTTCTCTCATACAGTTGCAAGTATGGTAATGGCTAAAGCAAAATCTGCAAATGAAGTTATGTTTTCTGTCATGTCAGCTCACTGAGAAAAAGTTACATTTTTCATAAGAAATGCAATGGTCTTTCTCCTTTCCTCATATATAGAGGTCCTGACATATAATCACTGCACATTTGCATTTGGTTCAAACTCACCAGTCTGCTTCTAGGATATAAAGGAGCTTGAGGGGAAGATCTGTTAGTCAAAAGTTCTCATATTGGAAAAACTGTTCCAGAATTTTGCAATGGCCTTGCTGCTCTGGAAAAAAACCAAAAACCAAACCAACAAATTAAACCAAACAGTCCCATCTCCCCCTAAACACCACAAAACCAAACAGAATAGAGAAGCCAAACATTTTCCATGTCATCATTGGTTAAAACAAATGGGAACAGAAGTAGGGATGCAGTTACAAGATGCTGTGGTTACAGCAGCCACTCTACTACTGAAGAAACGAGTCATGAGCCACAAAACTCTGCTCTATATCTGCACCTTGCAGCTGTTAGAAGCAATGAGTGATAGATTCCAGAACCCTCCTTTGAATTTTGAATTCGGTGTCAGTCCAGAGGCATTAATCATTAACCTTCAAAAAGCAAGGCCTGTTTTTTTTTTTTTCTGGTTAGAGGAAAATGCTACTGTTAAGTTTGCACCTGGGATGCTTTGAAGATTTGCCTCCTTGAACAGCCAAGTCCTTGCACATTGTATAGTGACCAAAACTTAGTGGGAGCACTAAACCCAAATCTCCTGAGAGCTGGTAAGTAGCAACTGTAAGGAGGAGCTTGTGAGCAAGCCCTCTGTGGCTGGGATGGGATGCAGGTAGGAACTCAAAAGCAGCACTTCAATAACTTAATGTAGCCAGTTATCCTTCCCTATCCCCTGACACTTTTGGTTTTTTTGCAAGTCAAGGCATGGGGTATGGCTAAACAATGGCCATCTCCCCACCTTAGGCTGGCAAGGTAATAATGCAGAGCATGGGTAATATCACAGTTCACCTCTGTTTCCACATCATAGAGGAAAGATCCAGTCTTCTGGGCAAACCAAATCAGCCAAAACCTGACTACTCAGAGGAATTTCCAACTGAAAAATAGATCAGAGATCTCTCTCTCTCCTAAAGCGTTCTTGGGCAAAAGACAAAATACGTTTCAAAGTGCAGGGCTAAATCTATATATGCAGTGCAATACTACAGATATAATACACTATTGGACCATGATATACATTTTTGTGTTGGTGTTTCCACAGACAGAATCCTAACAAAAACATTTAAATACTTTAAATTATCACTATCAGGTGATATCACTAAAATATCACTATCACAGGTGATATCACTAAAACTTTAAAACTGTGAAGGGTTCTATATATTAAATATACAGATACATGTGGATAATTTTATAACCATAATTACCTCTCTTCATAGTTGTAATGGTTTGACATCAATGAAACTCCAAAACTGTGTGTGGTTTTATACAGTAAATATATGGATACATATGGATGATTTTATAACCATAATTACATATCTTTATAATTGTATTAGTTTGTGTACACACAAAAAAAAAATTGTGATGCTTAGTAGTCTTTCTCCCAAAATATCAAAGGCAAAGTAAAACTCATAGTTTTTCATATTAGTGTGATCCCTTTGGGGCAGTTCCTGCACTCTTTTCTCAGGGCTGGAGCTCTAGACATAGCATCCAAGCACCAGCAGAGTAGCAGGTACTGCAGATTTACTGTAATCAGAGCCTTGTTCCCTTTTAAGATAATTCAGTGGGTGTTCCAAATTGAAAGATTTTGGCTTAACTCGGTTTTATACCTATATTCACAAACAATGCTGCTTCAATCACTTTCAGTCTCAAGTGTGCATGACTAACTGGTAATTTCCTGCATTTGTGACATTCCATGATCTTGCTTGATGCTGCCAAAGTTTGTGACTACACAGAAAAGCAATGGCAGGTTGAGAGTGAATGACCCCCGGTAAGTTATTTTGAAATTGCCAGACTTTGCTCTGCAAGTTTAGTCTCTCATAGCAACGTGGGCAGCATATTCTGTGCTGGCTTCATTAAAAGAAAACGATTCTGTCTTTCAGTTAAAAAAAAAGAAAAGCTGTAACTGTTGAAGCAGCATGCACCTAATAAGCGACTTCTAAATCTGGCTCCATCATTTCAGTCTGTGGACTAGCAGAACGGAGCGTGCAGAATCCTTCTCAAGTAAGTATTTCTTTCTCTTTACTGCATGGTTTTTATTTTTTTTTTATTTAAAATTCATAACAGGTAGTAAAGAAGTCTTCAGCATTGAATTAGTGGTGCTGCAATATGACAACTGGATGCCTGCTTTAAATATGAATTAACATGCACTGTTGTTTCATTTGGCAGACATTACTGTCTTTAAAAGGAAATAGTTAATACATTAAGGTACAAAACAGCAAATTATATGGATGGAGCTTCCTAAAGCTGCAGTGCTGGAAAGCTAATGAAATGATATATAATTGACTGTCATGATAGGGTTTTTTTAAGTGAGTTATTATCTTTTGTTTGCATAATGTACATCATGGAATATGTCTATTTGATCTCATCAAAACTGAAATATGTATTCTGAATATGCTACTGGTCATTAAGTATGAAAGTATCAAAATAATTTATATCTTCTAGAAAGGAAAAATTCAGGCAGTGGCATTAATATTAATAAAGTTAATATGTACACATTAAAGCTAGCTCAGGTTTGTATTAAATGATGAAGTATAATATATGTAGTGCATTACTTTGTCTAATTATACAAAGTATTAGTCAAACATTGATAAACCCAACAGAGTATAGATTAAAAATTGTTTGTATGAGAAACAACAGAATTGCATAGCATTTGCCAAAACAAACAGCACATATTGTAGCATGCTTTCTGCAAGAGTATTTAATCAGCTGTGATGGACATGTCTCTTTAATAGAATGAATGAGGTGGGACTATGGCCATGGAAGGAAAATAAATAACCATATTTTGCTTCATGTTTAAATTGCAACTGTTGTAATAGAAAGGGGTTAGGAACAGGCAATGCACAGGGCTACTTTTGCATTTGTTATGCAAACTCACACAAATCCAAATACAAACAGACCCTTTTTTTTGTTCTTACTTAGTCATACTTGCTTATCACCAATTCCTGTGACATGCAACTCTGATTGCAAACATGCAGGTTTGCAGCCCTCAGCAGAAATATATTATAGCTGCATCTGAGGCATTACAGCACCAGAACTAATATTCTGGAAGCATTTAGCACAAGCATATACTATACCTCCAAGTAATATTATTTGCCACAGTTTTTTATGTACGGAAAATTTTGTGGCAAAAAATCCACACTCTTTCTTTAACTTCTGCAGAAAGCTGCATAAATACTTCCCTCCTGCTCAAGTTATCCATCCCTCAACAACCCATGGTAACTGCAGTCAAGATTAAAATTACCAGTTATTATAATTAAATTACCACTTATTTCTCTCAGTTATTTTGAAACTACTCAGAACAGATTTTAAAACATACTTCCAGTCCAGCTCATTTATATGCAAGGCAAGTTTTTTTTTAAGCAAACTTTTTCAGGACATAGTGAAGCATGGAACTGGAACAACCATTTCCTTATTTACTGTGTAATAGACATAGAAGGTTTTTGACAGATTATGTATATGCAGAGATAAAGAATGGAAACAGATATAACAAAATTACTGTGTTGCAGGTATGGTGAACAATAATATATCCTTCCTTTTGCAAGCAACATTAAGCTTCCCATGGGCCAGCTCTGAAGAGCCTAATAAATTAGAAGCCAGTAATGGAGAGGTTTCTTCTGACACTTCACAGCCCTTCCCAAAATCTCAGGAAGGCACAGCATAGTAATAACAAGACCAGTAAATAGTGATATTTATGGTACCATCCCCACGAGACTAAAGGAGACATCAGTGAGCAGAAATGCCACTAACAAGCTTAGGCCATTTCCACAGCTGTTTCTTTCTCAGCTAGAGGAAGCAATCCTTGATAACTATTTCTGAGACAGACTAGGAGGGCAAGGAAGAGATAGAGAACTGCCTTTGGGAAGCCTTCAAAGGGAAATGGTGACTTCATGATTGAGAGGATTGCCCAGGTAAAAAGGCTTATTCCTTCCTTATACTTTGTGATTTCCTTATCCTGCAAAAGAATGATCCTAATGAAGTCCAACAAACCTGGTACAGGTCTATTGCTCTTATTAAGTCAAAGCCCCTATGTGGGGGGGCAGGATTTGACCCACTACAAAGAACTGTGAATTTTTGCATTATGCTCTGGAACAACTTGGCCTAACACATAATTCACTAATTTGGATAAGCTCACTGGATGGGGGAAAAAAAAAAGAAAGAGAATATCATAGCAACATCTTATTCCTTTGTGGTTTATGCATTTAACAAAGACTTACCTTCCAGTCTTAAACTCCCCACTATGTTTAACATTTAATTAGCAGAATTGCATATTCCTGCATAAAAGAAAGATGACAAGAAAAACACTGCTGTACTGAAAGATCTCTTCAATACTCCTTGAAGCATCAATGGGAAGGACTTTGGGTAGCCTTAGTTCACCATTTATGTGGTATCAGATCAGAAAGGAACATTATAGGGCTTCAGAGACAGCAAGGCCTTGCAGATTGTGGCATCCATCATAAATTAGGAATGGATTAAAGTAAAATAAACTGGTATATAAAATATATTAATTTTAAAATATAACATAATTAATGAGTGAGAAATATTTTCATTCCATCTGAAGAAAAAGGAATTTTATTTTTATCCTAAGCCTGATTTTGCATGAGATACTAATTCCATTCCTCTCATTCTTCCTCTCTAGTGTCTTAAATTTTCTCATGCTTTTTTCCCCCGTTCTTGATGATGGTAATGATGATAATAATAATGATGATTATTATGATAACAATAATTATTATGATTATTATTGGGAAAAAAAGAAGAGGGAAAAGAGAGAGGAAAATGAGGAAAATGGTGTACCTAATTTGGAAAGCCACATGACACTGCCAGACTGCCTCAGAGAAGGACATGTTTAAAGACTAGACTCAGAGGACTTGACACTTTCCTAAAAAATACACATTTTCAAGGAGCAGTGGAAGAAACTAAGACTCCTCATCTGTGTATTCTCAGAAGGATCAATTATTTTACGTCTTTTCACCAAGCAACTACAAAGTGAGCTGGAGACACAGAATCAGATGCTAGTGTAATGCAGATGACCTACAGCTCTACCCATCCCACAGCACGGCTACAAAAACGGTGCAGCGGGTGAAGAAGAGCTCATGGAGCAGCTGGCTAAAGCAGAAACTGAGCAAGAAAAAGATGATGTTGGCAGAGGATAGAGAGCATTTTGAGGACTCATTCTCAGTCAAGGTACGCAGCCGCGGTTGGTCACTTAAACACAAATCTGATATACAACTGTATTCTGATATAACTCTTATTCACAGGTGCTATTAACTTCTTCTAGCTAGGAAGCTCTATCTCTCTGGGATGGGGACAAAAATTTCTCATGCAGGTGATATCACAAGATTTTTAGTGCTAAGAAATTCCAACATGAAGGAAAAGCTGTAGTATTTATGCTCTGAAGCTTGGCCTAACCACTAATGCATTCCTCACACTGTAGATCAGCCTCATATAATTTTGTATTCCACTCTTCCAAGCAGTCTATTGTCTGGACCGTGGATAAATAAAAGATCACTTAAAACACTTTGAAAAAAATACAGCCTGCAGTTTAATTTTTCTGGCTTTTCTCAGCAAGAGTAAAATTTCTCTTCATGGGGGAGAAAAAGACCTTTGGCAATTAAGGGTAGCCAAATGTCATTAGCTGTTGCCATGAGTGCCTTGTAAATATCTTTGAAAAAATTTGAAGACGTGCACAGTAACCTGTGTCCATGGTGACATTTTATACTGCTAGGGAGCAGCCAACACAACAGCCAACATCTTAGAACTGATACTAATTTGGCTGCTTGCACAGTAATGGAAGGTGCTCTGACAGGATGATATTGAGTGCAGTAAGGGCCTATATCCAATGGAATGTTGTGCTGGAATTGAAAAAAAAAATGGTATATTAAAACCTTTTGTGCTTGCATTTTTCTCTTTAATTTTTCATTTATTTTTAAAGCTATAAATATAGCTTGCATTTTAGTTGGGTGTCTGTCTCTAATTTTACTGCAGCTGTAGCATTTGCCAGAGAGCAGTGGCTCTGTTTTCAGGGTGGTGCAGGATTTATACCAAAAAAAAACTGTTCTCTAATGCTCAGCACTTCTTACAGGCCTATCACAGCTCTGTCTGCTATACAGCTATAAATTAAATGAATCAGACTTATGGATGTTGACAAGAGAGATGACACAGCAATTTGTTGCCTTTAGTTTAGTCACCCTGTAGTTGTAAAACAGATAAATGTTTTACTCATCATGGTGGAGAGGCTGATTAATGAGAATTTAGAGCAATTTAGATCCATTATATCTTTAGATTTAGATTCAAGGCTGAATGCAGACACTGTCCACCATGCAGATTCCCGCATAGAAACAGAAGTCTCTGTTCTTTAAGACACCACTGTAGCTTTTCACCTCCTTTTCATGCCAACAAAACCTACCATTTCTTAAGAATCCAGACTGATTTAATGATGGCAGTACTGGTCCAATTTTCTGTTTGTCATAACATGTTACAAATCTACCAAAAACTGATAAAGAAAGGAAAAACCCATTTTACCTTGTTCCCATAAACAGTCATGCATTAAAATAAAAGAACTGAATTGTCATTCTACTGGTCCTGAAGACAGATAAATCTTACAGACAGAGCAAATGTCTGCTAAAATTCTCCTTAGGGCTGAAACACTTTCAAGCAGAATCTAGTGAGGTAAAACCAATACATACAATACTGACTCCACTCCATTAGAAATTTTTTGTTTCAAAAGAAAACGGAAATAGTGAAAGTAGTATTTAGTGAAATCGAATTTTTGCTGTGTGAGGCCTAGCATCCTAGAAATAGACATTATTCCCATTAAATTTAAAATGTGTAGAATTTCTGGAGAACAACTAATCAGAATAATGCTGAGAAGAATGTAAGGAAATACTGTCTTGATGATGAAACAGGTGTAGATAACCTTATATTAAAAGCAAATTTGTATTTGACAACCATTACAGAAAAAAAAAGAGAAAAGGAAGCCATGAGTTGGAAGGAAACACAGAGAGGAACATCTGTATTATTTAAAGGGGTAAACTAAAGTGCAAAACTGAAAGGTCCATAAAACACTTCAAAATTAACTGCATTAAGTGTGAAGAGGACTGGATAAGACGTGATAAAATTTTCATTAAAGTCAGGAGGGAAGAGTACATCTGAGCAGGAATGGACACTGGAAGAGTTGGGATATAGCTATTTTAAGAGTGGAGTATCTGCTGAGAGATGTACATATCTTTAGGGCAAACTGAGAACTTTGAACTGAATGCCATTCCTACAAATTCTAGTGAGTTTGACCCTGGTGCTTAGGCAATATTTCTGAATAGTTGAAAAGTTGAATGAGAACTAGGAACATAAATACAGGAAATACACACCATTATAATGAAAAACTCATTCTTTGCTTCAACAGGAACAGCACAGATAAGTGTTACTATTCATCCAAAATCTTGGAGTCTACTCACTGACTCTAAAAGGCTCTGGAACCAGACTTATTTGCAATTAAAATAAACCTCAATATTGTTTAAAAATCAGATTTACTTTTTTATTTTAATAATAACTTAAAAGTTTCTTATGAATCTCAAAATGTAAAAAACCTTTATACTCATTTGGGTTTTTTATCATAGATAATCTGCTGAAGATATTCTTGTTCATGTATCAAGACATACTTTTAGATACAGAAAACTTAGTACTAAAAGTATTGAATATTGTCTGCTTTGGCCCAAAAATGATCATATCTTCCAGAGCTCTACAGAAAAAACTTCTAGTTGTCATAACAACATCCTGCAGCAGATACAAGATAGCTTGTACTTGCTTTTAATACAATTAGCAAAATTTAACATCTCCTGAAGATTAAAATCCAGGGATAATGTTTAAAAGGGAGGGTGGACTTAATATTTTTTAAAAATTTTAATTCCCACAAAATTCAGCTTTTAATTTAAAATCTTCAGTCAATGGTCTGTAGAAATCAAGTCATATTTGTAGGTAGCTCTGTTATGCTCCATGATTATACAACATACACAGGTTTCTAATAATGTCATTCTAAAATGACCCTCAGAATATAAAGAAGCCTAAATTTAGAAAAATACTGGTGTTTTCCTAAAGAACAAGTTTACTAGACAAATTCCTAAATGCTTCAATCTTGTCAAATGCAATAGTAAGTCATTATGAAAGTCCCCTTTAAGCTATGATCTTAACTATGATTCTTTTGTAAGTGTTCCAGATTCAACAGTCAGTTTACCAGGAAAGGTTCAGTGTCACTCTGTTTGTGTTCTTATATTAACACTAAAATAGAATAGAACATCTTAGCCACTGCAACACACAAAATTACAAACTGTATCCACTTGAGTCCCTAGAAAGATTTCACTTGTGAGTGGGTCTTGGTTGTATCTGGAGATGTCCCCTTGATCAGGGTCACATAATGCAAGATTGGGTATCACAGAAGTGCATAGAAAAATACAGTCCTTTCCTAATTTAAGGAATACAGTCACTTCCTAATTTAAAGGCCAGTTAGTGGCAGCTACAGACCAAAGTGCAGGTGTTGATCAGAGGTCTGAGAACTAGATAATGGCAGAGCTGCTGATAAGGGCCAATCTTTTTACAGTGAAGTCTGTCGCTTAGGTCAGACAGTTTTCACTTGGTTTACACAGACATCCTGTTTTATTCCAACAATGGTGCCCACCATTTCTAGAGTAGGGCAAAATTAATGCATAGCTTTTTCTCTTAAGATTATTTTAATGTTAATATGGCTGGTGTAGAAGAATTTAGTAATCTGGCAAGCATCCACCTGGCTGAGGCATATTATAGTAATAAATAACAGAAGAATTTGAGCTCTCTGAAGTTACTTATTTTAAGAGTACAGCACATACTACTGCAGCAAAGTATTGCCATTCACAGGCACACCTGCTTGCATTGGAGCAGGAAATTCTCTATATCCGCAATGTCTTCAAAGCAATTTAAATATATAAGTTAAAATAACTTGAGCACTTAAAAAAAATAAGTCACTTAACATGTGGAAAATAAATAATGAACATCAATTGTTAAAAAGTTCAAGATATCAAGCATTCAGATTTTTAAGCATATTTTGTTTTAATATTCAGCTTCTCTATTTTTACACATAATGGAAATAATTTCTCCAATTCAGCTAGTCTCTAGAGAATGTTTTGGTGAATTTATTTAAGAAAGAACACTGAATAGTTACTGTTACTACAAACTTTGATTGCATCTGTTCTGACCAAAATTCACAGTGATTGATGTGAATAGATCTGTATTGTTTAAGTAAGAATAATTATTTTCCATTTTGCAGCTGTGGATAATTTTTTTTATTAATAATCAGGTATGTCTGTGTCATATGTCTAAAGTTATTAAGCAGAAATCACCTGAAGAAAGAGAAGCAGCAGTATAAGCAGTATGACACCCACAAGTGTTATGTACCTTACCTAAACTGCCTCTTTATCTATATCTATACCTATACATATATTTTACTGCTATGCAAATAACATCTCTCTGAAGAAAAGAGCTCTTTCCTGACAATAAAAGAGAATTATATGATCCATTTTTATTGGCTGTACCATAGACTTTTTAAATTCATACCTCAAAATTTGCACTCGAGCAATGGATAGCTGAATTTATGCTTGTAGTTAACATAGCTTTATTCATGTACAAAGGAGCCCAATCTCTCATGAATAAAAAAGCTCTTGTCCAAATAGGTACAAGTCATTACAGGTTCTGGCTCAACAGTGAGGCTTTCTCTGTTTCTGAAGCTGACATTATTAATAAAGTCCATTAAAACTGCAGAACTCACACTTTGCCAAGCTCTAATGGATCTGGAAGGCAAAAGACCTAAGATGGATTAGCATAGATCCTGTGTATTTCAGAATCCTGCTTGCTCCAAGAGTTACATTAAGTTCGTACAAGTCTGTATTGGATATACTGAAAAATCCCTAAATTCCGGCTTTACAGGGAGAGACTAGTGTTGTATTGTTCCCTGACTGCATTGACAAGGTCATGAAAATCTTTTTGTTGACAATTGAAAGTGTTTGCCAGCCCTTTAAAGTGTTAGCATTCACATTCAAGTAAGAGAGGCATAAATTCATCTAAAACAAGACAGTGTGAGCAAGATTTATGCATTTTTATCCACATTATCTCTGTGATCAGGATAATGTTTGCAGTATGCAATGGAATGGCACAGTCCCATAGAAATATGGAAGCATTTCAAAAAGTAATTCCAGTAAAAGCAATTGATTTCTGATGTGTTAAAAGGATCTTCATGTTCCCCTGTTATTTGCAAAATTAATGTACTTACTATGTTAATTTGAGAGATTTGCAACACTTCAGCAGCTTTTATGAACTATGATTTAAATGAGTGTTGGAATTACCAAAGTGGAGACAATAAATTCTAAGCAGCAAGTAAAGTGCCTTGTAATGAGAGACCTAAATGTCTGCTTCAAAAGCACATGGAACTACATTTCAACTCAAGCTGCTGTTGACCTGTCAGCTATGTATGATATTCTTAAATGCTCTTGTGTTTAAGGGAGGTCACTCAGTTTTCCACTTGTGAGTCTCTTGTCTTCTCTTCTCTTTATCCTCTTGCTGCATTTGACAGTGATGTAAGCAGAGTCTTCATTCCACCATGCAAAAAGGGGTAAATCACTTCCTTTCACCCTTATGCTAAAGTGAGGAAATGCAAAAAAACCAAAATAACACCCTTTCAAATTTATCATTCAGCCAGTCCTCTGGTCATTTCCTGTGGCAACACATCACTGGGACACTACAAATATCCACCCCCATTATAAAGTCAGACTATAGTCTTTAATCTCACTTCATCTAGTCCTTAGGTTCCTGCATATGCAAACCAAAAATAGAAATTCTTCACTTCACAGTTCAGACTTGCCTGTCTATAAAAAGTGAAAAATGAGAAGAACTTCACATACAAGGTACTGAAAAAACATATCTTTATTACTCCAAGCTCATTGACAATGTTGAAATATTGCACCTTGCTTTGAATCCTAACCTTTAAATATTATTTTCAAATTAAAGTTATAGCGAAAAAAAAAGCAGGTAGAAAGTGAAAATCACGTTTGGTTTGCTTTTCTAGCAGATTTAGCAGATTTGTCACTAACTTTTTTAATAGAACAGCAAACACTAGTAGCATTAGAACAATATAGCATGACCTTCTCTACTATTGGATTTTAAAAAGCCCTGAAACAGAACCAACCCAGACTTTACTTAGTGAGAATTGATCTACATCATGGTAGTTTGATTTCCAGTTCAACAAACAGGAATATATCATATGTTGCTTTGGATCAATGAAAGCCCATGCTCATCCTCTGAACACTCAATACCCTGGAAAATTTGCATGTCCTATAGATTCTGTTCATCGGTATGGTTAATTAAAATGATGAGAATTTGCTATTGATCTAATGATGAAACATATGCAAGATTTGGGGTGCTATGGGGCAAAATGTGGTGGGTGCATTGTTATGCCTTCCAAAGACATGCCTGTTGCCTTACAAGTTAGAGGGGGATTTATGGGAATCCCTCTTTCAGTGCCAGTATTTGATACACAGATACTAAAGTAAATGGAGTTGCTGTCGAAAGGCTCCATTTCCCCAGTTAAGCCAGAGGGTGCTGTGCCTGGAAGACCAGCCAAGCAAGAGGGGGGTGACAGGGTGAATGAAGAAAGAGCATGCAGTGCATGCACTGCTGCATGTGCACCAGAAGTAGGAACTGATGCAGAGAGGAGCTTCTCTGGAGACTTGACCATGAACAGTTACTCAAAACGCTGCAGCTCCAGTGAGGACAGCTTTGAGTTACAGGGCAGCACAAGGTCAGAAGCTAAAAGCTTTGTTAAAAGCAAAAATAAGGATGAAGGCTATCGACCTCATCGATCAAAGCACTGTCAGAAAGGGGGTGAAAAAACTCACGGACTGGAACACTCTTCTCTGTATCCAGCAGAAGTGGGAAACACAAGCCAAAAGCTCCAGAGGCAGAAGAAGACCCACAAGAAAAGCAGCTCCTCTACATCTGACTTGAGCTTGGTGAGTCAAGGGTCATCAAGTTCATTGTCTGTTGTGGAGGAAAAAATAGAAGCTAAACTCAAATTTTCTCAATTTATTAACGAAGTTACTTTTAGAGTGCTTGATCCTATGAGCCTGAGGGCATACCGAGCTGCTAAACTGAAAAATACCTTTCCATCCAGTGTGAGAAGCCTAGATGACTTTCATATTAAGAGAAAATCTCCTGAAAACTGGAAGGAAAACATTCTGGATGGGAAGACCCATGAAGAAGTAGATTTAGAGACTCTGAGAAGTGACGACATCGTGGCTGGAGCACGACCACACAAATTAGAGAAATCATTGTCCCTGGATACAAGTCCCTCTCTCAGGTCATTTGATAATGGTGTCTCATACAGAACAAGACCTGGCTTGCCAGTAGAAATTATGATTTCTCAAAGCAAAGGAATGCCAGCCACAAAATCTGCGTCTCTTCCTAGAAGTACAAGCATGGTGAGCTCTCTCAAATATTTTCTTTGGGTGATATATGACAAGTACTTATGAATTAGCATGACTATTTGAAAAATGTTTCTGTCTTCCTGGGTGGGCTCTTGCCATGTAAAAAAAATTTTCTCCAGGGTGGGAACAAAGAGGGAATGTTTATTTTTAGTAGCTCAAGAAACCAGCTGTAGAAGGTATGGGAGAAAGGAAAAACAGAATAAAATTCCCTAGTCCTTTTAGTTTGATGTCTGGAAGATGGCTTTACAAGATCAAGCAAGGTTACAAGATCAGTGCAGGTTATTCCTGCACTGCAATGAAGCATATCTATAGCCAGGTCAGCTTGATATGAGCAGCCAAGGCACCCTCAGAAAAGGGTGAAGAGAGCACTGGGACAGACCCCTCAGGTATTCAAGGTCACTAGTTTAGAACTTGCTCAGGTATCTCTACACTAAACAAGAATGCTCAGTTTGTATGTTTAAGTGCTACTGAGAGTTCTCACATCCTGAAAGTGTTGCTGAGGTTTGTGTGTCTGGAATTAATACTTATCAGTTGATAATTTCTATTTTGATGTGCTAAAAAAACCACAAGCAACCACAAAACCTTAAGAACTGGGAAAAAAAAGGAAAAAAAGGCTGAAGCTTTCTTCTATGATCTGGTAAAAAAATATTTATGTTTTTAATTTTTTCTTATGAGATTCTTTCCTTGGATGAGGAAGAGGTACTTATGCCCATGAAGGAGAGCAAAGGGAGATTGTTGTTTGCTGGCATTGCACAGTCTGGAATCCTGAACTGCCAAAGCTTGCACTAATATAATATGTTAGCATGTCTCCAGAGTAGTATTTTCAATTCCACTAAAACAATAAAGGTCCAAGAACTATTGCTTAAGACTATACACATGTACACAGACGTTTCTAAACTGGGAGCTATTACAACTGCATTATTCTTTAAAAAGTCTATTCAAGTTTAAAAACAAAGAAACAAAAAGTTATTTCATTTCACAGAGGAGTGCAGCAAATAGGAAAACATCTCAGTCTTAAGAATTTTATTCAAACTTCAGCAATATGAGCTTAGCATTTTATGTCCTTGGATGTTTTAATTGCCACCTATCAAAGACATCTGGAGGGAGAAGAGGTGAAAGGTAACGAAACAGAGAGAATTTGCACACTGTGTTGTGTCACAGCTTCACAATGAGAGCTGTCCTACAAAGGGCTGAGGAGGCTTCACTCTGAGCCCATGGCAGGATATGCTTTTTTCAAATTTCAATTAAGCATCTGTCAGAGCATCTTTTCCAGTGGACTTGATTATATGTACAGATTGAAACTTCCAACCGATTGAGTGCTGACTGACTGAACACTGCCAGTGCTCTGTAATTCCACACAGTTAGTGCAGGCATCAGCCTCCTCCAGCTGAAGCATCAGTCTGCTCTAAGCCTAGTCATTTAAATTAAGCACAGTAGTTACCAGACATTTTACCTCAACAAACAATGCCTCCAACTGCAGAGCTCAACATGAGAAAATAAAGGAGTGGCAGGGCAAAATACAAGAGCAAAACATGTTCAGCCTCATCTACAGGTTCATGTCTCCTACATGCAAAAACTTTGACTTCAGTGTAATTCATTTAGTGCCAAGTCCTCACCTGAAGCATACCTAGCAAGGAGCAAAAGGATAACTGTAAAGCCTTGGGTGTCATTATTGTAAAGATATTTTAAAAGTTCTTGGTTATGTAATGTTCATTTGAATACTTATAGAGAACATTGCTTAAAACTGTTCCATGTTTTAGTTGCCAAGTTATTATTCGTGTGCAGAAGATAATCTTTGAGAGAAAGAAATTATAAGATTACATTGACTTAAATATAAAAACTGGATAACAGAGGTATAATAACACATCCTGAAGAGCATGAAAGAACATGCCTGAAAGTTTGAGGTTAAAAAAAGCTGCACCTAATAAAAAAAATGTGACTCAGAAGATGAATGCTGTGACATTGCCTCCTGTCTATTATGTTTTCTGAAGACCCCTGAGGTGTCCACAACTGCCTCTGTACTGCCTCTGTTGATTGGATCCAGACCCACTAAAGTGATTTTCAACTTTTAGACTTCTCAGAATTGGTCAAAATGTTCCATTTCTGCAGCAAGTGTTTACTGGTTTGCAAACAGTTGCTGCTGAAATGAAATCTCACAAAAACCAACCATCACTGTAGAGTTATGCAGAGGAATTTCTGAAGAGCTAGCAGAAAAAAAAAAAAAGACGGATGTTTCATTGTGTGACTGGAGTTAAAGGGCATTGTAATGGGTAGAAAGCAATTCCAAAATACAATGGACATGACCTTTGTGTAGTCTAAATATTTTAGTAACCTGGCCAGCAGGATGAAATAATTTTTCATTTCTATGTATTGATCGAAATTTGAAGTCACTGGACAAACAAGCAGGAAAGGAAAATGCTAAACTAAATGAAAGCAAACATCTGAATCCACACTAATGTAGGGGAAGGTGTGAAACTTGAGACTATGTCATACTTCCAGACTGAAATGATATGACCAGTTCAGTGGGCTGAAAAATGCAGGAAATGTCTGAAAAGGGTTGTACACAATGGAAAGTTTCTACAGACTGGAAAGACATGCTTGTGTGTCAAAGGACAGATCAATACAGAGAGAAATGTGGATGGATCCAAACAATACATATTTTTTTCTTAGGATATGTTTCAAAGAAAACCAGGTATGAAAGGAGATTAGCCTGTGTCTTTTAATACATATTTTATCTCAAATACATTTGAGATAAAGTAACCAATACCTTCAGGAAAGCTTTATATACCACTATTACTGTTCCAGAAAGAAAATACAGGTTAAAATTTAATTCTTAAATAATCATACAATAGTGTGACTTCAGACCTGAGTAGGTCTGCAGCACCTTAGGACTTGAATCAACCTGAAAATTACATTTCAGTAACTTCAGGAATACACGAATGAGGATCAAATTTCCAGCTATGTCTCACCTTTACATACCTACTTTTACCTATGCAAGGAACCATATAACACAACATTAGACACTGACTTTTCTTGGTCACAGGAAATCAATTTCTTTCTTAGAAGAGCTGTATCTTTCCATATTACATTTAACTGCTGGTAGTACACACTCTGTGTGCAAGAGGTCTTAGAAACAATTTTTTACCTCAACATTGCAACTACTTGTATAAATAACCTAAGGAATGATGCATTTCTCACCTAATAGCATGTCATTATCACAGAAAATAAATATGAGCAAACCTGATCAATAAAAAATACTTACTGAGCTGCAGAGGCTGTCTTAGAAAACAAGCTTAGGTTGAGACAGTGTCACTTCTACGTTTTGGAACTTAAGATTTCACATACTGTAAACTAAGACTGAATAAGGTGGGTGGTGAGAGGCAGAAACTTGGCCATGCTCCACATGAATTTGCCATGCTTATGGAGCCATAGACTCCTCATAATCCTTATAATCATTCCCTAGACACCCCAATAAATTTGGATCACAGAATATTCTGCGTTGGAAGGGATCCACAAGGATTATCAAGTCTGGCTCTTAAGTGAAGGCTCACACAGGGATCAAACCATGTAACCTTGGCATTATTAGCACCAGGCTCTGACCAGCTGAGCCAAGAATGTTAAGGAATGGAACGGACCCTAAAGGCCATTTAGTCCCACCCCCCCCCACCATGGGCAGGGACACCTTCCACTAAACCACATTGCTCAAGACCTTACCCAACCAGGCCTTGACCACTGCCAGGGTTGAGGCATTGACAACCTCCCCGGGCAACCTGTTCCAGTGCCTCACCACCCTCACAGTGAAGAAGTTCTTCCTAATCTCTAACATAAATTTGCTCTCTTTTTGGTTTGTATTCCTTGTACTATCACTGCAGCTCACAATGAGTCCCTCTCCAGCTTTCCTATAGCCCCTTCCATTGCTGTAAAGTTGCTGTGAGTTCTCCATGGAACCTTCTCTTCTCCAGGCTGAACAGCCCCAGTTTCCCCAGCCTGTCTTTGTAAAAAAGGTGCTCCAGTCCTTTCTTCATCTTCATGTTCCCCTCTGGACTTGCTCTGACGGCTCTATATTCTTCTTATGGGCACACCAGAGCTGGATGCAGCACTCTGGTGGGGTTTCACAAGGGCAGAAGAGAGGGGCAGAATCCCCTCCTTGGCCTGCTGCCCACACTCCTTTGGATGCAGCTCAGGACACAGTTGTTTATCTGGGTTGTGAGCACATTGCCAGCTCATATTGAGTTTTTATCAGCCATCACCCCCAAGCCTTTCTCACAGGGCTTCTCTCAATCAGTTCTCTGCCCAGCCTGTAGGTGTGCCTGGGATTGCTCTGCTCCAGATGTAGGACCTTGCATTTCACTTTACTGAATTTCAAGTATGAGAATAATTTACTGGACCTGCAAAGCTGCACCCGTGAAGATAGAGACAATGGCAATTGCTTATTTCCTAGACATCACCTGGCTCAGGCTGGTGCTTCAGCCACCTGGAGAGTGACTGTGCTGTCATACTCCCTCCTGTGTGATTTAGTCTCAGGGGCCAAACTTTGACCCCACATAAGCAATTCAATTCCCTCCCACAGCCTTTGCAAAACCAGCCAAAAACAAAGTATTCATTCTCACTCTGATTTCAAGCAATGTATGCCACAAAGGATTTAATTTCTATAGCCCTTGAGACAGAAGGGGGCAATTGCCTGTTACAAAGGATGACATCCTTATAAAATACAGATGAATGAAGCACAAGGTAGAATAACACCCTTTTTCATTCCTCTCACAAGAAATCATTATTACAGTAGCTATTGTAAGGAAGAAATATAACCAGACTAGACATTTATATAGGATATTGAGAAGATTAAAATATTCATGTTTATCTCTAATCCAGGTAGGCTGCTTAATTCCTAAGGAACCCTGTAGGTAGCCAGCGAAGCACAGTGTCACAGACATTAACACAAACTAGGAAAATTATATTAATTTCTGCTTTATTACTATTTGTTATCCATGAGTATTCCTGCTGTTCATTGTAGGTTCTCTTGCAAGACAAATGCCTGAGCACAGAGATGACTCCCTGAAGGTGCACAAGCATCTTTAGAAATCACAGCCTCACACACCCGAACTTCACAGGCATGAAGGGGTTTGATCCCCATATGGGCCATTCTTTTAAGAGTTGAATTCAAAGATCCTTGTGGTTCCCTTCCAACTCAGAATGTTCTGTGATAACTATGAAATCTGTAAGAATAGAGGAAGACTGTCATGCAAAAGCTGTGGTAGAATTCCACAGCAGTAGAAAATGCAACCAATCTCCCATTCTAAATGAAAGTTTCTAGGGCAGTTTCTAGGTTCTCATTTTCTAGGGCACCTGAGTACTAACAGAATCTTGCTGAAAGAGCAGACAAGATTTTGTTGCTCTAGGTCAAAGCTCTTTTATACAAGGTTTTGAGTCCTCTTTCAGCCCTTCCAGCCTGCCACCATGATGTAAAAATAGGCATTTGCTTTGTTCTTGGATGAATACCAAATCTTTCATTTCTATTTACAGTACAGTGATGTTTACAAGTAAGATTTGGGTTCAAACACATTATAATGAAAAGTATATATTGTTTCACTGACTCATGCATGCAATATACTAAAAGAGAAATAGTAAGAGGTGGGACCAGAATGAAAGGGTAATGAGGTCAGTGATCAAGCCAGCAACCAAACACCTGAAAAGTCTTCCATTGTCCTATTTTCTGGTCTGTTCCTGCTCTTTCAGACAGATGGGTCAATGTAGTTGATATAGTGAAGCTGGGATATCTCTAGGTTATCAGAGATTAGTAAGAAAGTGAACTACATCAGGTGCTTCAGTTTTTTAGCATGATATCTACATACCAGAGCATATCATTAGGGCCTCTTATGAGCCTCATACAGCACTGGAAAATGTCACATGGCCACCTTTCCTGACATCCTGGCCTCTTTCTTGCCATGCTGTTCCACATGACACTGCACAGCTTGTTCCCCTCTGCTTTGCAAATTGGAAGTGACTATCAGGTCATCAGTAGCCTAAAATTTTTTTCTCAAAATGGGTATTAAAATAGATGGTTTAATTCCTTTACCATAAACTTGATTCACAGAAGATAATGTTCACTTCTTTCCACCATTCAGAGATACCAGTCAAATACAACAATTTTAAGACTTACTAGTCTAAATTCTTTATTATATGAAGTGAGCATAGCCGCTGAACTGCGAGCAACATACACCTTAGCAATTTCACTCTGTTATTTCTCCTGTATCTGCAGATTCCTGGAAACAGTCTCTGTGTCTGGCAATACTGTAAAAGAATCTCAGGTCCTAACAATTACATTTGGATGTGGAAAGCCAAATATTAAATCTTTCATTATCTGGGGCTGCAGTTCCTTGGTTCTTCCAAGGATTTCTATTGCATCATTATAACCTCTCTCCTCTGATACCAATGCTGTTTTTCCTATACACCACTGTTATGAAATGATCACTCTGGGTATAGTAGTAATGAGTAGTATTGTAAATGTGTACACCAGTGTGTACACTTGGAGCTTCCAGGGTAGGCAAATTAGCTTTATAGCACCTCATAGGTGTTAGGCAGCCAAATACTCTAAGCTATAAAATCTGATGGCCAAAGAAAATGGTAGTACCTTCTGAGCTCCTTTCATCTGAAATCAAAGACAAATCTCATTTTCCACCAATGAAGCTATCTCAAATATCTTCTCAATCTCTGAGAAGACTTAGCCATGTTAGGCTTGAAGCATGCAATAGTATTAGTTGTACCAGCAGCAGCCAAGCTGGGTCAAGATGTAGCTCAGCAAAGACTAACAGTCAAAGTCTTTAACCACCTTCACCAGTTAAATGCAGAGTGCTCAACCCTCTCCTTAATTTCTTTTTTTTTCCCATGACATTTATGGCTCGGTCACAAGGTATGGAAGCCATGTGCAATTTCACCTATAGCTAACACCTCTTGTCCCAGTACTGTGGCACTGGCTCCTTTTTCCAGAGCTGAGGAGCGCAGCAGCCGTGTACTGTAGGAGAGATCAGCATAATGTTTTTAGAGCAGCAGATGTGACATCGTTTTACAAGCAGCAGAATGAGCAGATGGTGTTTAGAGAGTTCTCCTTGCCTGCTCTAAAACTCCTCCGTTGGGTCACTAATGGATCCTTCGTCTCGTCGAACACTGCATAAAGCCACAACGCTCCCAAGATGACGCATATGGTCATTTACAGCTTCCCAGCTCATCAAATACAAATTAGATCAAAATCTTCTTCACACAGCATAGACATCTATAAGCCAGTGCTCAAAAGAATAAGCTATTTATTCAAGACAGGCTAAAATAGACAGTCTGAGCTGCTTCCCAATAACAAGAATGTGTTTTCAATGAAATTAAGTGTTTTGCCATAAAGATGGAATTTTTATAGTTAGGGTTTTTAATTCAGTTGTCCTCCCTTTTCTGCCCTCCCACCTTTTCTTTTTTAGAGAAGGAGAGCAGCAAGTGAGTCAGGAGGGAGATATTTGTATAAAGGAAAAAAAACAACAATATTACAATGGTGAATTTCTGCACAGGATTCAAGGCTCCAACCAGAAAGCAAAATAATTTTCCAGCCAAAGCTACTATTTGCCTTCAGAGGGGCAGCTACTCAGAGAAAAATCTGTGCCCATGCAGATCACATTGATTTTGGTATCTTTTGGCACATGTAACAGGAAAGCAATATTTGCAATCAGAAATGTTTAATGTTTGTTTCCCAGTGATTTTTGTTAACATGACTTTTCCCCTCCCTTTGAGTTTGAAAAACACTCCTCAATTGTACTCTTTATCTTTGGATGCCTTTAGAAAGAAATGATACTTTCAGAGAAATGGAAGCTACAACAGCCTTAGAACAATTACCATAAGCAGAGATGCCTGAAAAGTGCAAAGCCAGACAAGGGAAGGTGGAAGAGCCAGAGGTAGAAAAGATCAATAGATCTCTCTTTTCTGGTACAGCTTTGGTCTACAAGTGCTATTTATGGCAAAGATGTTAAAGGTGCTTCAACTCATTTTTCACTTCATCCAGCAGACTGTATTTGTCATGTTTACAAAATGTGGGGTCTTGCCCTGCTGTAGCATGGCTGTGGAAGATCATAAAAGCAAAGACCTGGGTATGCAGTGACTCTCTCACACAGCCACATGCAATACTTAACATAAATATTTTCTTGGTCCACATAGTGAAAATCTCTGAACTCTGCCAAGAAAAGATTAAACTGCAAGGCACTGCCCAGAGCCAGAGGTTGCTCTGATTTATCAGTTATGAGGGACTGATATTTTTCCCCACTCATTCTAAGGTTTTCAGCTTTATTAAAATTCTGCTCAGTGATGTACTGCATGCAATTAATAGAAACATAGATGTAACTTTGCTCCAGCACTCCCACTGTGTTCTAACATCTAACTGGAGTAAAATGAAAATTTACTTATTAATATGAACCCATCACAGCAAGCATTTTGGGGACAGAAAAGAGGGAATCAGAATTACATCAATCTGCCAAAGCTGCATTTGCACTACTGTGCTTCCTCTGTAGGCTTGGTGAGCCATGGGTTTTAGTCTCCCATCAGAAAACATAGCATTAAAACTTTGACCCCAACAAATTCAAAAACCAGAAACTTTTATGAATTATGGGGTGGTTTAAAAGGATTTTACACTAAACATAGGTCCCAGAAATTAAACCTAGCTGCCCCAACAGCATGACTCATGTCTCAGAATATCAGGAACTATTGGTTTAGACCTCCGGTCAGATAAGGATAAGGAGGACCCCATTTGGGAACCTATTTTATATTTATAAAATACATATTTTTTCATAGAGCTCAAAAACAAAGGTATTTTCACAGACTAGCTCAAGCATTTGTTTCAACAACTTCCTCTTTGCAAAGCAGCTTAAATTTGACCTTCTTAGATGAAACTCTTCAGTGCCAGGAGGTTTAGGTGACAAGAAAAGACATCTTGTGGATAAGGAAGAAGAAGTAGATGCTATAAATCTTGGGTTTAAAACATGATCTTCTCAAAAGTAAGCTGGGAAGATAAGGGGGGAAATACTAAAAGGTAGAGGCAAAACTGATTGGAAAATCTTATTGAGAGGATAGTTCGTAATCCTTAGTTGTGACCAGGGTCTCAGGGGTACCAAAACTCTTTGCTATTAGCAAGCAGCGCCTTTCTTTTGAGCTACCATTGCTTTGTATCAACAAAGAGTAAATAAAACATGCAATTCTGCTTCTTTATCTGAGTTAGAAACTACAGTAGTGTGTTTATGCCCCTGTGTAATACTCTTGAGAGGATGTTTTTGAAATTCCAAAAGTGCTGATTTCCCAAAAGTAAGCAGCTACTTATCAAGTTTAAAGAAACCTTTCCTGTATTGAAGTTCACTCTTGGTTGAAAAGCCTTCAAGTGCTTATTTTCTGTGTCACACTTAGTACCTAGAATGGACAGAAATTGCATAAAGATCCCTCTGTTGTCTCCGTGCCTCAAATCAGCACTGTATCTACATCCAACTCCCTTTCCTTTTTCACTACCAACATTGAAAAAACCCAAGGGAGCTGGATACACCAGTGTTGGAGCACTTATTGCTGAACAACTATCTTCTAGACTGTATTCTGCAGAGCCTTCTCTTGTGACACTGTTGGCTAACAGTTCTCAATTTCTGACAGCAAATTCAATACCTGCAAAGACAAACTAAAATTATTCAAATCACAGCTGTATCTGTCGAGCTTCTGAGCTGTTTTCATTAATATTTGATGTTAGTTGGGCAAGAATGATCAGGGATATGGCAGTCTCAGCCCTCTGCTCCCTGCTTGGATAGAGAAAGCATTTTAAACAAAAGAAAATGAGGAATAAATACCAGGCCTGTTCACAGAGCTACACTTGCTCTCTTAAAAATGAAGAGAGACTTCCCCCAAAGAACAGCTATTCCCTGGATAACTGTAGTAACAAAAACCCACTGTGTGAACAGGGCTAAAATGAGCAGCTATTGAGGATTCAAAAACTGGTTCACAACCACTTCTTTCTCCAGCAGCCAGCCAGACCTTCGCTCCGCTTGCGATGCTGCGCGGTGCTGCGAGCGCACGGAAAGCACCAGACACATCCTGTTTCTGGGGACTCAGAGCTGATTCATAATCTTGCAAGGGGAAAACTGGGAGTGCTGGTAAGAGAGCAGGATATTCAGAGGAGCAGCAGTCAGAGGATGGAGGGCATGAGCAGATCTTGGTGACACAGGAGGGTGCCCAGGGCACAGGGCCGGAGCGGCTCCTGGAGCCCCCGGCTGACCTGGCAGACCCAGGGGAGTCCCCAGCCCCACAGTGGGATGCCAAGGGAGCAGAGATGGAGGCAGTGCTGTGCCAAGAACTTGCCATTCCCACCCAGCCAATCCCCAAGCAGCAGTAGAAGATAAAATATTGCCCAGTTATCATAAGGAGGAAACAGAACCACCATATTGCATCCCATGCAAAACCAGATTTACTCATGGAGCAACAAATTGCTAACAAAAATCTCCTAAAATTAACTTCATAAGCGCCCATATTCACCAGCAAAATGCAGAAAAGGCCCTTAATTTTCCCTGGATAAACCTGTCTTCTCTTGCTTCCTTCTTTGATGTTGTAGTAAAACAAAATGGAAGCTAAACCAGTCAGCAGTTCCATGAGGGAAGTGTACAGTCCATTGCAATCAATGCAGTTAATTAAAAATACAATTAAAACAGAATCAGTCATGAGAATTGGAACACAATAAATAATTAAAACAAAATTAGTTTGGCTCTTTTGTTGAGCCACTCAGTCCCCAGTTAAATGGCTTTTTACTTCATTGATAGCTGCAAAAGCAGACCTTTGCAGCCCCAAGTTCTCCTTCCAGTGTTAAGGTGGAAGTGTGTAAGATCTTCCTTTCCCCCCTTCCCCTTTCTCTACACACCCTCCACAACCAATCTGCCATTCAACTCCTAGTGCTGCAAAATCGAGAGCTGGTCTGGGGAGCTGCAAATACAGAGCAGAAAAGCAGCATATGGTGGTAGAAAATAACAAAATGCCTGTTAATTATTCCAACCAAACATGAAACATTTCCCTACAGCAGGAGGGAAGCTGTTGGCAAATTATTATTTATGCGTTTATTTATGTTGGAAATAGGCAAGGGCAGAAAGAAGTAAGACTGTTCCACTCACAAGCTACTGGCAGCTTTTTTGTATCTTGCTCATAATTGTCCTGGAGTGTAGAAACTAACATTGCAGGAAGCAACCTAGGAAGGAAAGAGGCTTTGTTCTTCACCCACCAGACCTTCAGAACAAATGCTGGGTACTAACATAGCTAATGTCTCATTTCTGATCTCAGATCTGCAGGAATTCCTTTGACAGGTGATTGCATCTCTGACTGATATTACCCCAGCAGTGTTGCAGCTCTATAAATTGTGTATTGACAGCTCTGGTTGGTTTCCTGCTTTTCTTGTATTTGCATTCATTCACATCTTAAATGTTCCTTCCTTCCTTGAAGGAAATACATCTCTCCCCCGTGTTGGGAAATGTGAGTAACAGAGTGGGATGCTGAAAAGAAAGTTTCAGCTTTCACTTTCTCGTTGCATAAGCTTTCAAGTTCTTCCTGTTGAGAAGGAAGAATGAACAAATGAACCTTTCTGGCTGAGTCACTATTTAATAACAAAATAATTAGCTAAACAACATGACAAGCAGGGATTAAGTATTTTCCACTCTTAATGAACTTCTAGCATCAGAAGAAAAACAAGAGGTAACTCTTCTAGTAACTCAGTTATTTTAGTACCACAGATCAATATCTTGATTTTTACATTTCTCCAAATTATGAAGCCAAATAGCTATAATAAATATTAGTATGTGTCCTCTAAGCTATAATGGAATTTTATGAAGGTGCATATGCACTGCTGTAATTTGTAGGATGAACTGGCTAACAAATGTCTTTTAAATCCTTACTTTCTGCAGAACAACAATTGTTAACATCACATCTGCTCCAATGCTGATTGTTACTTATTGTGCCAATAATTATTTTCCAGATAAACATTGTGGTAAAATGTAGGTAAATTTAGATACAGATTTATAGGGAATAAAACTGGCTTTTCTTAAGATTGTCTCCACTGCTTTATTGTGTAACTTTGGGTAAGGGTCAAATTTGGCAGTTCCTCAGTTTCTCCAGCTGCAAAATAAAAATAACTCTTAATCAGTTTGCTTAGTGTTTCAAGATCCTCTCATAAAATTGATGTGTTGCAAAAACATTCTTAGAAAAATGAGGAATCCTTATTCTAATGTATGCTGGAAATTTTTCCTAGCCCCCTGTAGTACTTATCAAATCTATGATATTGAGGAATGTTTCTGTTCATGCTATTCTGAAGTGTTTATGCCTTGCTTTGTTTTTTTGTTAAAACCTTTTAAGATGTAGCCTGCAACTGAAAACATGGGATCTTTTCCTGGAATAGATAATTATATAGATAGTTAAATAGATAATTACATTATGATGAGTGTTAGAATATCACATAATCTTTATATCTGAGAGAAAATAACTAAGAAGTGAAAGAGTCTCCCCATGAAAGCAGGCACAGCACCAAACCCATCAGAGTGTTTGGACAATGTTCTCAGGCACCTTGTGTGATCTTTGGGGTGTTCTGTGCAGGGCCAGGAGTTGGACTCGATGGCCCTGATGGGTCCATTCCAACTCAGGACAGCTGATGAACATTGTGGGCAGTCAGACCAGCAAGGTAAAGGTCTAGCACTGCTTAAGTCCCTGTTGAGGCACTGAGGGACAACAGAATCTTGTGCTTGCTGCCCTAATACTCCAAGACATGAACATATGTTTATTTCATTCCTCAGTTTCCTAAAATTATTTATAGTGAGCAGTCCTTTCCCAGTGGGCAGTTTTGTCTGTGTCATTCCCAGGTCAACCAAATTAGACACGCATTCACCAAAAGAATTACCTGCTTCCACAAATGTCTGCACACCTTCCTTTTTTTACCAGAGCACATAGATTGACACCGAGTTGTGTCACTAATACCTTTTTATTATTTCATGCTTAGCATAGCTTATGAACCTCCTAGTCATAACAGAATTTTACAAAAACATGGATATGTCCCTCTAGGGTAACTACAGAATTATGAGCTTCTCAATTTCTTCAGTTTGTTGAAAGGAAGTTTCTGTATTGCAGTTGATAATTTTAGCTCCAGACCAGTAAGACTGTTTATTTCCAAAGTTACTTACACCCTATTATCACATAACCTCATTATTTTTCTTCCAGATTAAGGCATCAACTCTGTAAACCTTAGTAATAGCACTAATGAGTTTTCTAGGGAAATTCCTTGAGCATTGAGTATAACAGGATTTTCCAACAAAAGTGTTGGTTGTGCAAAAATAAATCTGTTGTGCTGTCTTCCTTGGTCTTTTTAAGGGCATCTAAATCAATGAACATTTTAACCCCTCTGTGTGCCATCTAAATTTCTCTCCTTGAAGAAATTATTCTTTTGTACTTATGTAATTCCAGCTGGGGTGAATGCAACAAAAGTAAAACAGAATCATAAAACCATGGAATCATCAAAGTTGAAAGAGACCCTTAAAATCATCCAGTCCAACGACTAACCCATCACTGTCCCTGCAACCCCTAAACCACTAAACCACATCACCCAGCACCACACCCAGACACCTCTTGAGGCCCTCCAGGGATGTAACTCTCCAAACTCCCTGGACAACCTATTCCTATCTATAAATTAAACTAGGTTCATATGGTTCATAAATTAATATAGGTTCAATGCACTGTCAACCCCTGAAAACTTAGATCTACATAGAATGACTGCATGTCATGGCAAATGTTACTGTCTTGTCTCAGGTTTGTCCTGAGTCTCCCAGCAGTCAGTGCCTTTTCTGCCAGACAGGACTGGCAGGATTTGCAGCCTGAAAAGCTGTTGTGGTTCAGACTAAGTTCAGTTGCAGACTTTCTATATTTGCACTTTCCTTTTATAGCTCAGAATTAAAAATATCTTACATTTCTATGTCAAGTACAGCACTCAAACCCCTGTAATGCAGTTTTGCAGTTAAATTACTGTGTCTGGATTAACTGTAAACTATCACCTTAAGTAGAAGTGCAGCAGAACTTGTTACTGTGAGAAATAAATCTACCTTTTTATTATCTTGCTTTCCATTGTCATTCATTGCCTTCAGAGATGATAGGTGCACCATTAAAATCTTTTCCAGTTGCCATCTGTATTTCCCCAAATACCTAATCCAGCAGACCTTTTGCACAGCTCTGCTTCTCTTAAATATTTCTGGATTTTTTATTTACCACTGGTGCAATGGGGTGTTGCACATTCACCTTGGGCCTACAGCACTTCAAATAAATTCTTTTTATTCAGTGATGCTTTACTACTTCTCTCCATTAAAATACAGTAAAAGTTAACTGACAGCCATGTCAGGGCTTTATACTAATGCTTTACCTCTCAAAATATTAAAAGAGAACTCAGGGAAAAAAAAAAACAAACCCAAGTGCTGAAAGAACCATAGCTTTTTGTGTACTTCTGACATAAAAGCCAGAAATTATCTTTTACTGGGTTTTATTTATTTGTGGAGAAATGTGATTTAAGGATTATGACAAATACTGCAAGTAGGAAGTCTAATGATACATGTGCTGTTATTATCAATGTAATATGCATTATGGCTACTGTGGAACTACTCATTACTGAGATGTGAAGGCAAAGGCAAAGCAGTAGGGCTTGAGTACCTAATCTTGCAAACACCACTGTGGGAGAGTGTGCTTCCTGATGTGTTAGGCAATGAAACAAGCAAGCAGGAAAGTACTCACCCATGCTTGGAGTCACCACTCATCCTCATTCTTTGGGTTGTATTCCCAAACTGGATGAGATGTACGTGAAAGGTACTGCTTGGAGGTGAGAGGGAGTATATTTGGGGTTGATTCCCAGGACAAAAATGATGATGTTTCTCTGGGATCTCATCGCTCATGAGCTGGTCAGCCTGGCAGCCAAGTAAACTTGCAGCATTCCAGGTCCCAGTAATCCTGATTCTAGACCATTTGAGACTTTGGTTTGTACTCCCTCTACTACCACTGTCCTGTCAATCTTTTAATGGGAAGGAAAACACAGCTGCCCATTGCAGAAAGAAGTACAATGTGCTTCAGTCAAGTCCCCAGTCTTAGCAGCAAGGACCAAAGGATGCCCCCAAAAGAAGGCATTGCTCAGTCCTCACAGAGCCTGAGTCTCAGCTTATGATGCTAAATAATTGTAACAGCTGATTTCTCAGTTTGAGTCTCGCATAATCACAGCAGGTTGGAAGGAAATAATTAAACTGGGTTTTTTCAAAGTTCTATAAAGTGTCATCGCTCTGACAAGTACTGTAATGTTGCCATCCTTATAAACAGTGTCAGCTTCACACTCTGGCCAAAGTTCCCTGAAGGACTGATGAATTTAAAAGAACAGCTGTAACAGTCTTTTACAGATATTTGATTTAATATGACATGATGCTTTCTTTTTAAAAATGTATGGAGCTATTCTATGGCAATAAAACACTTTTGCAGTGCATACAATACAGATTAACTACTCTTTAGAGAGTTATTTCAAAGGAAATCACCTTACAAGGATCTGAAAAATCAGGTCTAAGACTATTAAGCCTTTTCATTGGTGATTGCAAGGAAAACCTTTTATGATTAATTCATGGCTAATGTAAATATTCATAGTGTGATAAACAATGATATCAGGACAGAGTGATCTTACTTCTAACTTATTGAAAGAACATTTAAGTAGTCAATGATAAAATTATACATCCAGGTGTAGGAAGCTAAGATCACACTTTTAGACTAGGAGACAGTAAAACAGAGGCTGCTGAGGACTGAGGAATTGTGTTTAGCTGAAAAGAATCTAACATAACCTTGGATTTGAAAGTTAAATGGGATGGAACTTTAAAGAGGTATATTCATCTCTGTGCACAGAGTAAAGCATGATCAGCCTTAGAAAGACTGACAAAAATTCCAGACTGCCATTGAAGAAAGACACAATTATCCTGTGACTGAAGAAGCTCACGTGTGTGGAAATGGATTCAAATATATGCTCCATGGCTATTCCAGACCAGAGGCAAGGCTGACTGGTGTGTAATTCTCCAATTCTTCCTTCTCAAAGGCTTCTTAAAGTTACTGCTCTCCAAGTCATAAAAGATTACATATGCCACGTTTGGTAGGTCCCAGGGAGGTGTGTACTAGCTGAATGAAGTCAGAAATGAGTAAGACAGAAGTAAATTGTTTTTGTCATTCAAAACAAACTAGGAAAAAGAAATTTTCAGGCTAAATGTTCAAAAAGGTTAATAAAAGTTAAATGCCAATAATGGGTTAATATGGGGACTGCTGAGTCATACTTTAACAATAATGTAGGAAAAGTAGACAAAAAGTGGAGGAAACAGCCTTAAAGATGCACAAACTTATTCAGAAAAATCAGTAGATAAAAGATTTTAAGGAGAACTAACAGACCTGGAAGAAGATAGTGTACAAGGCAAAGTTCAATACTGACAAATCCAAGTGTGCTTGGTGACAAGAAGTCTAAATTTATTATGGGGGAAAAGACAGGAACAAAAAAACCCTAATGGAAAACCCAGTAGTAAGATCTGCTGAACAATGCTGTAGTTAAAACAGGCAGGGAAAAATGTAATTTTTCTGACCATATAACTGTGGTCTAGAGTACAGAAAAAAATTCTGATCATCACCTTGCCAACAACAATCAGAAATAAAGCTTTTAGGAAAGATGAACTCAAAGTTAAAAGACTCCTTTAGAAAGAGACAGCAAAAAGAACACATTATCTTTAAGAGAAACATATACAAAACCATGGGTAGAAAAATGATTGTCAGGTGCTCTACTTTCTACTTTCATAATGCAAGAATGAAAAACTTAAATGACACAGAAAGGCAATAAGATCAAAACTGATCAAAAGTGATTTTTAAATAGAGTAAGTTGCATGTGGAGCTTATTGTCACAAAACAACCTGAAGGTCTAAAAAGATCAATAGGAATCAGAGTGAAGTTAGACATTCATCTGAAGGTATATAAATCCCCAGGCAGCAAGGCATAATCCAAATTCTACCTGGCAGGAATTTGAAAGTTAGCTCCTACTTATGAGTTCTTCCCCAATCACTCACTATGTTACTTCATTCATTTTCTTGTGAAACATTAAGGGTAGGACTTTTAGTTTAGATGTTACAATACCAGGAACATTAAATTCCAAAATGCAACTGTGAAGATCATTGATGTGGAAAACTAGGAAGGAAGGGAGTGTTTAGGTCATCACCGAGCTAAATACAACTGTATACAGTGGTAGCAAAATATGAGAGGATATAAATCCATGCACACATTTTTGTTGGAGTTATTCTAGCTTTCATAATATAAGAATATGAGCAGACAATGTTTGCAGAACAAGAGAAATTCTATTGGCCAAGCGATATGGCTGGGGAAAGAAAGCAACTGCAGTGAAGACTCTTTGTGTTTAAACCTTTGTTTCTCCCAAACAAAGTTTCAAGGATGTCATGGCTTTTCTCTTTGCTTTTCAGAAATGTACCAACTGGTGTAATAAAATGTATGAATTCTCCCTATAAAACTTGGCTAGCTCATTTCATGTGTGTCAGTTATTGCTCTAAAGAGAAAAAAAAAGCAGATTTTCTTTTTGAAATAATGACCTGGCAGCATGAAATATTTCTTTCAGAGGGTTCATTTGGCTTTGTAGTCATAGCCAGGATGCTAGACTGCAGCCTTAAAGAGGAGATGATCCCAACAGCCCTTTCCTAGTGATGTCTGAAGTACAGGCTTACAGGCAAATCCTTGCTATTCCCTTTGGTTTGAGAGAGAGAAGCATGATGTCATCTTCTTACTGATAAATACTCATACCAAACTGGAAGTTAAAGTGAATCCTCTATCCTAGAGAAATGTGCCTGTTGGAGGGAATTCTGGAAACAGTTGCATCAAACAGCAAAAATCACACAAGAGATCAATAGAGCCAGAATTTCAGTCTGTAAATTTAGATCCTTTCCCAGTTGTAAAGGATGTCATAGGAAAGGCTTTCTTTTGTTGGCTCTGACATTTTCCTACAGTGTTGGTGAAAGAAGTCCCTTGGTATGTTGATTGCAAATATGTCATAATACCAACATTTTTTCTGCTAAACCTTATTTTTTCCATTTGCTCCTAGATTTTCTAGATATGTTCTTTTTAACTCTTCCCTATTTTAGTTAATTATCTCACTCCCTTTTACTTCATGCTTCATATAATTTTTTTGGTTCAATGGATTCTGTATTCTGCCACAGTGGTGATAATCTTTTCTCTGGTTCTCTTGAGTTTCTCATGTTTTCACTGTTTGAAGAAGATATGTACAACTGTATGAGATGATAATTCTCTACCCTGAAGTTCTCCCTGTGACCTTTCCTGTTTTGGCCACCCAGAAAGCTATTTGGCCCTACATATCTTGTAGGTGCTTATATGCTTTACTGTCTATCGATTTGTCTATCCCTGATTAATGTCTTAGGCAGATTCCCAGCCCTAAAATTCCTTCTACTTCACCACAAAGCACTTGGCAGAAGCATAGCCTCCCTTTGTTTATTTCTGGACAAGGGCTATTATTTTACAGCTTTATATTCACACCGGTGTTGTAACACCAATGACCACTACCAACATAAATGTGCTTTCAGTTTAATTCATACTTAATTTAATGCCCCATTTCCTTGCCATAGTCAGGCATAAGTGTTTTACAGATACAACACTGCCCGTGGGGTTTTTTTACGAAGTCCATCTCCTTTTGCTTCTGAAGATTTTATAGCCTTGGTTCTTTTTCCCTCTCTCCCGATTTGTGATATTGCAAAGCTTTTTTACAATCTTTGTTTTACATGTATCAATACAGAGACACTAAGACACAAATCCATCTCCTGGGTAGTCCTGTTGTCACTCAAAGAATGAAGTGAAAAGCAAGATTTGTGAAACTAGATGAAGTCTTGACCACAACAACATCTTCCCTCTTTGTTACAAAAAATCAATTTAAATGCAAAATGAAACCTTTGACAGATACAGAATATATTTCAGTTTATAGAGCTTAGTTGAATCTTTATTAGTTGTATTATCCTTGTCTTTTTCATGTAATCAGTGCAGCAATAATGCAGCTTTCCTAACTGAAATAAAATTATGATTGCAATTGTCACTGTATGATTGTGACATAAATATACAGGAAGAAACAGTGATATTTGTAGTGCTGGTAAACTGTAAATTGTAGGATAGATGGAGACTTAGACCCTAAACCTCCACATGTTAGTGTAATTATTTAACTTGGTAATAGTAAGGTTCAAGAAGCTTACTGTAAAGAAAATGTGAAGTAGATGAAGGAATTGAATCAAGGTTTCTAACAAGGTTTCTTTGTTGCTTGAATCACAATCTCCCTTTTTAGCTGACTTCTTAAAAGAAGTCACTATGTCTTCATTTAACCTTGACTGGAAAGCCAGCATGCAGTGACACTATTTATAAAGCACTGTTCATTAATTTATTAGGGTCCCATTTAGATGTTTGTTTCTCCAAGCCTGTGCAATATCCTTGAGTCTTTGCAAGTGACTGTTCTTGTTCATCCCTGTGCATTTGTCTTTCTGATGCCCAAACCTGCCATTCTCCCACAGCAGTGATGTGAGTCCAAAATTTTCCCAGCCCCTTTGAAATAATAACAGCTAAAGAAAACCCACCCTCAAAACAGCAGTTCTGGTGCCAGTGGAGAAAATCCTCTCGAGTCCCACTCTTTTTCCATTTGTATCTGTCCAGAAGTACTTTTTAAATAATTAACAGGGACACTCTGGCTAAAGTCATTTTGATGTGGCTCTGCTCAGTCTCTTCCATTGACACTTAGTAAGGGAGAACCTTCCCTGGCCCATACTGAAAGCATTTCTTTGACAAACACTCAGTATTTGGTGACTTTCTGCTGACCTCTTGAGAAAGAGAGCAGTTCTCTAATGTCTCTGCAGTTTGAGAAAAGTGAGAACCTCTGCTCCTCAACTCTTTGTCAGGTATTCATCAGAAAACCATTAGCCTAGGAAAGCACTGGAAGACACATTTTAAAGCAATAATACTTCTCTTACAAATTTATTTAGTGCAACATGACAAGTTTGCAGGTGTAGTCTGTCATTATTTGATACCTCTCCATTCTTCTTCTCTCTATAGACTTTTGATAGACTCTCCTTATATTTCAGTCCCTTTTTCTAGTCTCAACAGCAGCCACCTGGGATGTGAATAGGTGGCTGACTGACCTTGGTCAATAGCACTGCTTGACATATGGTCTGTGGCTCAGAAATAATATGGAGTCACAAAAGAGTACAGTTTGCATAATCTGTCTGCCTTATAACAAAAATTCAAACTTGGGGACAAGCTGTACTATGGTGCTAAACAGTGATGCAGGCATAAGGAAACAAACTCTTGTTGAGTAGAGAAAAAAGATATTTCTTTACAGTCATGAAATTCTGTCATCATTTTCTGCTAGTTAAGGGGTAGGATAAAAATCGAGAAATATTTTAGGCCTGTTTACAATCTTCATTTTTTGCTTATAATGGCACTTATAAATAAATAAAATTTGTAACAAGCCCTCCTTTGGGATCATTGCAGTAATCATTTGAGTGGCTGTATCTGTAGACAGCACACACGAGTGAAATCACAGAAAGAAATTTCCTTGCCTTTGCAGGAACTTCTAAAAAGATTCTGAATGTCAGAGCTCCATACAGGGGCACAATCAGATATCTGCAATATTTCTTAGCAGTTCAAGAAATCTGGAAGATCTAGAAATACCTGTTTACAATTACTCAAAAGAAAGCCATAGTCCTCAGTTACAGAGAACTTCATTACCTGGAGAATCTCCCTCCACTTTGCTGCAGCTTTACTTAGTGATTACATGCATAGAAATTAGTGGCAGCTCTTTTCAATATGCTACAAATAGAAATGCTTAAAACAGAAGGAAAGTTCCTTTTTTATTGCACTCAAGAGCTCAGGCAGGGCTGCTCTGGAGGAGACAGACACGACATTGCCTCTGAAATGCTTCACGTCTGTTCCATCAACTCTTTTTTCACTCTAAAATAAGCCAAGCAGATATTGTGACCACAAATGGTCAGCTGTCCTTTGCCTATAAGAGGAATAAGGAGAAGCCTTTTTCCTCCTCGTGAAGCCTCTATAATGAACATAATAAAAACAGAACTAATAAGATTCTATGGCACTTAAACAATAATCAGAAGAAATGGATGAGAAATTCTATACATTGCCTAACTATCTCAACTGCCCTACAGAGACTTAGCATGCATGTGTTCTTTATAGCTCAGCTCCATATGGGAAGATAAATTTTTGCTAATTCTGAGATTCCTCAGAAGCTATTTCATACAGTTTATTGTTTGTTTAATTCTTTTGTCTCTTCAGAAAGGCATGGTTGAAGGGGGGGACAAAAACCTATTTGTGAACTCTCCTCCTTATTTTTCAGAAATAGGAATTTCACTCCCTTACAAGAAGTTCTGCCTGGCACTATGGTCCTTCCTGCTTCATTCATTAAAAATAGCAGTGCAGCAGCATGAATAAATCCTTTGGGATTCTGCATTAAATTCAGAGTCTTGCATCCTGGGCTGGCTTACATCTGTGTAGCCCTTTTGATGTCTGTTGGCACACCACTGCAGCTGTCCCTCATAGTAGGCATTTGAATTGATTAACATGCTTGCTCCTTTTTTATTTCTCTCCTGCTCTCAGGGCCTCACCCTGAAAGATTTACTGCACTTTGGAGGGGTGAGGCACTCTGTAGATGCTCTGAGGACAAGATAATTGCTGAATCAAAATCTCCCATAAGAATATGAGCTTTGAACTTTGCTTTCAAGATTTAAATTCTCTATTTCTCAGCATGTGTATAAAAATTGTCAGACAATAATCTTCTAATAAGATGCCTGTAGATAACCAGGGGAAGAGAGAGGAGCAGTCCTTTAAAATATTTCCCACTAAAATTCAGACAGTAAATCTTCAGTCCAGCAAGTAATTAAACACATAAATGGTCACATGAAGTTCACTGGGACTACTCATATACTCAATTATTAGTATAAGCATTTGCACTACTGGGATTTAGTAATGCAGATCTAATTAAACAAAACAAAAATGGTTAGCAGCCCAAACTGGGTTGAGTCACTGTCAGAACTGTTGCTGACTAGTGCATTGTTATTCTGGACTGAAGATATAAACCAAAATTCCTCCTTTCATTAGGTGTGGATCCCAATGTTTTATTTTGCAATATCTAGTGGCATTAACATATTTTAAGAACTATCAAAGAGAAGATTTTTAGAGGATCTGTGGTTGCTAGGAGACTGCTGTTTCATCCTGCAAATCTTCCACACTGTAAAGAGCAAACTGGCAATAATCAGAGTTTTCCTGCCAGACAGCACTCAAACAACTGAAGTTTATGGCTTATTGTTTAAAAATTGTGATTTAAACTAAAGTTTGTACAACGGGAAAATTTAGGAGTCCTAGGATTTCTCCAAGTAGGTGTTTATCTTGTATCTATAATATAGCATCCTTAAATTCTTTTTAATCAATAGTACCTTGGGTGTCTGATATCTAGAAACTTGTTTTCAGTGTGCTGACAAGTTTTTGCCAGCACAGGAAGAGCTGAGCTCATTTAAGTCAGTTCAGAGGGAGAGTTTGGCCATCCCCAGCCCTACCATTTCCATTGCCTTAGAGGCAGACAATCTGCACCCTGAGCAACCCCAAACCACCTCCTTTACCACCTGCACCTCTGGGACCTCCCAGGGTACAACTACAGCAACAGAAGTGCACTGGTCTCCCTGGCACCCAAACATTTCAGAATATGTGCAGGGAGAGGTAGGGGTGCCACAGTGGAGTTTTTACATTGACTCCATCTCCTAATTTTAACTAAATTGAAGGAAATGTCCCATATCTGCTAAATCAGAATAATTTTATTGCAGTGACTAAGAGGGCATAGTAAGGATCTCAGAAATCACTGAGGTCTATAATCTGGTGATCTTTAAAATTCGGTCTTCTCTATGATCCAGGAACTCTGCTAAGCACAAGAGCATGCTATTTTCAATGAATTAACACTTGTGATCACATCTCTGCATCAGTTTTATGCTCTGCTGGATCACTGCCTTTAGCATGGTTTAAATAGGTATATGCTACAAAGGTATTCTCCTCTGAAGAATAATGTCTATTTTCTCATTCATGGCTTTTCAGTTATTCAGTGTAACATCACAATATTAAACCCCAATCTGTAGGTGACTGGAGCCAGCCATTTTTTGGATTTTAATCCTGATTCTATTTAACTGCAAATGCATTCATTTTTCCTCATGCACCAGGACAGAACAATGTTCTGATCTGATCCTTCACTGTCCTCATCTAGCACTATGGCCCAACTCTTTTCTCCTTCAAAGAGTATAAAGACAAAGAGTATCTGAAAGAAACTGCCCATAGGGACAAAAGGGGCAGGAGAGAGGACAGAGTAAAATGTTAGCTGAAGTCACAGTGTGGGTGATTGTCATTTCTTTCAGAAAACTATAGCTTCCCCCAGAATCTCCTGATAATCTTCTACTTAATGATTCAAACTTGGATTGCAATTATATTTAAGCACTTCATAATTTCAATCTAAAACCTGACAGTTCCATGCAATTACGTGCCCTAAATGTGGTATTTGTCCCCCACTATGGCAAGATTATATAGTAATAGTAGCAATGAACATGGCTGAATCATTGACAAATTCAGCCTTAACTATCTTCTTGTGCTTGCCTTGACAACTAGACTATTGAATTCCAACAGTATGAAAATCTAAAAATAGCACTGTGTGAAGAAAGACTGCAGGCAAAGCCACTAGATAATACAGGCTCAATGCTTCTGTGAAATGTGACACGTGCAAAAGCCAGATGTAATTTTAACAATGCAGCTTCCTTTTTGACAAAGGAATCTCCAGAGTCTGATTTAATGTCTCCACAGTAAAGCCTAGCAATTCCACGTTTTGTGTAGGAGTAAGAACAGACTTTTTTAAACTCCCAGAAAAGAACCCCTGAGAAGAATGCTAATGCACAGTGAAGTGAAAATAAAAAGACCTCTGATGACCCTGTAGCAATTAAGACACCATCCAAGTCTAGCACAAAAGTCACCTTATATTATACTTCAAATTATTACAATGACACCAGTGGACTCAGCAATGCTGACACACACCAGTAATAATGTGGCTTTGCAGAAACAAAAATCACTACAGCTTAGGAAATATTTCCTAGACAATATTGGAGTGAGAACCTGTCTGGCTCATGCAGGAGTGCAGAGAGAAGCTGGCAAAAGTTGCTTTTCTTACTTTCTTACCCTGCCTAGAAAGTAGTAAATAGACAGATGAAGTAGTTAGAAAATTAGTTAAAAACTTGGGAGAATAAATTTCAAGTCTCTTCTGCCTTTTAACTGCCACTGCCTGGCCTTGGGACACCCTTTAGGAACTCAAGCTTTTTTTAAAACAGGTACTTCTCCATGCCCTATCTTACCTAGCAGATTAATTTTATGGGAATTAATATTCACCATCTTAAGGCTCTAAGTGAATCATCCATATAAATACATCCATGTATGATATAGATATATAGGAATATATAGGATATATATATTAGGAATATATGATGATCCCTCTTCATCTTTTGACCTCCATGTGGATAGCAGAAGACACTACAATTTGACAAAGGACTGAGGTATGCCTGTTTTACAGATGCATAATTTGCATGTGCCCTAACACAACTGAGGGCACAAGTGTACAAGGCAAGTTTTGCACTGGCATAAAAAGAAAAGCAGCATCAACCAACAACACTTCTAGGAATATTATCTTTTTGCTACCCCATACTTATACTTTCCTGGCACATAAGTCAAAGTTGTGACTAGAACAAGTTCATTTTATTTGAGTAACATCCTAATTCCCTTCTAGTCTGCTCTGGTTTTGGGAGAATTTTTTTTATCTTTTGGGAAGTTCCTATTCCTTTGGTGAAGAGGCTGGTTTGAAGGAGGAAGATCAAAGATCTCCTTAACATTATTCTCTGGCCTCATTCTTTTATTGCTTAAGTAAAGTTCTCTTAAACAATTACAGGCAAAAATCCAAATGATCTATCACAGGCCATGGCTTTTTATTCCCTGGAATTATGTTGTTCCAGAAATAGATGTAGCACCACTGGTATGACTTTGAAGCCCCACTCCTGTTGGTTGGAAGTAGGATGAAAAATAAGGTGAATCAATAAACAGATACTGTTTTCCACCAGTGTTGTGACAAGAGAAGTGAAAGCTTTGAAGTTTGCCTCTCTTTTGAAGGAAATATCTGTGATATTGCCTGGGTATATTGGTGCACCTTGTTTAGTTTACTCTTCCCTGTCCATAGAAAAGTTCACAGGTGACAAAAGTCATGAACACAAATGTTCTACTTTTAGGACACCTGCTCAAGTCCCCAGTGTACAGGTCCCAGGGAAGAAGTGATGCCTTGGGAGCTGACTCATGTTGAAGGCAGTAAAGCAGAGAGAAAACTCAACTTGTAAGAAATATTTGCACTGTTTTATATTGTCCTTTGTTCATGGACTCAGAAGAGTCAGGAAGACCATAAAAGGTGTCTAGTCTGTCCTTCTGCCCCAAGAAAGCAAAGTTGTATGGAAACCCTTCCAATATTTATGGAACATGGCACAGCTATTATGGGAAATCTCCTCAGCACGTAACTATCTCTGTGATTAAAATAATACCTCTAACACTTTCTCTACATTTTTTGTCTTCACTTTGAATCCATTATTTCGTATTTAATCCACACCGAACATAAAAAATGGTTGATTTCCATTCTCTACAGCCATCTTTACCTTGTTTGAAATCATATATCTTTATTCATTGCAATCTTGGTTTTGCTGTGAAGGTTTTTAGCTTCTTAGGATTCTGGTTGCCCTCCTCTGAACATTTCCTTTAGGGATGGTTTTGAACACAGGGCACAGAACAAGGGACCACAACAAGAATTAAGGGTGAAGTTTTGTTTAACAGGTCCCCATATGATTACTTTTATCACCTAGACAGGTATGGATGCAGTTAGAGCATAAAATGTATGTTTTGTAACAAACAAAGTTCTACAAGCATAGGCTGTATGAATTCTGGGGTTTTTCTCCTACTCCATCTCTCGCTCCCACTTCCCACCTTCAACATTCATGGACAAAACATCCTCATTATGTAGGGACATATGTAGAAATACAAAGATGCAAGCACAGAAGTTCATAGGAGCATCTGTGTCAGAATTCATGTGCCATCCTGGGTTGTGATGAGCCAAGCTTTGGTCCCACCCAGTACAAATCCATATCTACCCAGTCAGGGGTCAGTGCCCTGGGATATCGCAGTTACTCCTGACTGTCTCAGACACCACTTTTTATTATCTATTGACAAACAGGAGCTTCTAAAATGACGACTGTTGTAGCTAAGTGCTTTAACATCATTTCTGTAATGGCAGTTACCACAGTCTGTATTACACAGCCACATATGTGTAGCGGCAATGTGCAGTTTGTAATGTTAGGTATTAGTTTAGGAGACACAGAGTCCATTTAATCAACTAGATTGCATTTTACTCTGTCTCCTCATTCTCACACACAGTATTTACAGCTACACTGTCGCTGGTGGGGTCACACTGGCTGGAACTGAAGTGTACAGAGGATTGCTTGGGCAAGCAGTGTGGCTTCACCTCACTATTTTAACCTTTTCTAATGTTACGGCATCATAGGATGGTGAACAACTCTAAAGAAAACAGTTCATCAATCCATTGTCACAAGTGCTGCTGTGTGGCTGCACCATAAAGGAAACAAAACCACTGTACATATCTGTCCCTACTTTAGTTGGTCAGGTCATGGAACATTTCCTTTTCATTTGAAGAGTTTGTACAGCTCCTAGCACTAGGATCCTCATCTCTACCGATGACTACAAGGACTGTTTTCATAAAAACCAAGCATTTAACCACAATAGTTACATGCATAGGTTCAAATAATCAGATTGAGCAAAAGTATACTGGATAATTTAAGTGGAATCTGAACTATCATTTTGGGGCAGGAAGCCCCCTGTTTTCAATGGTCTTTGGTTCAGGTTTCACTGGATGGTTTGCCCAGTGACATGAAGAAGAGGTGTAGGTTCTTTTGGGACCATTTTTTGAGAGAAACTACAGCATTCATGCTACTTGGGGGATACTGGGTATGACGGAAATCAGCTTGACTCGTTGAAACAGCCATTTAAAAGCAGAACCTCTAGTGATATAAATCAGCAAGACTTCACTTCAGTGGAGCTCTGCTAATTTACCCCTGCTGGGAATGTGGTTCTGAGACTTTACAGAGTGAAAAAGAAACTAAGGAAGCAAAACAAAGATTCTAAAATATTAGGAAATAAAACAGCTTGAGAATGCTATGCTTTCCCAACCATGCAAAAGAGAAACCTGTAGGTTACAGTTTCAATTTAATATGTTGCTATTTGATACATGTTCACGCATGCAGGATGTGTCATGGAGAGTTTAAATGCCTGTTGTGAGAAAAATTTCCAATATTTCTTTTTATCTTATTTCTGTTATGGTTATTTCCCAGTCTGTTTCAGCCAAAAATTCAGTGAGGTCAGACCTTTCTAATGATTCTTAGAACACTAGCGCTGAAAAGATCTTCAGCCATACAGACAGAAAAACAAAACAAAAAAAAAAGAAGGAAGACCTAGTGTATGTTGAAGGTCAGAGAAGTTCAGAATAACTTAGATCTTGTCCAGTTATTAAAGAGATCTGCCTCATCTTTCAGTATGAATGATAGTGAACAGGGAGTATTTGGAGGATATCTGAGGAAGGATGAGGAAGGTTGAACAGGAAAAAACATAATTAAGGCAAACTACTACTATTCACTCTGCTGATGTCAGGAATTCTGCAGTAATCCCCTGCCCAAAATCTTGCTCAATTGACACATGAATAGGCAAGCTCAGAAGCAAAGCTTTTCTCTGTGTGCAATGGTACAAATATATCCTAAGTGGTGAAGAGAAAATGTAACATGAAGCAAAGCGAAAGCTTCATGGTCAAGCAACCTGAGCAATCAAGGATGAAGAGAGTCATGTCATAAAACATGACAGTTTTTGCAAAAGTAACTTTTTGTTAAGAGAAGCAATTTCACACTCAGGGAACTAGTTGTGAACTATCTAGATTTGCACAAAGTAGCTCATAAAGTGCTCAGTTGAGAATTACTATCTAAGAGTTATAAAACGGAGAGTAATTCAAGATGATTAATCTGAATGAAAAGCCTACGTAAATGTTAAAATGGAAGACTGTCATGTTGGAAAGGGATTATTGGAACTTTCAAAGAAGATTTTGGACACATTTTGTTGCAAATACTTGTTAGTGACTTTGAGCCAATAAACAGGTTTGCCTAAATAATAAAGGCATTTTGAGGTATTGACAACAATTAGGAAGCTTATATAAGAACTGGGTTATTTATAAGCAGAATAATGGAAGTTTAACACAACATATCCACATCAATACTTTATTTTGTGGAGCTCATAATTTGGCAGCAGGAGAGAAACAGAGATCCAGGTGTGGGTTTAGACTGTAAAACAGCTGTGAGGCTCCAGTGAGAGAGAACCACAAGAAATCTGAGACAAGCCTAAGATGCACTGCAGATATATTTTCTTTGGAATCACTGAAGCATACATCTACCATACAAGGTATTACCAAGGTCCTTTGTACACGATGTATATTCTGATCACTCATTTTCAAATCTGATTTAAGGTAATTTGGAACTGATCCAGAGAAGGAATACTGAAATGACTGAGGGAATGGAGTACAATCTTCTGAGAGCAGTCAGAGAATCACATCTTGCTTTCCTTCTCAGATAAAATGTCTCTTCATAAATGTGTATGGGAATGTAAAAACAGGGTGGGAGTAATAAGCTTTAAACATAAAATTGGTACAAGATCAAAGAGAGAACTGGTCATACAAAATTTAACGTAGTTAAAATCACCCTCTGATTTCAATCAATAGAGTAGCTTTATAGTAGTTTAGAAAAACAGGGTAAAAACAAATCTAACTGTTGCAAGATGGATCCCAGAAGCCTTTGCATGACAGAGGACTGGTGTTCTGGTGCAGTGTAAAAATTCTGGGTGTTGAACTTAGTCATCTGCTCTAAGAATTAAAAAGACAATTTATCTTTTTGTTTTCTAAGTTAGGTCCATTTGTGCCACATTTTTGCTGTTTTCAGTTTGTCCCAAACATCTGAGTTTTCATTTGTAACTTAATGTTACTATGGAGGATTTCCTCTCTCACCCCAAGAAACATTGGAATTTGGTCCCAGATAGAGAGGGAATTCTGGGAAAGTGCAATGCTACTCTTGGTGATGTGGAGAGATTTGTTATGACTTACTTGGGGTTGGTAAGTCTAAACTGGTTGAGAAATGCTTTTCCTCATGTCCAATGTGAAAACCCTCCACAGTTTAATGGAATTCCCCCATTCTTTATAATATGTGTGACGTTCCTCTTCCCAAGAGAAAAAGTTTTTCATTTCAGTGGCTCCAAAAGGTTCAGTAGTATGGAAAGGATAAAGGCTGTTATCCTTGGCAGCTTCTGCCTTCTTCCCTCAGTTTTAAAGCTTTTATATATGAACTGTCTTCAGATGAGCATAGTGGAGATGTTTTATGGCCCATGGTGTGGAGTACATGCTTTCTGAGCAGAATATCTATTACAGTGGCAACTGTAGAGACTTGGACTCAATTTTCTATGTATCTCCATGAAAATTTCAGGCAAGAGTTTTACAGAATGATTCCTCTTTTGTAAACATCTGTCAGATACATTCAATACAATCAAATGCAAATGGACAATTCCTACAGCTCTTTTAAAGTTTCTATAGATTAAATTTTAGTCTTTCTTTGGGCATTGCCAGAGTGGTACTTTAAAGCAAATAAAATAAATCTCTAAAAATTGATTAACATCTAATTAAAGATTGATCCTATCAAATTATGTAGTCTGTAGTTTTTATCAAATCAAATCTTAAACTCTTGTACTCTGTAGGAAAAGAAAGGAAGGAGGACCACAGTGGCTTCTATCAATAAAACTTTAGTACAACAGTGAGCAGAAAAGAATGTTGAAGTAATATACTTGGATTGAAAACATGTGGCAGTTTACAAATGTGCCAGAAATCCAGACAACTTTAGTTGTGAATGAGCTCTCATTTACAGCTTTCCTCAACAAAGAAATAAAAGTAACTTCCACAATAATAAACAAGTCTGAGTAAACAGTAAGAATAAAAGAGTGGCAGTAACTTCCTGCTGCTCTTTCTTTTCTGGTACCTCTGGTAGCAACAAGCCAACGTGCGACTCCAAAGTCACTGGACACAGTGGGAGGACCTGGTGAGCACTGAGGCAGACTCTGGATCCAGTCCCTCCCTCTAAAATGAAACAGCTTTTTCCAAGAAAACAAAAGATAATAATTAAAAATTCACCTTCAAAGTACTTTCTTTTTCACAAGTACGTTGGGCAGATGCAGAAGGATGAAAATTAACCTCAAGATCTCAGAGGAAGGAAATTTCTTTAGACATCTGAAAGTTCTGAAGTCTCATGATTGCTTATCCCTCAAAAAGGAATCATAAAAGAAATAAAACATAAATACAATGTGAACTGAATAGAATGATAGACCATCAGCATGACTTTTTCATTAAAAAATGTTTAGATTCAATAATCAATACTATAGATGCTGATTATATAAAAAACTCAAATAACTGGATCACTATACTAAGCTTTATGTATGTCAATGACTAAGAATATTCTGACATTGTCTTGAGCTTGTTTGACTCATTAATGGAACACGGAATGATAAAAAATTAGGGAATCACAGTATCCTTCATTCACTCGGCTAACTTGGTTGTTGTGCTGTCTAAAAGGCAATAACCATATTCTAAAGAGGGAAAAAAAGCACAGTAAAATTTCCTGGGATTTCCATTAACAGTATCTATGATTTCATTCAAGCCAGCAAATGACTTTGTTCTCAAAGAATATCAAAGAATGTCAACTTGCAATCTAGAATAAGTGAGGGATGGGGGATTATATTAAAAAGAAAAAGAAGGTAACTGATGTATTTTTTTAATATCCGCTCCAAAATGGACTTTTAAATGTTTAACATTTCCGAAAAAGATGAGTCTTGGTAGCTGTTTGGTGTATCACATTTGCTTCCTTCAAAAACTTGTAAAGAAATCAGGTTTTTATCAATATTATTAGTCATTGCCCAAAAGTGCTTCCAGGGATAGTTGCCACACCATGTCTGTAAAAATAAAAATCTTCAAACCTGTCTCAGTATTTTAAGTAAAGAGACGGTACATAAAAATGTCGCCTATTGAGTTACTCAGACCAAACTCTTTATAAACAGCAAAAATTGTTATTTTTAGGCCAATTAAATAAATTCTTTAGTCATACTGCATTGATATTGTTAAAAAAATCCCATGTAAATAAATCACATCTGATATTTTTATAATTAAAGGTAATTACTGATCTTAATTTAAAATACTTAATTTAAAAAATCACACAGCTTCAATCACTGCTCAGTTTAGTCATCAAGAATCACTTGAAATGAATCAACACACTAGCAAGCAACAATTTATGGATGACTTACCATTAAGGACATTCTTGCACCAACCTTTACTTCAGTCTATCTGCTTGAAATAGGTCCCATAAGGCTTTAAGGACAAGATTTGTCCTTAAAGTGGCCAATTCAGAGCTATTTAGAATATATTTTTAAAATCAATTCAGTAAGATATTTCAGATAGGAGCATTCATGGACAGCAGTGCAGGAATGATGCAAACTCTAAACTTCCACGGGCTAAATCAATGGCAGGGATCTAGCTAGGAGCAGCAATTTTGCTTTAGCAAAAACGTCACCTTGTGATTACAAGGTGAGCTTTCAGAAAACCACAGACTTTCAAAATAGTTGTGAGTTGTTAAGGCTTTTTTTTGGGAGAAAAAAGAAAAAAAAAAGAAAAAAATTAAATATGGAGAAGAGGAAGAAATGGAAGGAGAAGAAAAAGAAAAAAAGGGAATAAAAAATTATCTTTCTAAGGGACACAGCTATCTGAGAAAATAAACTGCTTGGGATGAAAGCTATGTTTCTACAGATGCTCCTGTCTTTGTTTTCACCATTTCTCATATCTGAACACTCATTTAACTCCCTAGGCTGAAAGCTAGAGCAATCTGCTGCAGTGCATACAGGCTCTAGTGCTGTCCTGTGCTCCTATTTATTTACTGGAAGTGGATCCCCATCAAAAGACATAATGGAGCATTGCAGTGCTGCAGCCCAGAAAGGCTCCTGACCTGGGGCAGAGCATCCTCCTCAAAGAGGATTGATCTGACCCCACAGCTTCCACATCAGAGAGGAGACATCTCTTTACTGCACAGCCTGCCAGGGAAAGGCAGAGTAGAATATCCTCAATGGTCCAAAGGAAATTTTGCCATATTACATGGAACAAGGAGCTTTTACTGTGAGGAGGTAAAAAACCCAGCCCCACCAGGAAAAAAAAAAAAAAAGTAATTGCAGCTAGGTTAAGTTTCCTTGTTTGAATTGGTGTTAGGCATTTGCTGTGCTTTTTTCTCCCTACTAATTTCCTGTCAGGATTGGCAGCCAATGACTCACTTGCATTCACAGATGAGTATCACCAAAACATTAGTCTACAGCTCCTCTTCTCAATACTTTGATTTAATCACACAAAGCAACCCCCACGCTGACCCCATGAGTGCAGCATTATTCAAAGCACTAGGCAAAAGCAAGGCCAGGTATCTTCCCTTTATGTCTGCAGATATTGCCCTAATAGAAGTTCTGAAATCAGATATTCTAAGAACCCTGTCTTCAAAGCGACTCCCAGAGTTCAAGGCAAAGAAATAGTGAGTAGCCCTCCAAAAGAACTGTCATGTCCCCAGAAATTAAAGGAACATGATGAGCAAGGCAGTGTTGGAGAGTTCCTGTCTGGAAAGCCAAGCTGGCAAGCCAGTGGGTCTTCCAGTAGATTCTCATGCCCATGGAGAAAGACCCTGTGATTCATTTTCTGATCAGCAAAGTTCAATCTATTTCCTGTGTACTACAGAATATACAGGATTCAATGGACAGACACAAATTAGAGAAAGCAATTATGGGTCCTTAGGTTACATTTTTAATCTCAAGATTCCACACACAACTTTGTGGTTCCAACATAGCATGTATGTAACACATGCTTACATAGCAAGGACCATATAAGCAATTATGTATGTTACTGAGAAACTGAGGAGGGTTTTTCCTGCAGCTGGCTTCCTGCCCACCAAGTTATGGTGAACGGCTGAAATCCTTAATGTTTGACATCAGAAATTACCATGCAAACACCAGCCTCACTGACAACTTCTCTAATGGGCAAATCAAAAGTAAATGAGAAAAAGGGAAGACAAGTGACCCAATGAAGAACCAACAATTTGTCATTTGGGATGTTTTATTAGGCAGTTTGACAAATTTCCTGCTGGTTAACTGATTAAATTTACATTCTCTATTTTTAATCTTTAATTTATTTCATACTCAAATATGATTGTTAGCCATTAATCAATAAGGTTTAAAGTGCTCATGATTAATGGCCAATGCTTTCAGTATAAATAAGAGATTCTGTGATGCTGGGATTTATCTGGCTCTAGAGATTGCAGGATTGCTCTGAGTGCTCATTCCTTAGTTACAATAAAGCGGGACTGGGAGAACTGATGAGATTCTGTGCCAGTGCTGTGCTAAAATGAAATGGGAGCAGCTATTTAGGATCTGCACGAGATAACGACAAAAAAGAAACCAAAGGGTTAACAAGACTATGCTAACAAGTAATGCTGGAGAAATTAATGAGTCTCCGTGCTATAGATGAGTAGGAATTTACAGCATTTATGGGGCAAAAAGAACCCAGGCAGATGAATGAAATGACCAGGCACGGCCGTGCCGGGTCCGTGAGGATGCGGGGGAGCCTCTCTGTCCCCGGAGGGCCGAGCCGCGGGCCGAGGGCTACCGGGAGCCCGGCGGGGCAGGGCCGGGGGAGGCGCGGCGGGGCCGGGAGCTCCAGGCGGGGCAGCAGCAGCCAAAGGGTTAAGCAGACGCCTCCATATATCGAGATGCTAATTGTCAAGATAGTGTATTACTTGAGGAAAGTAATTTGATTACTCGAAACTCCCACGAAGGAGGCGAGCTTGTGTCCTTCCATCTGTCGGGCTCGGTGGAAGATGATGAATTGAGCTCCGAATTCACGTGTGATGAAGTCACTGTCAATCCCCGCCAGCCCAGCCCGCTGCCATGCCCACCGCACACAGGGTAGCACCGCAATTCAACTTTCCCTGGGAAACCCAGGAGGCTCAGTAACCTGTTACTTGCTGCTGCTTGCTTTTGGCTTATTTTTTTTTTTTTTCCTTCTTCTTCTTTTTTTTTCCCCTCCCCATTTTCTGCCTCAGCGCTACAACTGAGTCATTCCGGTGCCCATGGCTCGTGGGTACACCGGGCTCCCACTGCGCTCGGCTTTATTCCCCACTTCAGCCGCCAGCGTTATTTTCGGCTGATGCAGATGTGGGGCTCGCTCGCCGGCGCTTTGTAGCCACTTGCCGAGAAGCATTCGGAAAGCCTTAACTATGCATAAATCTGCAGAGTGAATGTTTTCTTTCATTCACTTGCTCCTATTATTTGATTTCTTGTAGGCCTCTGCGGCAGAAATGGAGAAAATAAGGTAAGTGAGACAGTTTATTTACATCTCATTATAGAGAAGAAATGTTCTGTTGCACAATGCACAATACAGGCTCTTGGAAAATGTTTTGCTTAATACGATCAGAGTAGAATACTGGATTGCATGATGATGCAAGGCAAGCTGTGCTTTAGACACAAAAGAAAAGGAATGTGGTTGTTCTAGTAAATCTGTTTTGCAGGGATGTCAATTCACAAAGCATGTTTTACACACAAACATGTTTTCTTGCCAGATGCAGAGCATATTTGATTATATAAATGTTGTAGCCACTTGTCCATTTACTGCAAGAGCCTGCCATTCCATTTAATGAGGAAAGTGGATCAATAATTCATGAAAAAGCTGAAGAAAATATAGGCTTGACTTCAAAGCATCTAATTAATGTGGTTTGTTTCAATATAGCACTGTAACATTGGTGTTCGATTTTTGTTTTATACTGTATACCAGCCAGATAAATCTTGTCTCCTCTGTGTTTAAATTGTTGTCATACTGTACCAGTTTCTCAGCACATCTCTCTGCTTTAAGCAAAAGGAGATGGGTTTTATAAAATAAGTTTTCCATCTCATGTCCTAGTGAAGTCTGCTTTGGGGGATATTGCTTTTGTGTATGTTGTTGAGAAAGAAAAAGAAAGAAGAAAGCATTCTAGCCCTTTTTAATAAATGAATTAAAAATTAGTATAACTTGTCTATTAACACATTATCAAAGTGATATGTAAGAGATTAACTTTTTACTACCCTTTAAATCCTTTATGGAACTTCTTTTCATATTCAAATACACTGACCATGATCTTCCTTGGTTTTATTGGACAAGCCCAAATTCTTTCTCTGAACCTGGTGACTCTGGTTAGTGACAACTCTTGTCCAAGAACAACTTTTTAGATTCATTCAGTTTGAAATGGCTATCCTGAGTTATTAGAAATGAAGAAAAGTTCTGAAAATCAAGAAATAGCTGGGGGAGAAAAGGCAAATGCAAAACAACAGAAATTTATCAAGTGTTTAATTAATTCTGGGCTGGAAAAAGAATCCTGTTTTTCTTTTGAGGCAAAGGAGTTTAAGTCTCTTACAGTGAACTTGAAGATGCATATCCAAAAGTTACTAAGAATGTATTTTTAAAGAACTTATACACTTTTGTAGAGCCTCATGACAAAAGAAGTATTGCAACTTTAGTGCTGAAAGAATAACACTGTGCAATGTATTATGGTTTTTCATGTATTTAAGCACTATAATGTTAAAGCTGTGAGTTTTTCCTGAGTAATGCCTGAGAAAGTGCCTCAGTATGCAGACTGGTGTCTAATAAAAATTCCAAACAATCACCTATAGTGTATGCACCCTTCTGTCATGAATGACTCTCTTAGAAGATGCAAATGAATATATATTTACATCTTTGCTTGATAAGCATGTGTGCACAAATGCAGTCTAATCCTTGTAATACTTTCCTGAGAATGCCTTGGCCTCTGCTTTTAATCCTGCCTCTTTTGCAACAAAGGGCTGCAGATCCCAGGAGAATGATCAGAATGTATTGAAAAAAACCCAAGACTTTTCTATAATGAGAATAAACATTCAGAAAGTTACATTTTCCAAACACCACGATTTTGCAGCTGTCAGGCTTGCCAGTCTTTACCTCAGTACTCCCCTGAGTACCACACTGATGGAAAAGTCGACAGTGCCCCACTGAAACAAAGTAGGAGCTTCACTATCAACTCCACAAAGAGAAGGGTCAGGCTCTCTCAGGAGTTTGTTAAAGAAATTTTCTGTTAAAAATTCTTCTGTACAAAAGTTGATTCTGGCAGAGGTTTGTCCCCATCAGCCCAGCAGGTGTGAGGCCAGTTCCAGAGCTCCCTGTGCTCCCAAGCCAGGCTGGGGGAGCTCCTGCAGGACCCAGTGCAGAAGCTGCACTGCTCCATCCCAAACTTTTCCAGGCTCCCTGTCGACAGTCATTCCCTTGGATACAAACTGACAGAATCCTTGGCAGTTTAAGGAAACTATCTGGAGTCATTATCATAAATAGCTGGTAAACTCACAGCCTGGAGAGAGTTAGATTTTTTCCAAACTTATCAAAGTGTGGTACCCAGGTAAAAAACAAATTACCCTGTGTTTTAACCACAGTGGTTTCAGAGAGGTCATGAAGAGAGATAATGTGAAGCTAGGAGAAGAAAGAAAGAAACTAGAGGAAAATGGCAGGCTGGGAGGAAAGAGGTATTTTTTGTTATATGCAGAAACCAGTGTAACATGGAAAAGCATACCTACATGATACTTCATTGTGTTCTGCCCTATCTCCTGCACCCAACTCCTTCCCCACTCTTTTTTTACTACCAGCTGAGGATATGCCATTCCACATCACCTGGGATGTGCTGGCCCAAGGACTGGAGGGTGACCCCCCACACCAGCTGTGGAGATGGGGTGCACAGAGGGTACGAGGCAAAAGAGGGAGGAGAAAGGGGTTCTGCAATGAGCAAAAAGGAAACAAACCTTGTTAGAGAAACAGAACAACAGGAGCAAGGTGCATAACCACAGGACAGTGAAGCCAGGTTGAAAACGCTCAGGGTCGGAGTAATAGAGGTTTGCATTCCACAGTGCTCTCAGGAGAAGAAAGTCTTTTAAATAAGAACAGGTGACCGTCCTTGGCAGCCCACAGGGCCATTTTATGAAGGCAACTCTGTAAGTATTTGGGCAAGCTTTGTACATTCCCCAGCCCAGGAGAACGAGGATCCATCTGGGGCATCCCCGAGGACTGGGGTAGCCAGGCCCATTCAGAGAGAGGGGTGAATGCAGGAGCCTGAAACATTGACCCACTGATGGCTCGTGCTTTGTTCAGCCATAAAATTCATTGAGCCAGGCAACACAAGCAACAGTGCAAACTAATCCAAGCCTTATTGTTACATTCCTTCACTGAGAATCTGTCCAGAACAATGTGATTTGTCTCACATAATGCAGCAATAATTCCCCTTGCAGACCAAGGAGCTGCTGTGACCTGCAATGTCACATGCTGTCCTTTCCAGCAGGGGCTTGTTGTCACAGAGTTATGTGTGGAAGGAGAAGTAGGAAGCAGGGGTGGGAGGTTGTCAGTATTTAGCCTGACACAGGGACACCTTCCTCTAGAAGTAGAAACATGCAATTTTGTACTAAAATTTTGACTGAAAAGAATCAGTTTTTGCAATGAAGTCTTCTCACTGTAAATGATTCTTAGCAGTCCAGTGTTTGTTATATTTCAAGGTACCAATATATTAGGCAGAAGTAAGGATAACTACTAATCACAAACCTCTTGAGGATCTGCACTTATGTAGGTTGGCTGTGTATGGTTATGGAGTCACTTTAAGCATTAATTACTCCTGACTCCAGCCTTTTAAGTACAGTTTTTTGGATCTGGTTCTTTTTCATGTCTATAAACAAGGACTGAAAACCTTAGTTAATAAAGTGAATTTCAAATATACCTATACTATCTTATTTTGACTCAGCAGTGTGCTATCTTTGGTGCATATATGCAAGAGAAGCACAAGCCTGCCAAGCCTGAGGCCTTGTCTATCAGTGATGGCTGGCACACAAAATTGCCAGTACACTGGAAAATACTCCTATAAGTCAGATTGAGCCCATAGAATGGTTAAAAATTTCACATGAAAGACCAGTTCCACTGCAACTCCAGTACTCCTGGCAACTTTTTCTTTGCTTCCATTCCATCCTGCTTGAAATACAGGTTGTAATATAATATTCAAACTTTCCAGTGAGAATGATGTAAGGTTTGGCAAAACAGGTCTCTAGAAATACTTTATACACCAATATTGATCAGATTCTCAGCTTCCTTACACTGAAGAGTATCTCACTCCACAGGAAATGTCACCTAAAGAGACAGATATTGTTCAATAAAATATTTTTCTTTTTTTTTTAATCCACTCCTAAAATTTTGGTAACAATTCAGAAACTATATAAATCAATATTCTTAGTTCTAAGCTTTCAAGATCCACAACATGCTGAACTGTATATCTAAAGGTGCACAAAACAAGACACATCATCACCATGACCAGCTGCCAGGCTCACAGTGCCTCCAAGGAGGCTGAGTTTCCACTTTACAATATAATCCTGGTATTCTTCAACTGAGGATTACTTTATTTTGGCAGCATCAGTAGGGACACTTTACTAATTACCCAGGGATCTCTGATAAAAGTGATCTGTGTCTCAAGGAACCTGTGAGGTAACATCTTCCTTTCACTGCAGTCCTTGTTTCAGAACATATGAAAGCAAAGTGGTTTGTTTTGGACACACAGCTGGTAGTAAGTCAGCAGCTTGATCCAAGTCTCTCGAATTTTTAGACTTGGACTTTTCTCAAGCATGTTTGAGTTCATCTGTGGTAAGGAAGGAATATGGCTTTCTTCAAAAGGAACATCAGAGGCACATGCAGTTCTAGGGAAAAGCCTCTGCCATGGTTTACTGGAAATGTAAATACTTTCCTAAATGCCCACCTGATCATGCTGCCTTCCTTGCACTTGGTATAAATATAGCTCTCTTCATATGCTAATGAACACACTGCAATTTCCTGCCATCCCCACCTTGTCCTTATTCCTCTCTCAGCCTGTATCTACATTAATTTTACCATATACTTGAACACAAGGGGAGGATTTTTTTTTTCCCAGAAAGTTAACCAACAAACATGGTTTACTTTACCCTAGGTCTGGTCTTCACATCCACAGCTGATATGCTGGGAGCCACTGCCTTGTACAGAAGCAAAATGCCACAGGACAGCAGCAGGGCTGTGCAAGAAGCAGCTCCACCATCTGCTCAGCAGTGTCTTCAGGCTCTAGTTGCTGCTGGGATGTGAAACCCCAGCTGTGGACCCAGGCAAAGAGATGGAACAGGGCAAGCTCAGAAGAAATAGAGCATAGGGAAATGCTAGCATGAAGGGGCCATGAGTTTGGGGTCATTAGAGTTGATGGTAAAAAAGTCATCAAGCTGGGTGAATTTTGGGTGCACGTTGAAAGATGAAGAAAAGGAAAAGGATAAAAAAATCTGACTAACATATATTCAAACAGGTAAAACAGGTTTTCATTTTTCCTCTGTTTTGCAAGGCATTTTTATCTGCCAGGCAGTCCCAGCAGCAGTGACAGCCCTGCCGTGCTGTTTTCAGCACATCTGGTTTGTTCATGCTGCCATCCAAGGTGTGACTGTAGCTAAAGCACATGTCTCTCTCTCTCTCTCTCTCCCCCAGAGACTACACTCAGCTTTGAGTTTGGTGGTTGTCAAACACAGAAATGGGAGCAATGGACACACACAGATATATTCACAGCCCCCAGGAGAACTATATCCCTGGAACTGGGATTGGTTGAGGCACAGAGCCATGCTGATCTACCTATTCCAGTACCTCTGAGAATTTTGTTAGTGCTGTCAGAGGCACAGTATGCTTGTGCAGCTTATCACACATAATTTCCACTATTACTATTCCCTGTGCTAGTCAGTCAAACCAGCACAACTTCAGCTGAGGAAGGAGTGTTGCTATGCTATCCTACAATCCTGTGCCCTGAGCTTCTCTCTGCAGCTTGGAAGAATGATCTAAAAGTCAGTATGCAATGAACTGTCCCCATCAGCTGATGTAACAAGTGTTGTGTTATAGCATCCTTTAGTTCTAGATAAATACTGAGTGAAGCAAAAGCATCCACCAAACAAGGAGCATGACAGAAACAGAGGGCAGAACAAATTCAAGTTGAATGAAACCAGGTAGAGCTGTGTAAAGTGGCCTCCAGGGACAAGTGGGAGATGAACAAACATCTGAAGAGACCAAGGAAGTAGGTAGGAGTAGATGAGCCATGCCATCAGCCAGGAGCTGCAGTGAGTCATGGGGAAGAGGCTGGACCTCAGTGATGCCTAGCTTACAAATAATGATCTGCCTACCCCTTTCTTGCAAGGCAAAATGCATCACTGAGCAATGCCATGAGCTTCTCAGAAAAGAAAAATAAATAAAAGGAGACATTTCAGACAAATATTTAAGAAAGAAAGAAAAATCCATTTTGTATACTGCTTGTGATTAGTTCAGAACTTTCTATTGTAAGGAGCAGAACTTACAGAAGAGTTTCTTTTTTTTTTGTTGTTGGGTTCTTCCCCTTCAAGTTCCAAAGACACAATTATCCATGATTCCAAGAAATTCAAAGGTGGGAAAATTGGATGCCTCCCCTTTATTGCTATTAGGCTTCAGTTTATGTAAGCACTTTGACCAAAGCTGCTGGGGGGATTGTGCTGAACAATGAAAGCAGCAAATTGCAAAGCAAACAGTGGCAACCACTGCAGCAGTAACAAAACAATCTTATAAGCTGAAGAATATAAGAGGTTTCACACTATGAACCCCAGATGGTTCAAGGACAGTACAGTTTGTGAACCACACTTGAGTGCGCTCTGTGGTGAAATCAAGTAAATTTTGAATGTTTGCTGCTGCTGCAGCTTACAGGCTGATGAAAGAAAGGAGATAACTTGTCTGCAACACTTTATTACAGGCTTTTTGCAATTTCCAGCTCTGCTGCTGCTGGCATGGCTTAGGCAATTTAATTTACCAATCAATTCTTGATTTACACACAAGTGACTTTAGAATGCATTCAAATAAAAACTGTATCACCCCATTTGATGCAGTGTTCTTTAAAAATCAAAAGCATCTGAAGTATATCAAAACTATTAAGCATTTCACATAAAAAAAATGAAAAGACTGAATTGTCTTTATGTTTTAGTGATGACCTAAAGCCAGCTTAGCATGAAGTACAATGTGCTAAAAAATTGACAGTGAGGTGTAACCATGCTTTTTGTAATTCAAGAATGTGAGGACTGTATAATATACAGAGCCCTCCAGCAGAACAGCAGGATCATAAGTGCCTGTAGCCCCTTGAAGGATTTCTCTCATGTGTATGATCATCCTACTGCTCGTATGAACTGCACAACTGTTGTTATTCAGCTCTTGCAGGAGAAATAAGATCTGCCTCACTGAACAGTGTAGAGTCACTGCTCATTTCTTCTCATAAAAGTGAGGGCCTCCATGTCACATGCAGCTCTATCGTTCCTTAAAGCATGACTTTCTTCATACATGCATTTTTAAGCTCTGAAAATCATTGAAAAATCAATTTGTTATCCTGAACTTGCCCAACTGTCACCATGTCAGCAAAACCAAAACTGAGAAGTTGTATTCAAGTGAACACATACACACAACTCATGCAGCAGACTTGCACCTCAGAGGGCAAGCAGTATTTGAGCAGCATGTTGTTGGCAAAGCAGTGGCTGACTGACTCACATGACATACTAGGACATCGTGATTACACAAATGCCATTTCAGCTGTTCAGAGCAAAATGCAAATTTTTACCACATTGCCTTGATTTTTCCCATTTTCAAAAGAAGGAGGAGTCAGAGGAGGAGGATGTTGTAGAAGAAAAGAGGCGCTTTACATTTTTTTGGGAACACTGAGCTCTCCAGGGAGTCACTCCTGTTCTACAAAGACCCTCATGTTCACAAGAAGCTCTCATGACTCAACAGCTCCAAATTGCTGCCTGCTGTCCAAGACCAGTTTCATATCCATGTCAGAGCAAAGGGCCTTAAACTCTGAAGCTTCCATACAAATCAGGTCAAGCAAATAGCTCATTTTATGTTTCTGTTAGCTATAATTGCCATTTAGATAAAAGGATCACTTTAAGAAACTGCTTTATTTTTAAGGCATTCCAAGAAATATACTGGAATTCCCAGCAATGAATGGCTACTTAATCTTTTCCCTTGATATTGCCCAAGAGCTCATTCTTGCAGCAGAGAGGAGGGCAATCAGCACTCCTCTTTTCTGTGCTTTCTAGTTTAAAAAGTGTTAAATCTTTCTACTACAATTTAATTCAGGTATGCTGGCTTAACCAAGGTATTGCACAAATTAACACAATATTCAATGCTTCACCTGTACAGAGTAGTCTACAGATAAAAAAAGAAATTGCCTATATATCTGCATAATTGGTCTTACTGCTAAGAATTTCTACAGATGTAAGTGTCTGGAATTACATTTAAGTAGCACTAAATGTGTGGCACATGACTTTGCATGCACATATTTAGCTAAGTTTGTAACTGCTGGGTCACTTACCCTTTGAAATATGATTTCCTCTTTTCATGAAGCCTATCTCTGTCCTGTAACAAGGAAGAAGTATTTCCAAGGAATTAATAAGAAACAGTCCAGACCAAGGTGTACCAAGTACATTCCAAGATTTAAAGCAGATCCATGAGTGGCTGAAAAATAAATATTTTGCAGCTCTGCCCAATATTCTCATCAATTCAGTGTGAAACTAGTAACAAGGTACATTCAGGGACAGAAACTCATCCTTAATGATGAGGAAAGTGTTGTTTTCTGTAGGGAAATTGGATTTTTGAGGATACATTTAAACAATCTATAGCACTGACACAGTTCTGTTCAAATTCAAAATAAACTGTATGTTTATTTTTGACTCTCAGCTTATGAATAAAAATGGTGCTTCTATTTGTATTTGCATTCAGATTTAGATTGATAAGAGACCAAGAAATAAAAAGGAAAGATTGAGTCAAATACTCTGAAGACTGGGTAAAAATGAGAAAAACAGCAAACTAGCCCAAAGCTATGCAAGCAGAGTGATGAAAGACAGAGCAGCAATAATACTTAAGTAATTACTTGGAAAGCAACAGCATACCTAAACACACAGAAAAATTTGATTGTCCCAGTCACAACACTGACCAGGAAGTTTTTACACCTGCCCAAATGGTCCTCTGTCCTACTTTTTCCCAGTGCTGAATTCAAAGACAGGCTGTTGCTAACAGGGCTGCATGACTGGCCTGGGTGATTTTTGTCCATACCTGCACAGCAGCTGGCCCTCAAATCCCACGTTGCCATCTCCTTTCAGCCCTGCAAACACAGAGCTGGGCAGAGCCATGCACTGAAGGAAACACCTGGAATCTCAAGCCACATCAGCAGTGTGACCCTGGCAAGTCTGAAGCCCTCCAGCTCCACTTCAGCTCTGAGCCTTGACAAGCCTTTTGGAAAAGAAATATATTTCCTGGCTTATCCCTGTCCCTACTCTACCAGTGTCACCAAGTGCAATGGGCATGAGGAGCAGGTTTCCAGGTAGATTTTCAGCCCACACTTCAAAATGTAGTCTAGAATAGCCCAGTTAATGCCAGTCTTTGCTCTGGAGCCCCTGCATATCTGACAAGCCTGCAGAAGTCCCCAGGTAAATAAGGCTGATGAAGGTAATGAGAATAATGAGATTTTTTGTTTTCTCACTTGTGGAAGGCAAAACAGTACCCTTGCTCTGCAACTGGAACTACTGCAGCTCCCTTGCTAAAATGACATTCCCAGCAGTGGAGTCTCCCAAAACATATTTTCATGGCTTTTTGGTCCTGTTCTATTTTTTCACGAGATGCTGACAGTGTCTTGTCTTTACATCAAATGCTCTTTATTAAACTCTGCCTCTCCAGAAGGCACCAAGAGCAGGAAGCCTCTAGGAGATACACAGTAGTCCACAGTTCCACGTGAAGGAAGGACCAAGAGTCTTGGCTTTTCCATGAAGAAGGTTAATTAATCCTTTGTATAACTCAAGGGGTAGCTCTGACAACAGACCATATGAGCAGGAGAGGGAAGAAATGAGTCATAGGTAGAGGAGACTGACGTGAGTTTCTTTGGGCCAAATTTAGCTGACCTATACTGTTCAGTAACAAAGCAACTTCCCTCCCTCCCCGCCCCACTTCCCTCCTTCTCAATCTACAAGAGAAATCACAACCCAAAAGTCATGATTTTTTTTCTGAAAAATTAAAAATACATTAAGTTATAGCACTAAACAGGTACTCTGCTGACAAATGTCAGTTCAGAGGACTAAAGCTGTCTTGTCTACTGCAAATGATGCAAAAAGTTCTAGATAATGGTAACTTCTGAGAACAAGAACTTTTTTTTCTCTACCTTGACAAAGCTGCTGATGCAGAGTTTTACAGTGACTGTAGACTTCAACTTGCTTTCCTATAACTGTGTTATGCTTTTTAAATTGATAAACCTCAGCAGATTCACTTACTGGAACTGACAGGCTTCACACACTGTGAGCTTCTGGAGGGTTTTCTTTACAAACTAGAACTGAATATCATCTAAATGTAAAAGAAAAAACCTCCAAGAGAGATGTCCCATTAATTCCAGCACACAGTGACTTGGAGCTGTTTGAGAAAAACAGTGTTAATCTAGACAGTTTGGCTCAATATACTTTGCTTTTAAGAACATTTATTTTCATCTAAAACCATTCTTTTCTAATGCAGTGATAACCCCTCCCATGGTCCAGCGTGAAAACAACTTTTATTATAACCTAAGAATGTGAAGCAAATAAGCATCATTTTACTTGGACTCAATAAATATGGAAAGTTTGAGTTACAGTTTTGATAATAAAATTTTAATGAATGCTTTTCAGTAACACAATGTGGACTGGACTTCTCTACAGTGGCTTTGCAGTTACTTTGCATTCTCGTCTCCATCCCCCAAAGAGAACTCCAAATCCTAAAACAGTAAAAATAAAAGTCTACTAGGATTTTCATCTCAAGGTTCCTGTAGCACTGAACTACTAATTATCATGGCAGGTAGAGCAGACAGTTCTGATCAAATTGCCAGCCTGGATTTGTAGACCATCCCATCTGCTTATTCATCATCTCTATAGGCACAATATTGGGAAGCATTTTAAGATATAAATAGGCATAGATAAGGTTGCCTGCTGAATTCTGAGTAACTGAATGAATCCATTACTGCATCCTTGGAGGACTCAAATTCGTTCCCAGAACCACAGCTTCTTTCTGAGTGTTATCTACCTCATTATGCATAGATTAGCTACATTACATATTGGTTTGCACAGACCACACAGAAGCTGAACAGTTCACTACAGTTTTGCAGAGAGATTAAGTAAATGGAAAGGGACTCAAGAAAACAACATATTCTTTTTTCTAAAAGGCTCTGCTATTTATACTTTTTTAACATTTATATAAACAATAAATCACTCACATGATACTCCTGTCATTCATATCCAGAGTGTTTCCAGCTATAAGTCTGCATTCACGCACCCATAGTTGGCATAGAGCTGCAGCATGGATTTATGGCACAATTGTTTCTTTATACTTTTTTTGTGAGCCACTGAATTGGAGACTGGTTAACTACAACATTCACAATGACAGAAGGCATTGTTATTAACAGCAGAATCAGTAAAATCAACAAAAACTATTATCCCCTTACTAGTGGCATCTCTTTTGTAGAAAGCTCTTAGCTGCATTTTCTATTATTACCCTGGCTACTTCCTTCAGCACTAGAAATTAGGGCATTGGCTTGCAGAGTCATTGCCAAATTTAAGGGCAATTATGCAATGAAAAGAGGAAGTATGAGAGGTCAGAGATTGTACCTCTGCTTGAAGTGCAGGTGGTGAAGGTGCTGCCATGACTGAGTTGAAAATATGGACTGAGGTCCAGAGATTTGAAGCCGCTGATGGTCTTGCTCTGCAGACACAGGTTGCAGCCACAGTCATTAGGATGCTCTCTGAAGCAATGTAAAACTTCAAAGGATTTCCTCCTTTTTTTTTCTTTCCATTTTTTGAGCACCATGTCACAAATTACCATCTCCTCACAGAACACTCACCACTCTTTCCAGAGTAATGAAGAGTTGGAGTTAGAAGCTGGCAATCTTTCACGGGCAATGTGTCAGACTGTATTTTTTGTTCCTAATTTAGTTTAAACATGTTGGTAGACAACATTGAGAAGCTGGGAGCCACTGCCTCTCGCAGATGCTTCTATCAAGATGCTGTGGATCCCAAATCCCAGCCCTGGTCTGACCCTGTCAGATTAGCAGGAATCCCCCAATATCTGAAGACCACTGGGAGCCCTTGAGAAGGAAAATTTTATAAATGTGCAGAATACTGCTTCTATTTTTTTCCCCTGACTCACTCATTCTGCATTGCTTGACATTTTAACATATTGCCATATTAACCACCAAAAGTCTGATCTATGAGCATGACTTCAAACGTGTATTTACAAGAGCAGAGATGCAGTGGCATATGGACCACCAGCTGGTGAGAAGTAAGAATGGTACTTTGTGGAGCTTGAGTCACTAAGTAATTTAAAAAAAAGGAAACAAAAAACAACCAAAACATCTCTACAGTCAAAAAGTTAGAGACAAAATCTTGGTTTCTTCAAACTGGAATACTTTGAAAGGACAACTGCAACAAGGCCAGTACTGAGAAAGCACAAAATTTGAAGGCATTAAATAAGCTAGAAGTTATGTTGTTTATTCTAAGAGGTATATGCAAACAAGATGCTTCCTGCTAAGGCTGTAAGAAATAGTACCACAGAGGGAGTGATGTGAGACAGAAAAAAAGAGTGATGACAGTCTGTTCCTCTGGAACAGGAGGAATAAAAATCACTTTGAGACCGAGGGTGACACTGGGGGAAGTGTTTTTTTTATTGAGGTCATAACCACCTACGTTCAAATGCAGAAGTCTCCAGCCTTTCTCCCCACCTCTCCCTAGTCTTGTGTGTTTTTCTCATGTGTTTCCCATCCATTTGCCTTCAGGAGGGATTCTCCTCCAGCTCCATCAACAGCTTCACCCTTTCTCTCCCCAAATGCTGAGTTAAGTCTGCAGAACATCAGCCTCTGGCATTTCCCACCCCAGCAGTTTTTAATAGATTAATCTCTTATTTAAGTCACCTCAGCTTGAGTGCTTCCAGGAAGTAGTGTGCTCCTTCTCATCCTAGTTTTGACCCTTAGACTATTATTTTTCACCATATTACTCCAGAAACAGCTGAAAACTCCATGCCTAAGGACATGCAACTTTAACAGAGGTTATTTTTCATCTAACTTCAGAGACTGAGGTTTACTATTCTGCTTTAATGTGAGTCTATTTTACCATCCTTTTCACTTTTCATATTTCCCTTGAAGCCCAGGTGAGCAGAAACCCAGGTTTCATAAGAGACTTCTGTAGTGTCTGTTTGCACAGCTGTCAACCACTGATCCCCCTCACCTGTGCTCCTGTGCCAGCCCAGTTGTTTCTGTGGCTTTCTCAGAGAGATGTAAGAAGAAGGAGTCTCCTGCAGCTCCATCAATGTAGCTGCTTTTGAATCAGAAACTGTTTTTCAATGACTGGGAAGTTTTTGGAGAAAGTATTAAGCAGAAAAAAATGGCAATTTAGCAAGGGGAAAGATCCATAGATAAACATTTTTTTTTGTAATGGGGAAGGGACATGGAGAAGGAAAGGCCTGTTCCTTCAAAAAATAGAATATTGTCTGGGGACTTTTAAATAACAATATAACTAATTACCAAGATAATTTTCTTCATGCTGGAGCACCAAACAGCTGAAATACAGAAGCTGCTGAGGGCACTTACTATAATAAATTACTGAAATGCTTCTCATGGTCTATTTTGCCGAATTAGGGTACTAAAAGGAGTGTGTTACATTATTTCTCTATTGACTCTTCCACATGTGATTATTTATTATTAGATGCATAAGTACATATCAGACAAGAAGGTCAAGTTACTAATGGTTCTCATCAGCTGTACAGCATTATTGGCCCTGTAAAGGTAGGCACATTGTTTACCTGCATAATAACAGTGATGTGAGTGATCATTAGAGTACTTGAACATCAGTCACATTAAAAAAACCCTCTAAACCAGCATGCAAAGCATTCACATTGTAAATGCTGTATTGGAAAAGTAATATAAAGGAAATAAAAAACATGTCATTTTGCCTACCCTTCCCTGAACAAAGAGCAGAAGCTCAGCAGTGAGAGAGAGAAATCTGAAATCATTGCTTTCACTGTGTAGGTTTGTTTGACCAACAAAGGAGCTTTTGCACTTCTAGATGTCATCCCTCTCTCAAGGGGCTCTGTGGCTCCTGCAAGTATTGCTGCCTTCTTAAAGGCAAGGTTGAGAACGAGTAAGTGACTTCTCCAAGTTCTTTGAGGGGTTTCTGTCAAAGCCAAGAGACCACATGCAGGGATTTTTTTTGTAATAAGATGAAGAGGGCAGAGAACATAGAACAAGAGAGCAAAGTTCTTGCTCCAGGAGCAGAATAACCGTTTCTGAAATGAGAATTTTCAGTCTGGCAAGTTCCAAAGCAGAACGTTCCTCAGCCAAATCAAAATGCTCATGGAACTGCATGCTTCTTCCCAGTCTCACAAATTATTTCAAAAAGACTGTTTTTCTCCTCATTTCCTCTCCACAGCAGAGAACCCTTGTGAGGAATTATCCAGATACAAAGACTTGTTATTAACTTGACCCCAAGTACAAATAATGCCCACAAAACCAGTGCTACTCATCGCACAGATACAGGCTCCTAACATCACTTAGAGGATACTGGATATGCATCATTGCATATATTCTTGCAACAAAAATACTATTAGCAATATATTTGAGCTAAATCCACCACCAGTGTGAGCAGACTCAGCTGCATTCAGATCAAAATACTTACTGCTGTTTCTACAGGTAATCTTCAAAATGATTTATTCTGATGTTTTCCTGCGCATTAAAAAAGGTCATCCAAAAAGGAATAAAAACCAGTGTGAGATGAAGGCAATTACCGTGACTTCAGTTTCAGTAGTGGAGTTTCCTCCCTCCCTTTCTGACATCTTTCAGCTTCAGGGAGATAAGCCCAGTTCTAGCTACCATTTTTATGCCCTTTTCAGTTTAGGGTAATTGCTGTTGTGTAGCGTCACAGTACTGGGGCCTCTGCTCTATCCTTCCCCCCATTTTGTGCAGGCAGTAGGAGAATTTTCTTTTGATTTATTCTTCTAATAGCTTCAACGATGTCAGAATATTAGAACTGCCTATTATCTAAAGGTTGCTTTGCAAATTCACTTTAAATGAAAATGTAACTTTTCAGTCATTAATGCACAGAAAGAAGTTGTGGTTAAAGGAGGAGATGGATGGTTTGGAAGCTTATCCATTACATTTAAAAGCAAATTATCAGTGACAGAATCTAGGTGAAACAGGCAGCAGAAGAAATGAAAAGACAGATTGAGACATCAATCAAAGAGACTTTCAGATCCTTTTCTTTTTTCAGGGAGGACTAAAGTAGGCATTTAGAGGGATGTAACAAAGCAAAGAGAGTTTTCTACCATGTGGGAAAACCTGAGGCATTCAATCCTGCACCCAGGCAGGAGAGGCAGGAAGCAGAAGTGGATGTTGGCAGAAACCTGGAGATGCCATGGAATACACCACACACACTCCTTACAGATCTGAAAGGCAAGGGTTAAAGAAACCAAGAAGGCTGTTTAGTAAGAGGGAACTTTGTATCCAAGCTGGAAGCATCTTTGCAGGGAAATTTTTGAAGCACGCTAATTTATGAAAAATACTTTATTTCTCAAAACCAAAAAAAAATGCAAAAAAATACTGCAAATGTCTCAGAGGGGATTTAAGATTTCAAGGATTGTATGGATGTCACCTTTAACATTTTCAGGCCTCAGTTTTCATCTGTAAAATGGGAATGGTGGAGAGCTCTTTTTGAGACCAAAAAGACAACATGAAGTAAGGATATAGAAAGCTATGAGGTACCTCCATCAAGGGGTTATCTAATTCAAATATACCAGGTGCAGGTAGGACAAGAGAGTTTATTGATTAGTAGGACACCAGAGGAAGATTCAGATCTGCAGATGACTCATTGCATAAGAGTTAATATTTGCTCTTTGATTCTACGTCATTAAAAGCTCATGAGTTTCTTCAGTCTTCGTTAGATAAATAAGGCATTGCAGTAGTTTCTGTGTAGTTCTTCACATTTGAAGTTGTAGTCTTTGCTTTGACTTGGAAAGAAACAATGCATTTTGTTTTTTCTGACCCTTGCATCTTTTGCTCCCATTCTCAGAAATGCTTTGGATTTGAATTTTGGATTTGAATCTCAGAATTGCTTTGGAATGTTTGGACTCTAAGTTCTGCATTATAAACTGCATTCTTGATATGGATCTCCCATATTTAGGTGCTGTGATTGTTCAAAGGACTCTCCAGCTGGGTAGCAGGACTATTTGAGTGCTAATACAGTGATTGTAAAGAATGGGACATCAGCTCCCATTTTAGAACATAAATCTTGGCAAGTTTGAATGGAGTATATTCAAATGGGAACAAATGGACATTTTCAGCATGTAATTTGAAACAAAACATTCAGCACTTACATGAATAAGCTCAGCAACTGCAGCACCCCTAGCCCAGTGTCTAAGAGCCTATGGGTGACTGTTCCAAGCCCAAAGCCATCAAGCAGCACAGGAGAGCAGCTGGTCCTGGGGTTCTGCAGTGGGAATCCTGCACTCCAGGTCCCTCTTCTGTAGCTGCAGGTTTCAGCTAAGGCATTCACCTGCCTTCCTTCTTTATCTGTGGCTCCCAGACAGACAACCCCAGCTTCTTATGGTTTCCAAGAGGAAAACTGTACCAGCACTGCATCTATTCGAGTGTCAGGCTTGGGTACATTGTACATTGTGCTTATAGGCACATCCATTTCCAGCTGCTGAGTCTTTCTAAAATACCCTTTGAAAGTTCTCCCTAAAATTAATATTAAGCAGAGCTGCTTACACTTGCAATACTAGAAGTAAGCTTTATCATTCCAACTGAGAGAGTTAAAAAAAAAATTAAAAATCTGTGTGGGGTTGAAAAAAGTGACTTGCAGATCAGGCTGCTTTTCCTCAGAAGTGAGCACCTTGCCTGCTTGTGGCATTTTGCTCTGGCAGAGAAGGTGTCGTGCATCAAATTAAAAGGATATCGAAGGAGACAAGACTGGAATGAGAATGAATAAACACTGCAGCTGCACTGGGAAGACCTATAAAACACACAGGTGGAAGAATTATTGTCTTCTGACCACTCCTGCAGTACACCAGTGATGATACTAAAGCACAAAGACTAAACTGAATTTTCTACTGCAGGCTACAGACATGACTCCTCCTTAGTCCTGTGTAATTATATTGAGCTCAGAGAAGAAGTTTTACATTAATGGAAAAAGTAAGGATGCACAGCCTTTCACTGTGCAGCAGCTATTAAAGGAACTGAGAGCATACAGTGATTTTTTTTTTTATTGCCATTCTAGTAGTGCCACCATCAATGTCTGCATAGTCAGATCCTAGCAATCACCTCTGTCATGCAATGGGATGGCCAACTGCACTGAGGTCCCACGAGGAGAGAGTTGCCCCCCTTCCTTCAGTAGGGAAAAAGAGCCATATGCCAGGCAGGAATAGTTAATAATGTCAGTGGAGAAAACAAGAAGCAAGTTAAACACCAGATAAACTCTTTTAGAAGACTGACTCTGTGCAATTAGTCATAGGTTGAACTGTCCTCTTGGAGAGGGAAATGCTGATAGAGCTGGGTTTGTTCAACCTGGAAAAGAGAAGGCTACAGGGAGACTTTTTTGCAGCCTTCCAGTAATTAAAGGAGGCTTATAAGAAAGAAGGGAACTCGCTGTTTAGTAAGATTAGTTGCGAGAAGACAAGGGTAAATGGTTTTAAGCGAAAAGAAGGTATATTTAGACTTAAAAAAATTAAATTGTTCCTTAAAGGATTTTTCTAAATCTTTTTTTTACGAGGAGGTTGGTGAAACATTGGCAGAGGTTGCCCAGAGAGGTGGTAGATATCCCATCCATGGAAACATTCAAGGTCAGGTTGGATGGGGCTCTAACAACCTGATCTAGTTGAAGATGTTCCTGCCCATTGCAGGGGCTTTGGTTGCACTAGATGACCTTTAAATGTCCCATCCCAACCAAAGTTTTCTAAGATTCCATGCCTACACAATAGGCTAAGCAAGAATTACTCCACTAAAACTTTCCACTAGAAATTGCAAGGCAGCCCTGAAAGTGGGAAATTCTCTAACAGATTCAGTGCTTTGCTATCAAATCCTCTCCCCCCTCACTAGTGCTCACTAATGATTTTCCTAACAGACAAAAATTTTGCAGTGCCACTCATTTTGGTCTTCTCTAAATAGAACATTTTTCTTGGTGTGCATTTTGGTCAAATTTAAGTCTGGTTGTATCAATGGTCTGAGACCAAACAATAGGACAGAGGAAGAATAATGTAGAATGCTTAGAGAGATTATGAAATTCCCATCCTTAAAGATATTCAGAATTTGACCCAGCAAGGCCCTGAGTATCCTGGACTGACTGAATCTGCTTTGAAAAAGAGGTTTGACCACATGACCTTCAGAAGCATATTTCAACCTAATTTTTCTATGATTCTACAGACTCCCAGTCCAGGTCCTTAATATGAAATTTACTGAAATTCCCATTGGATGGAATGGGAGTTTAAAGGACAACATCTGTATCTACTGTAGATGAATTTAATTTCAGTATCTTTTTCCTTTTACATGGTTCAATTTAAAGACAGAAGTATTTATTTTTTTTACCCCTGTGACAGATGCTGTCCAGCAGAATAATTTCTGATAAACACTGAGCTCAATCAGTTATAATTATACAGGTCTGCAGCCCTATTATTTAAAGAAAAGCATTTACCAGAAAGAGACAAAGTGTTTCTACACAAAAGAGACAAAATGACTGGGGCAAGTTCCTTATTTTCCTTTAGGAATTTTAGGCTGTGGACAGAGGTAGGCAGGCATGAACATACGCACAAACTCACTTCTCCTGTGTAGATACCATACTTGTGTTTGTAGCCATGGTCATCTGGGGACTGATTCCATGTCTGCACATGCCACTGTTAGATTTCATCATATCCTTATATTCATGCATGAAATATGGTGTGATCTTAGCTGAGAGAAGAAAAAAACCAAACCTTTGGGAACGACTGCCCAGGAAAAAAATTATTTTCCATCTGCGAGTAAAGCATCACTGTTGTTTCCAAAAAGCCAGGGAAGCCAGGCCCCACATTTGCTGTGAACGTACAGGAGTTGTGGAAGTCACTTGCATAAAACATCAGGGTGCACATTTCAGCCCATTACAAACCCCTACATACTCACTGAAATGACAGCTTGCATTGACTTGTAGGGAACAATTTTTCTTGAACACAGTTACTCAGCAGGAAGCACAGAGCCTAATTAATGTTTGTGTAGAATTCCATTTTAACTTAGGTCATCTAGTGCTTCAGAATAACATGGTTACTCTTCATTTTTGTTCTTTATTTGGATGGTCTCTATTTTCCCCAATTAGTTAAATGAGTATCAAACCATTCTAAACACCAAACCTGAAAATGTCTATAAATAGTGCAGTAATAGGTGTGCTGCAAATATATAGATTAGCTACAGCTTGGAGCAAGGGAGAAAATTAATTGATGTGTGACATGTTGTTGAGAATTGTTCTTTGCTTGAAATTGAACAGTGGCATTTATCATATTAACACAGACATCTTTTCCAGTCATCTCTGCTAGCACTGCTGAGGCACTGCCATTACTACTAGTAAATAGATGACAGTCATGTTTTATAAAAGGATGTGAACAGTGTGGTTTCAGGCACAGTGTTTAGGTGTCTCATGCTGAAGAATGAAATTACAATTAAAACCAAACAAACAAACAGAGAAAACCAACACCACCAAGCTGTACACACCTACCCAGCAGAGAACTGATTATTATTTGTAGTACATGTTGTTTCTTCAAGAATTGCTCAGAACCCTGTGCTTGTATTCCATCACCCTGATGTGCAGGCAAGAACTGTGCCAGCTCAGGGCAATAAAGCAGCCTGCAAAGTGGAAAATGATTAAACATGCTGAACTGGATGCACTGCCCAGTCGATAGGTCATCCAGTATAGTGTAATCAGCCTGTCCATCACTGTGCCTTCTTACCCTCTTCTCACTGTAAGTTTTTCATAGGAATTTCAGTTTATAAGAAGCACCTATTTGGAAAGCCAGAGGCTTTAATCTCTTCCTAAAAAGATCTTAGTATTCATTCAGTATTGTAAGGAAATCTTAAAAATCCCTGTTCAAGATCCCATGAGACCAGGCAGCATATTTCAGGTTGATTTGGAGGATGTAGGTCTTTAATTTGAATTTTTGTTTAATGAAGATTCTTTTCCACTTTTGACCTCACAAAAATGCTGTTTCCCCAATGTGCAAAGTTGAACATTTTCAGTCTGTGAACATCTCATTAAAGGGTTCAGACTACAAGAGGAAAGAAGGTTACTTGTCTTTAGCACTATAAAAATCCCTGCCAGAGGACAAAGTGAACTATTAGAAACAAAACCTAATGAACATCTGAGAGCAACCATGAAAACAAAATCAGTGGCACAAATAGGAAGGAGAGTTGTGTGACTGAAATGTGTGAAGGCGAGTTCTGTGACCCAGAGCAAAGTACAGCCATCCAGTGTCAAAAGTTTGAACCTGCCCTGGAGGCCTTCACTTGACCAGCAAAGGCAGAGGATTGAACACTAGCAAAGGTCACACCACCAAAAATCTGTTTGACATTATTTGGTGCAGCTCATAAGAATACATGAAGAAGATCAAAGCTTTTCCTTGAGACTGGAAGGGATTAAATCACACAGAAAATATCTGCAGAGTAGAAAAAAAAAGGATAACTAAATCTCAGAGACTGCTTATCAGCTTCCCAGCCAAGATATATTATTTGAATGAAAAATAGTTGTAGCCTGTGCTACAAACGACATCAAAATACAAATCTTGCAGTGATTTGACATTTACAACACATATGTTCCTGCTACTAGGAAGAGCAGGCTTCTTTCTTGGAACCACTTTAGCTTAAGTCAAGGGATGAATCTTTCTCTTCTTGAGGAGCATGCAGACATTTATGCAGGAAACGCGCTTCAGAGAAATTATTTCTGCTGAAACATTTTTAATTCCACAGCCAACTCCCTAGGCCTTGCCTGCACACATGGCAAAACCAGGGGTACCTGGGGCAAGGGGCACAGAGAGTTCAGGGGCAGGAGAATCTTAGCTCTGACATTGAACTTTGAGCCTGTGTGTCTCTGCCTCAGTGCTTTCATCTTTACTGGGAGATACGAGGTATTAAAAACCTCACAGCATTGTTAGTGTGGTGATAAAGGTGCTCTGTATTTGGGAACAGTAAACAAACACACCCTTCTTTTGGAGAACACAGGGAGCAAGGTGCCAACAGCAGCCATCAGCAAGTCCTGTTTAAAAAACTACCAAAATAACTATCCAATCTCAACTGAAAATATGAAACTGCTTTAGTGACAAGAGCAAAAACATCCAGAGTTCAAGTAGAAAAGATCAGTCCTTGAGGTAGAGCAAAAGTGTTCACCTCAGGTATGTCTTGGTCTGGCCCTTCTGCCCAGCCTTGTCCTGACCTCCTCAGTCCCCTCTAACCTCACCCCTGAGGTATTAGGGTGCTTTTGCAGGTTGTCCTTATGTTTCTCTCAGCTGGATTTCTGCAATTTATTTTATTTGGAGCCAAATCTCACAAATCAGTAGATGTAACTGACTTGAGCCAACAGGGAGGACAAAGGAGAGGAAAAGATCAATCTTCAAATTCACCTATCATCTCAATTACAAGGAGATCCCTTCTTAAATTTCAGTTATCCACAAGTAATTGATCTGACTACCTCATTTTCCCCCCATCCCCATCCCGTTCTTTATGAGCAGACAAAAGTTATGTGTGAGCAGAGAGGTAGATAAACACTTTAAGCTACAGGGCAGCATGGGTACAAAAACAAATGAGCACTAACTGAGCAGGAATACATTTACTCTTGTAGTTGAAAACTATTTGTAACTGCAAAATGGGGCTAAAGACTAAAACTAAATTAATTTTAAGAAAAACTCCTATCAGTTGATTATATGGATTATAGAACATAAGGAGCACATCTCTGTGGCCCAAAGTATTTATTTCAGTCTTGCATTACTGTAAAATTTGTGATACCTTCTCTAACTGTTTCTTTGTGTCTTGTTTGCTGTTTAGATTGTCTGTGAGATTTGATTAGGTGAGAAGCTGAAGGAAGAGAAAGAGGCATACAAAGGGCAGTGGCCTAGCAGCCACATTGGAGGGCAGATAATCTCCAGAGGGAGATAAAATGTATAGCCCACAGTCTATTCACACTGCACCATAGAAGGAAGATCTGATTTACCTTCGAGCATGATGATTCTTTACTTGTGAACAATAAGAGAAGGGAGATGAAGGCAATAAGCCATTTACCTTTAGCACTGATAGCAGTACCTAATTCACTACTGAGTATCCATTACACATTCATTGCTGTGCCTCGTTTCTGTAAATCAACAGGTCAGAAGGCACTCATAATTTAGGGTCCAAATATTTACTTTCCTTGCTTTTGTTCTGAAATGTCAAAGATGGCAGAGATTGGAAAAATTAAGCACTCTTGCATTCTGCAAATGCTTCCTGTGACAGTGTATCTCATTTGTGAATTACAAGAATGAGGCATACTCTGCTTATAGCAGAAATTTATATTTCTGCTATAAATTACTATGCTGAAGTGGCCATAATCTATCCCTCAGTGAATACAAGATTCTCCTATAGATGAAAAATAGGTAAACACACAGTACTGTGTTTTTTTTAATAGAAGCAATGTACTCATTCACTGGCTGACACAGCAGTGTTAATTTGGCCCAAATATGGTGTTTGTAGCCTGTTTGCCACAGCACATACCTGAAAGTGTTTCATGTGGCTCATTTGGCATTTGCAAACATCCAAAGTGTTTCAGGGCCACAGCAGAGAATCAGCAACACTGCATCAATCTTGTTAAATACAGAGATTTCCTTGCCAGCAGTGTGACACAAGTATAGTTTCCAAATAGAGTTAAAAAAGCACATAACATGGAAAAATAAAAGGTCCAAAGTACATTACTTAATTAAAACTTTCATGTCTGGCATGTACCACAAGAGAAGTATTTTCAGTCTGCCACCGATACTTCAGTTTTAAACCCACAGATTTTACCCAAGGCTCTGCACATCACCCTGACCTTAAGCACCCGAGTTCTAACACAGCTTTACATCTAAATTAGCATACTGGAGTATTTCACACCAGTGATGCTTCACTGTAGAGTTATTGTTCCAAGCCTGCAGATACTTAAAATATCTCCATCTCAGATTTTTCTCAGTACTTCCAGTCACACTAAATAAATGGAATGAGGAGAAAAATCTAAACTCATAACACAATCCTTAAAGACAGTATGAAATACCATGAGCCAAGAGATGCCTGCTACAAGTGACTGAGGGTTCAGTAATGTCAGCCCTGTGAGTTGAGGTTTCATCCTGGAGTTTCTCTGCAGGCAACATCGGGTTTTACTGTGGGTTTTACTGTGGGTTAGACTGTGTCAGGCTCATCAGGGGTCTCTGCTTTAGGAGGGATGGAGTGACTGACAGAGCTCACTCACTGCTCCTTTCCCAGGCTGCAAATGAAAGGCGAGGATACAACTGCCCCAGGCAAGAAACATCTCAGCTGTGATGTCCAAGGAGGCAGGAGTACCCAGCAAATCATTGGAGAGAGGAGTGTGTACTCTGTTTCTCTCTCTGTATCCTGTCTCCCACCCCTCAACCTTTCTGCTTCAGTCCAGGGTCTCCAAATGGGGATTCCTCCAACCTTTCCCCATGTCATTTTATCTGGAGGAGCACAGGCTGCCAACAGCTTGCTCAGGAGCTCGCTCAGGCACCTCCTTCTGCAGCCTGGTGAAATCCTAATGGTGTGTCTCAAAAACTTTTCAGACAGTCCCCAGAAAATGCTATGGGGAGTCAATGCTGGGAGTGAGTTTCCCTTCCTTGGGGTCATTCTCCCTAGTCAATCTGTATCAGGTAACATGCAAGTCAAAGACTCCAAGAAAAGCATTCCCATGGCCCATTCCCATCATCACAGTCTGGACTGGTTGCCATATGTGTTGCTGGGAGCAGACCCCAAGAACATTTCAACTGTGTTCTACCTCTCCACAAATGGGGTGGCTCACCTGCCAGCTCCTTATTTGTCTTTTCTGAGGCTACCCATGTTTTTCCATCTTCTAAATTAGTGGGACTGTCCATTTTAGGTAAAAGCTGCTATATTTCTTATTGATAGTTAAATTCAATTTACGTAAAAGGGAACAAATTGTTCTCTATTTATTATTCTGAGCTGCAGTAGACACACTAATTTTAGAGTACATAGTTTTTATTGACACATAAGGCTTATGTCTTTATTCATTGATGAATAAGAAAGGTTGATTTCTTTATTCATTTATGTTGTGTTTGACATACACTAGCAGGCCTGAACAAAATGAATTACTATAAAAATAAGAAAAATAATTTCAACACCATCAACTGGGCTCAATAAATCCAGACAACAGCATTTGCTTTGCATCTACTTTTCCTTTTTCACTTATTTACCTTGTCAGGTCCAAATGAACAGAAAAGTGTTGGGATATGTACAAAAAATTGCTGCCTACCATAAAAGAATGAACCTTGTATTCACAGAAATCTAGAGAGACCTCAGCTTATTTTAAATCCCTTTTCTGACTTGTACTGCCATCATTCAACTTCATTTGAAAGTGGGAAATGGAAATGGAATGTATTGTTAATTGTAATCAGATTGACATCAACTTGCTAAGAATGGTTTCAATGAATTACTGTCCTCTAAAAAAGTGCAGAGTTGGAAAAAGCTTGTGATTGAACATCAGTACAGTGAGGATAGAAAAATCTATTAATACTTTTACACTACCCATGGGAGTTAATCAGAAAGCAAGACTTGACTGAAATGAAAGGCCTTTTCACACACAGGATGTGAAATCCTTACAAAATGGAAATTATTTCTTTGTTTTATTTTCCTTAACACTTAATGAAATATCCAGCAAAGGCTGAAATGGTCACACAGCTTTCTACAGGGTGCACAGGACTCACATCAGCTTTAGTGACCTAATCCCACTTTTAATACTGATATTCAATGTACTAACTCTTTATAACTCATGCTACAAAACAGAAATGTGCACAGACAGCTAAACAAATCACTAGCTAATCTTAATTTTTTTCTTCTTCAGTTTCCCATTTCCATAGCCTCATCTTGGTCTAATTGTCCAACACAAATGGTTCCTTGCAGTGGTTCTGAAATATATTGAGAGTGAAAAACAACCAAAAGGGACCAACTGTCAGAACTTTCTAATATGTGAGGGACTTTTGCTAACTCAGGTCTGAATAATGATGTAGTCTGCCTGGATTAGTCTTCAGGAGTCAGAAGGTAGCAGATTATGGCTCTCCCAGGTTATAAATACAAAAGCTATTAGTAAGCGATCATCTAAGGGCATAAAAATCCTGTCATATAATGAGATATTACTATTAAAGTGTAACTTTGGCTACAGGTTTGGCCAGAGAATTCACAAGAAATCAAAGCAGAAATCCCAGATTCCCATTGGCTTTTCAATATTAACTACACCAGGGCAAAAACTAATCCTAAAATATCAAAATGTGCCTTTAAGACAAAGTCAATTAAAGAGTTTTATTGCTAGACTCCTACAGAGCTCTCCCAGATGTCAGCCAGTGATGCAGACACGGGACACTGCTGGCCCCATACCCACCCACCCTCTTGCTATCCAAACAGTTTAGCTTGTCTGGATTCCCCAGAGTGCAGGAGCTGCCATTCCTGTTGTACTGGAACACAGCAAAGAAGAAAAAGAATAGGATTTTAAATTTCCCTTCCATACTCATCAGAGGGTCCATAGGGAACAGAACAAGTCTAAGTCTTATCAGAAAAAGGCCAAGAAATACAGCTAGTGAGTGCTTTGGCCCTCCTGCCAAGATGTCTGGAGCTGTTAAAAGTGGATTACATGTAAACAAGACAGGAACAAGATACTGGGCATTAGAGCGTGAAAGGATGTCACTTCTCAGCAAAGAGGTAGTTGCCAGTAGGAAGTTCAGGGATGATGCCAAAATACACTTTGCAAAGGAGAAAGAGAGTGAAAAAAGAAAGATTCTGTTAGAACAAGCTATAACTGGATATTCCTCTAAGTATTCAAGAAGATTGCTCATCTAAAAGTGCAATGCAGCTGCCAGGATCAAACCTAAGTCTTCCAGTAGCAATGGAGGAATGCAGTTTCTTTTTGAAAGACCATAGATTGAGAGAAAGTGACTAGCAGCTGCTGAAATAAGTAACAAAACACACTGTTTATCTATGCTCAGAGGCAAAAAAATAGGAAAAAATACATTGTAAAAAAATTTCTGCATTCTGCTACCAAGAGCTCACTAGTTCAATAGGGCAGTGGTTAGCAATGAGTTAGAGCAGGCTCTGCTGATGGTCAGGGTTGTCAGCCTTCCTGCAGAACAGCTACTGCTCAGGCAGTACAGAAATTCCAGTCCTTTCTGTGATCTTATTCTGCACAAATGCAACATAAGGACCTGAGAAAGTTAAACCTTTTAATTTTACACTCTTAGTTCTCAATATGCAGATGAAATCAAAGGGGTGTTAGGAATGAGCAATGTACAAGCAAGACCAGTGAAGCTGAGGGGAGGTAGCCTCTCAGCTCCCAAAATTCTCTTTCTATAAAGCAAAGAGAACATGTCAGATCAAAAAGAAAACACAAACTGTTCTGAATAAACTATCTTGATAATTGAGGACTTGCTGTTTTCTCGCATGAGCTATCTTTACTCAGTGCTTCTTTCTCCCACAAACACTTCCTCTCTCATCTCACATTCCCAGAGGTCCCTTGCAGACTATAACATTATTAAGTAGTCACCAGCTTCTGCAAATACCACCCAGCAGATGGGGGTTGGGGAGGACTGCTTACCTCACCATCAAGTGCTACCCAACTCCTGGCATTTGCATTATTTCAGCTGTGGTGTCTGCTTATCAGGCTTGATGATTTCCCCAGTTCAAAAGTCAAGCAAGAGACAATCCTTTAATCTACCCTGCTTTAATGCAATAACTTCTATACTTGTAGAAGCCAAGAGGATGCAGCTCTGGTCTGGAGCTGGCAGGATGCTAAAGCTGTTATTTTGCAGAGACAAACCCCATTACTCAGCTACTAAGCAGTAGCACATTTCTGGCAAAGGAGATAATGATACCTTTCAGCAGGGACCAGGGGAGAGTTAGAGACTCTAAAATTACATGAGAGTAAAGCAAGTACAATCTGCTATTTACAGGCTCACTTGACATCTGCAGCCCTAAAAGATTTGGCAGAATGGGCCACATGGTAGTCCTCCAACTCCTTGAGGACTGGCCCAGAGTCTCAGTATCCTTCAGGGGGGTGTTAGAATGTTACCCTTTGAGTGAGCTGATAATTTGACTCTAATTGCTTTGACCAGTAAGGCTTGCACAAGCAGGAACCAGATTTCTCTGTATCTTGGCCCCCACTACCAGACTGGAAATTCTGCTTTTCTGGCTTCCTGTACATGCTGTGAGTTCTTGTTTAAGGGGAGCAGCTCCCAGGCCAGACCTTCTGGTTTCCATGTTTGTACCATAACAAGCTAACACTGTTGCAAACCTCAGGCCCAATTAACAACCAGTTGCACTTGGCATCCAGGTCCAAAGGAATGTTAAAATTTAAATTGTTTGCCCAGCCTAGCTACATCAGTGCACTGCACCTAAAGTACACATGCTTGCTCTTTCTGCTGCCTGAGCCAAATTGTATTCTGGGCACAAAATACAGGCATGGCACTGCTTCTTGAACTGATCCCTGGGTCCAGAGGGGACTTTCCTGTAAAAGGAACCCAGAGTCCTTAAACAGCTGAAGAGAGAAATACAGTACAGTTAGGAAAAGGAGAGATATAGATGTGATTTTTATTTTGGTTTGGTTTTTTGCTTCCTTTCTTGCTGGCTTCATGACTTTGTATTCCTGGTGATGCAGTGTCAAGTCTCAAGTGGAAGGCATGGAAATCTGTGCTGATAGCCACCTGTATCCTGAGAAAAAGTAGAAACAAAACTAAGGTCTTCCATTTGAAATAAAACAGTGTTCCCTGCTCAAATCACTGAAAGTATGGGATATACACCACTACCACTGGGTTTTTGAAATAAGAGATCACAGCTGCTGAGCTCTGTGCTAACTCTATGCTTCCCATCCCTGTGGGGTAGGGGGATCTGAAGCACCATGAATGGGTCAAGCTCCACCAAGAACCTGTACCTCTTGCCTTGCAGAGAAATCCCAGTAATGCTGGGGAGCCTGGCCACTTGTCCTCGGGCAGATCAGTGTCTGCACAACCTCCCAGGGCACTCTAGAACCCCACATTCTGTGTGTCTGTGATAATGGTTAGAGAAAATAATTATTCTGTACTCATGGCTTGAAAACAGGGCCTGCACTTCAGCCAAGTGTTGCTTCTGAGCCTGTCCCACCTTTAGTGCTCAATGACCTCCCTTGGGAGCTGTATTCCATGTGATCACATTCTCACCATTACACATTCTGCATTTCTGTTTCTCTAGTTTTAACAGCATCCAGTAGTTAGCTGTTACCCTAGTCAGACTTTGTCTGCACTGAAGAAAGCAGTCTCATGCCATGACTCACTGATGTACATCTGGATGAAAACTGACTCTGTTTTCTGCCACACAGCCTGTTCTGGCAAGAGAAAGTTTGAAGAAGCACATGACAGGAATTAGCCAGGTAGTAATAAGACTCATCTGAACATATACATCTTTTAATTGCTAAATAAGACACCTTCCACAACAGCTAAGATTTTTTTTTTTTTAGGAGATAATTAATTTCATTCATAATAGATTTAATTGTGCTCTGATTGCTCACACCTGGCAATTTTGCAGCATTTTTTTCCCCCAAAGCACTTTCAAAGCATAGGATGGGCCTTGCACCAGGTACAGTACATGTTTCAAGCCTGAAATAAATGGAATGGGATTTGCAGAGCCAGCTTTAGACATAGACAAAGTATGCAGTTGCTGGGGCAGCTCTCTGTTTTGCCTCTGCCAGAGACCTGCCTCTGCTACTGCCCAAGGAAAGGATGCTCTAAGTAAACTAAAAACTCTTGCTCATCCTTCTTGCAAGCAGCAGTGGTTGTGGCCCTTTGTCCTGGCACAAGCAGGAGCACCATGCCTACTTCTCCACAGCCCTGCCATCTCCCTCAACAGCACTCAACCATGGGGTACTGAAATTCTGTATTTTCTTTGCCTGTGAGTCATCTCTGTTTCCTGCATTTTTCTGGACTCTGATGTTTCATTGATATTTGTCTGGTTTAAATTGGTATGCAGGATAATGAAATAATTTTGAAATCTTCCCGTTAGATATTCTGAAATATAACACTGAACAGATCTGAGAGTATTGGGATGTTTTTAACACACCTTAAAGATGCCATTCCTTGGATGCCTTTTTTAGTCTTTTTCTTGTTTTCTTAAAAGATCCTCCACTCAAGTGACTCCACCAGAATCTTCCTCTCAGTTTTTCTCTTTACACTTGAGGTCCCATCCTGAGATAAGGATTCATTATACTGCATGCTGTTGCCCCACAATCCTGGGAGATTTCCTCTCCCTAAATAAACTCATACTTTAAATGGAAAAGAAGGAAAAGGGTAGGGGAGCAAGTCAAGCAAAAGAAAAGTGAGCTGATTGTCTCTATATTGGGAGCTGTACTGTTTATTTGACATGCCCAAGGGTCCAATATAACAGTGCCTGGCATAGAGAAGTGCCTGCAAAATGAATGTAGTGTACCCTAAGACAACAGAAAATCTGTCCTGTATAATGGAAGGCACGTAAAACTAGAAAGAATCAATTCAAATAGCCCCACAGAGTGCAGGATGGACTGAGACAACCTGCATGGATATACAAGGGATAAACCTCATGCCAGCTAGCCCAGGCAATTTCATTGAATTGTTTTACCAGAGGTGCAGTCACTGCTGAATAAATTCTTCAATAAAATCCGAATTTAGCAAAAATAATCTAAATCTGTGGTGGCAAGCAGAAGAGGAGACCTCAACTGGGTTTCTGAGGAGTCAGAAAAACAAGTTCTGAAGTCTAATCTCTCTTGTTTTAATTAATTCCTTCTTCTACCAAACTGTAACATAAAAATAGCTCAGATTATACTCTAGGGTAGTTGCTTACATGCATATTTACGAATTCTCTAGTGAGCAGATTTCTGAAGCAGATCACTCACTGCTTAATTTTCTCAGCAAAAAGAACACAGAAATCTATCCACAGTGAAAGCACCCATGCTCTTCAGGGGTAAAAGATAAGGGTTGTAATAGTCAAATCAGAAGCAAAGTCTGAAGAGATGTAAAATACTCATCATGTCTATTGATTTTAAGCTGCCTGGAAGAATCTCCTGGGAATGTTTCTCTAGATATTATCTCTGTAATCATAGTATTCTCAATTGTAAATTCAACTGCTCTGCAGCAGAGCATTCGTATTGTAAACACATAAAAGTGTTGAACTGATAAATGCATTGCTAGCAGAGATCAAATGACAAGTTCATTAGCTGCATCAGGTTCTGAAAGGTAGGACTGTTTTTTTCAGTGGTATTTCTTCCATTTCTGACTCCAGTCATTGGCAGTTCTACTGTGGTGTCTGGTTCTGTTCTCCCACAAGTACCAATTACTGAAGGGAGTGACATCTCAAAGGGCTGAGATCCATTGTTAGAAAAAATCTATTGACAATAGCCTTTTTGTGTAAAATCAGATTAAGAAAAAAGACATTTAGGAACCTGGACATTTGGAGATAGTGGTCTGCATTTACAGGAAACCATCTTCTAAGTGGTTCTCTATCTGCTACTCTTATTGAAAGGCTGTTTCAGAATCATGTTCTGTCATTAGAAATCTTCAAAATTCCAATAGAAAATGTAGTCATGATCAATTTCTTCTTAAGCCTTCACTTTTCTTTAGAGGAAATTATTTTTTCTCTTCCCTGTTACATTTACAATACCAGCCATATCCCCACTCAGTTCTTCTATTTTTAGACTGATCTAGACAAACTTTATTTTGAGTTAGCTTTCTAAGATGCCTCAGGTCTTAGAAAAACCCATTTCTGTGCATCTCTTCCAGACTGAATGTCTCTCTTGAAAAAGGGTGACTGAAATTCTGCATAATGTTCCCAAAAACATCACTGCCCTTTCCCCAGCATGCCAACGTTCCTTCTCTTTCTGAAGCACCTCACACCATAGTTTACTGGAGCTGCTTAGGAAACAGATCTTTAGCCTAAAAGCCATTTTAACACTGCATTCAGTGAATAAATGAAAGTTACTGAGCCACCAGATATAATTTAGGATACCTTTTTATGCTATAGTATGTTTCAGTCTTAAGTGTCAGCCTTACTCTACTTACCATGTAAAATGTGTGTGATTTTAAAGGGATGTCTTGTAATTATAAGATTCTCTGGAGGCACCAGGCATGGATTGCTGGAACTCTGAAAGCACAGACCAGTCTTTGCACAAAAGACCTTCTATTCTCAGCAAAGATAATCCTACTCTATATTCAGTATGATTTTATTCACACATTCACATCCCCCTACTTAAAATCATCACAGCAGATTTTGGAAAAGGTATGAAATATAAATACAAGCACAGTTGATGTATGCAGTAAATACATCCATATATTTAGAAAAGACCTCTTACAGAGTGCATTCCTAGATGACAAAATGAGTCAGTGATTATCTAAAGCTCCCAAACTTAGAGGCTCCAAGGAAAACTGTTGAAAAATGGGGGAAAAGGAAAATTACACTGGCAGTAGAGGATTTAGAAGGTAGCTTTAATATATTACTAATTTATGCAGCTGATACCTTAAGCATCTTAATATTCCAAGCTAGGAAACCAAAATATCTTTTCAAATTCAACTCCTTTAGATTGATAAAAGTCACACATAGACACAGAAATCTTCTCAACCTAATACATACTGACAGCTACCCCATAATATTCTCCACGTTGAAACAAAACTTTAAGTGCACTCAGAGAGGGCAGCTGCAGTGTTGTAAAGATTGCCTGAAGTAATGCCATAAAAAAGGGGTGAAAAAACTGGATCTGATGCTGGCACACTGGAACAAAGCATTTCTGATAGAGAAAAGGCAGGGGGGAAATGATTCGTGATGGCCTAATTACATTAGAAACAACTCTTATTCAGCTAGTTGAAGAAAAGGACCCAATGTAAAGGGAGGAAAGAACAGCCCTTAGGTCAATTTGATATTTGTTTTCCTGCATACAGAAAACCATTCATCATGAAAAATGTTTCCTGCCATTATGCAAAAACTCATCATAAAAATAAATACCTCAGAGAAGCTGTTGTGTATTTTCACTGGCAGCATTGGAGAGCCACTGCTGATACTGACCCTTCAGGAGACATCTAAAACACTCTAGCAGTAGACTTCCAATGGGAAATGTCCACAAAAAACAGGTATATTTTGGCACCTATAAATGCATTTATGGGTATTGCTTCCCACTGGAAATAACAAAAAGCATTAAAGCAGTATACAAGCTATCAGCTGTCACTGAATTATATTGCAAGGATGATCTCTAACCCTTTAAAGAGTGACTGTTTTTATTTTAAAGCAATGGTTTATAAGTTATAGGTCAGTAAAGCTGATGTTTTTCACAATATGCAGATGATCAGCTTCTCAAGGAGACTCAAAATGAAATATTATTAACAATTTATGATTATTTCCATGCAGATACTGAATGACTAATTCCTATCATATTTTTCTGCAGTTGCAGGAGGGAGTGTTTATGCACCTGTTTCTCTTTTTCACCTGCAAATCTAATAATCAGTAACACTGTACTCAGCCAGCTATGAAATTTCAGATCTATTAGTATATTTCATGCATTTAAAGACTGACAAAATGTGAAGTCATATAGCCACAATATAATGCCACAGTGATACCAAGAAAAGTGGTCACCAAGCATGCAAAGTTTCACAATCTTGGATTTTGTTGCAATAACTCACTAGATTAAAGCCAATACTGGATATTCATACACAAACTAGAGTACCTCATTAATGCAATAAAGCAAAAGTTTTGAAAAATGTGAGCTGTTTCCACAGATACTTTTAAGAGCTTAAACCTGTTGTTAATTAGAAATTTATGGAAAACTGATTAGCTTATGTTATCACACAGAGAGTAAGTCATCATAGCATTTTGAGAACAGAAAGTTCATTTATTCATTAGTCATAAATCCCTATATTTTGTTCATACACCTCTATTGAACTGACTGCCTTGAGTCTGAATGAAATATAATTTGTGTTTTGGCAACACAAATATTTGAAGGCAACAACAAACAAAATTAAACATTGCAAATAGTTCCAATTCTACCACAACAGCTCTGTCAACCAGCCTAATGGAGTAATAATTATTCATTCACGTATTTATAGCCTAAGTATGGCAGTTCAAAGCCTTTATGCACTATTTTCCTCATATACTTCCTGAAAATAGTAGATTTAAAGTATGTGCATACATATACATACACATATGTGCATGCATATTCATACACATTTACTTCACAAAAGCCCACCCACATGGTTTGACAAATATATGTGGATAAATAGGTAGGTAAGGGAGATGTGATGACCCAGCAGCACTACTGACCACTGAGGCCACCCAACATTTTCCACTAACAGATTTCTTAATGCTTTGCAAAATTTTGACTGCATCAATGGGAATGTTGTATGCCACATTTCCGTGCTAAAATGCCTCAGCTATTTCAGAAAATATAACTAGGGAAAAAAAGGTGGGTTTACTCATAGCAAAAAAAAAGTAGACAATTACTTTTTTCATTAAGAAGACCTCAAGCAGCCTACTTTGCAGCTGGTGCCTAAAATATTCCAAGGAGCTTTCCAGAGTGTCAGGAACTTGTGTTATAATTAGCATAGGCTTGCCAAATTGGTTGAAAGGGAAATCTCAATCCATCCAATCTCAATCCAATCCATCCCAGTCCCATCAATTTGATGTCAGTGCCATTAACAGAGCCTGAAGAGAGATCACATGTCAGCAGGAGATCCCCTGAAAACCAGCACAAAAGAATTCCAGACCCTGCAGCCAATGGTTTGGCTTTAACATGGGGCCAGCTTAAATACCTCTGTGAGGAATAAAGACACTATTTCACATTTTGCCATCAGCATGATGGTGAGATTCAGTGCACCCTCAGTGAGCTTGCTGACAATGCCAAGCTGTGGGGTGGAGTTGGCACACTTGAGGGAAGGGATGCCATCCAGAGGGACAGGGACAGGCCTCAGGGGTGGGACGTGGCCCCAAACCTCATGAAGTACAACAAGGCCAAGAGCAAGGTCCTGCATGCAGGTAAGGGCAGTCCCCACACAGATACAGGCTGGGCAGAGAACGGAGTGAGAAGGACCTGGAGGACTTCCAGTCCCTAAAGGGGGCTTACAAGAGAGTTGGAGAGGAACATTTGAGAAGGGTATGTAGTGATAGGACAAGGAAGAATGACTTTAAACTGGAAAAGCATAATTTTAGATAAAATACTAGGAAAAAATTCTTTGCTGTGAGGGTGGTGAGGCTCATGTTGTCCAAAGAAGTTATGGATGCCTCATCCCTGGAATTGCTCAAGGCCAGGTAGGATGGGCCTTTGAGCAACCTTGTCTAGTGGAAGGTGTCCCAGACCATGACAGGGGAGTGGAAACTAGATGACCTTTAAGGTCCCTTCCAACCAAAACCATTCTGTTGTTCAATGATTTTTATAAAGTTTCAAAGTTGTGCACTTCAAAGGCATTAGTTTCTAAACTAGATCTCACATAGGCTCAATGTCTGTCAAGTATTCTTGATCCTAGAGTTTCAAGACTAGGACTTCCTCCCTAACTCTTTATGGCAGGTGAAGGTTTCTCAGTGCCTCGTCCCCAGGAGGGCACATGGAAGTGGTCTCTTACCAGGAGCAGCAGCTGGTGCACCAAGAGGAGGCAGTGGCCATACAAGAAACATCCAATTTGGGGATTGAATTGATGCCATGGCAGAAACTTTTTAGAAGAGTTAGGCAAAAAAAGGACAAGAAATAGGATAAGTGAAAAAAAGCGGGGGTTTTTGCCTGGTCGGAAAGTTACTGAGAAGTTTGGAAGCCAGCAGGCCTTTTTCAGAGAAACATCCTCTCCTAAAATGTGTCAAATTGAGCTGGCAGACCAACATCTCTGCATTCCTATACTGTCATAAAATAGGTATTAACTTCCCTGATTACAGGTATCCTCATCTTCCTCCCTTTTCTGCCTCATGGATATTCCCAGCCTCCTGATATTCTCACACACTCTGTTGGCATCTGTGTCTGCACTGCAGGTCCAGTGCCTGCAAAATACCCCAACTGGTGGGATGCATGCTTCCATAGGTCTCTGTTTGTCAACCAGAGAGTTATATTGAAAATATTCATTAAGATACATTGTTGCAGTCCCTGCAGCAGTTTTACACTATTTAATGCCATGGTCATGGAAAGTTCTGGTAACTCCAGGAATAGAACCACCACCCCCTCACAGAAAATGGATTGTTTGACATTTTTATTAACTTCACCCCTTGTTCTGTGGAGATGACAGCCACTTACCTACACTGGCATGACTGGTAGGAAAGTAGGTAGAAGGAAAGCACAGCTGACAGCATCTTGCAAGTGTGTGATGCTAAATCAGCATCAGTGCCACGTGCCTTCTCGATGAGGACGGGATGTAGAGGTAGAGTCGTGACAGTGTGTTCCAAGGTGTCCCTGTGGTTCTCCCAGCTAGCTCTGTCAATGTTTCATCTCAGGTTATTAGTATTTATAAAAGCATGCCCTTAAAATAGCTTCATGGTGTTAATAGAAGCAAAAATAGCAGTTCCTGTGCTTAAGTTGTTCGTAGCGGGGTAAAATAGGGCTAAATTGGGCAAGTACAGAAATCATAATAGCACAACCCAGTTTAAGGGTGACTTTCAAATCCCCTTCATGCCTTAAAAATCACTGACTTTAAGTTAAAATTTAGACCAGGATACATTCCTTCCTGCTTTACAGAAAATCCTTCTCCCTTTAACAGGTGTAAGATTTTGGGTGACTTTTGCTTAAAGATTGCTTAAATCTACTCACTAAGTATTCCACTCAGAAGTGGAGCAACCATAAAGTTCTTCAACTTCTGAAAACACATTTCAGAAAAAAATCTTTCAGATTTGCATTTGAAATGTGTAAAATAGACATGTGGATTGTAAAATAGATCCTGTTGTGAGTTGACCCCAGGTGCCCACCAAAGCTGCCATGTCACTTCCCTTCTCAACTGGACATGGAGGGGAGAGAAAATATTATGAAAGACTCATGCGCTAGGAGATCACAGACCAATCTCCACCACAAGCCAAACACACTCCTCTTGGGAAAATCAGTTGATCACCAATAAAATCAGAGTAGAATTATGAGAGAATAAAATTCAAATCTTAAAACACCTTCCCACCACCCCTCCCTCCTTCACTGTGATCCATCTCCTCCCCTCAAGTGTCACAGGAGAGTGGGAATGGGGGCTGTAGTCAGTTCATCACTCCTTGTCTCTGCCACTCCCTCCTCCTCAGTGGGAGAACTCTTCACTCTCCCTACTGCAGGGTGGAGTCCCTCCCTTGGGACACAGCAGGGGCACAACTCTCTCACCATGGCCTGCACCTGGGCTGCCCATGCTTCAGCTCCTGGGGCACCTCCTGCCCCTCCCTCTGCACTGACCTTGGTATCTGTGGAATGGCTTCTCTCACAGATTCGCTCTTCAGCTGCAGTTTCAGAGAGAACATTAAAAAATTTATTCACCATCTATAGAATATGGAGAGAAGAGCATTGCATTTATTTTCCTTATCAAGTTATTTCTTAAATAGGCATAACAGTCTGTATGTGTCTATTCCAGGCACAGTAGATCAGTGACCTTCTGGCACCAAAACTGATGAACTGTTCTTCTCTAGACAGTGTTGATCATGCTTCACTGAGAAATCCATCTCTTTTTTTTTTCCAATTCTCTGTATTTCTGTAAGTAGACTCTGTGATTATTGCCAGATGAGCCACAGACAATATTCAAAGTTATATACTGCATGTTCTAGGACAAGACAAGGAAACACAGACTACTACAGCAGTGTGTCCAAATTCCAACCTCACTTGACCTTGGAGTCAGCCTCAATCCCATCAGTGAAGTATAAGTGAAGCTCTGGAGAAAGAAGAGAAAAATGAGTTACTTTATCATGTCTTGGCATAACTAAAAGTAGTTTTAAAAATTGATAATCTGAAAAACTTTATCATTAGGTTGTTCAAGACTGATATTTTTCCTGTAGTAAACTACTAATTGTCTGGAGTGACTGTACCGTATTTTTTTAATAGGCTGGTTTCTTATTTGCAATACTTAAATATTTCTTACAACTGTTGTTTCAGAAAGGAAACAACACAGTAACAGAACTGGGAGCTTTTCCCATTTTGTTTCCTTTAAAATGTGCAGTTGCTTTAGACAAAAATGTTTGTCTGTTTTCCTGATTTCTTATTTGCCAGTGCTAAAGCAATATCCCACGTAAACTGCGGAGGCTGACAAATTAATTTTTGTGGTTTAATATCAGGCAAATAAATCTTACCATTACTAATTATTTTTTGACCTTGCGTATGAGAATAGGATTAGACTGACTACAACTGACACTGATTATGTGAGACAGGATGTTATTAAATCCCTTTGGGGAGCTTTTGAAAGATCCACCACATTTAGAGAAGAGAGCTTTTCTCTGTCTTAGCTCATTTATGGAGCAATTACATGTGACTTACTACAAAAAAGATGTCAGGAAAAACACTGAACAAACAGCTAAAGTGGAATTTACACCACTCCCATCTCTGTCAAAACATCTCACAACCTCATAGCCTTAAATATTCTGTCAAGGTTACCTATAGCAAAGCCATTTGCTGTATATCAGCAAAAGGTATGAGATATATTGGATTCAGACTACATGGAGGAGAACTTGTAATTGATATGAAGGCAGCAGAGATTTCTCATTGCTCAAATGGCTTTTTTGCACCAGGAGCCCAAATTTAATTAATTTTGCAGGCTTGAAAAGCCTAATGTTTTCATTTAAGCCATCTCAAGATTTTCAAGTTTTGTTTTTCATTAGAACACTCCTATAGAGGGTTTCTTAGTGAAGAGCAGAGAAATATGCAAAATGTACTCACGTGAAAAACCTCTACTTATTCTGGAAAAACCTGTGGCTAAATTTCCTGCCTTGTTTGACTGAGGTTTTTTTTTTTCAGTATTAAGATTGCTCAGGTGATTTTTAGGAGTAGTTTACAATTTTTTACCTAAAAGTATGCAAATACAAAATGGAGCTCTAGGTAAAGACCATTTCCATAACTGTGTTGCTACAACTGACTGCTTTCCCAATATCCATAGCTGAGAATGAAAATGCACAGTAAAGTGCTACAAAACTGTGTGTATTAAATATGTACACACTTATTGATTATGACATTTGCAGTTTGAAAACATTAAAAAAGCTGTTAAAAGTAAAACTGACAGTTCACTGAAGGACCAACAGTACTGAGGTGTTATACTGCAAAGATTTATTCTCACCTTCAGTTTGATTTCAAAGTTGAGACTGCTGTAAATTCATGTGATGACAAACAACACTTAATACTTGGGCCCCCACATTTTTTTGTCTTCCTTGTGTTTCTTCACATACTAAATCCAAGTCCAGTATGGAAGAAGTTAAAAGATACTTAAATGTTTTTTCCTTAGGTACAACTCAGTGCTAAAACTAAAGTAACCATGCTGGAATTCACTTACAGCTTTTCCTCAGGGTGTCTCAAAGACCATCAGCTTGCTGCCAGTAGTCCTTGACATGAAGCAAAACCTAGGGCAGACTTAGAACAGTGGCAAGAGCCTCAGCAGGGTTATCCTTTCCTTTAAACACTAAGATTCTCTGCTGCTCTCTGTAGCACTCCTGAAATATGTCAGGTATGTAGAGATCTGTTCATCTTTACCTGTGTTACCCAGAAGGTCCCTACTTTGCAGTAACCACAGGTAATTGATGGTGAATACTGGAGGGTAGGATTTTCTGCATGTGTAGTGATCACTGATCACAGGGAAAGTTTATGCAAAGATTCTGATTCATAAATATAGATATGCTTGCGCCAGGAAAAGCTGATTTTTATTGAGTTTGTCCTTCAATGAATGTTATGTTGGATTTCTGATATTGCAAATGAATAAAGCAATACTGTATGAGGTGTTCTGCATGGCCAAATATTGTAGTTCTTACTCAGAATTTACTCAGGAAAAACCACCTTTGACTTCAGTGAGGATTTACTTGACTAAGGACTGCACAGACTGTTGTGAATCTTACCAACATTTCTTGAGGCTAATGTTGGGCAACAGTTCTCACTGCTAATTTGCCTGCCTCGTCCTTCTCCTGGGCTCAGGATCTGCTTTTGCTGTGTGTTATTCATAGCTTCTATTGCTAGTTCAGATTGCTTCTCTTTGTGTTTTCTTTCCCAGCAAACATTTTGCAGCTATTGTTCTGCTGCTGGTAGATGAGCACAGAACCTGGTATACAGGACTTGAACCTCAGCCCAGATTCAATTAACACTGTTAAACATGTTCTCACTATGGTGCTCAGAAGAAATTTTGATGACCCTCTTTCAATGAAGCATAATTTGTTTAAGCTGATGTTTTTATAATGCAAAAAATATAAGAACTTGATTCACAAATCTTAAGACCAAATGCTTCTCCAGTAAAATAGATGGAGTAGCACCCATTTAGAGCCATCAAAAGGTCAATTGTAAATGCTTATTCTGCCCTACAGAATTCAGCCAAGTTACTAAATGTGCTGTAGCATCACTCTGTTTTATAATTTTAATACTGCTTTAAAGTAAGATATCCTGAACAATAATTAGTACCAAATTATGCCATAGCCTTCTAATATGAAACAAATCTAGCTAGGTTATCACTCGTATGTCTTATGAGCCATACCTAGCCATGGTTTATCCTCTATTCATGCTACAGGGTACGAAATTCCTGGGTGCCAACCTGCCTATGGCAACCTAGAATTCTCCAGGGCAGGCTCGCAAAATCTTCACCTACTCTCTGGGACAGGTAACTAATAAGTGATGTTTTGTGAAGTTATGCTTTCTTTCTAACTTTCTGATGTCCATAAAAATGTTTCATGTCCTCATGTTAGTGGTCTCTCGTTGTTCAGTTCCACTGTGTTTTCTGGACTAGGGGAGTAACAGCAGATCTGTTTGTTATGGTACTCCAGATGCTTGCCTCAGCCAAGCCTGTAATAATTGTTATTAACATGCATAAAAACTGAAAGTTGTTTAAGAAGCTGCAAAATCCACAGCTGCCTATTACCAGTTAATCTCTCTTTCTGATGGAGTAGTTTGACAATACAGGTGCATTACATTTCAGTGTTGGTACCACAGTTATCTGGGCAGTTCACCCACCTTTCTTAATTGCTGGTATGTATATATATATTGTCTTTCCTTTATCAGGTTTACATTAATCTTGAGTCTCCTGAACTAAGAGTTTTTCAATGCTATAGGTACAGAACACTGAAAGGATGGGGGAGTTAGGACTAATTCTGGTTTACATTTCTATGCAGCATGTAGTATATGTAATGACTCAGTTTTCTGTATTTTGCTTAAATTCTCTTCTACTTTTCTCCTGAATTCAATGTCTATTCTTTTTGCTTGACTTTATTTCAAGTGGCAGGTATGTAGAAGAAATGTCACTCACTAATCCTATACCTTTCAATGGCATATGAAATATTGTAATATATTTCAAAGTAAAAAAGTGATTAGGTTAAAAAATAAAGACAGACTAATCTTCAGATTGGTTCCTGCAGTCTATTGATTTTCTCTGAATACGAGATAATAATGTGTGAAAAATTTCATCTTAAGAGTGCTGATAGTGTAAGAAAGATATAAGTGAGATTCTTTTGGATTTTTTTTTCACATGATCTACACTCTGTGGAGCAATAAAGCCCAGCAATTCTGAAAAAGTGGTTTGAATTCCTGCTTTTTATTCCCCTGGGATTCTGCAGATACACTCTACTCTTACCCAGGTTTAGAAGATCTTGAAGCAAAAAATGGCTTTGCCCTGCTGCTTGCTCTTGCTAAAATCAAGAGATGACCAGGGAAGTGAAACCTAATCCAGGCATACAAAATTCTTTTACAAATGTTTGACCCTAATTCTAACTTGGTTGAATATTTGGAAGTCCTTTAAAATCAGAGCAAATTCACACATCCATGGTGTAATCACTGAGTTTGATCTTACATTCTGTTTTAAAATGGATATCCACATGGAATTTCTGAGTCTTGGGATGATGCTTAGTCGTCTTTCTGTAGGGTTCACTAATTTATTTTTTCCTACCACCACTGTCTACTTGTAATTGCTACTTATGAAATAAAAAAAAGCTTACCCTTGTAGAGGACAATACCACAGTTTATCTCCAAATGTATTTCAACTTAGAATGCACAAATTCAAGCTTTTAGGTCTATCTATTCAGCCATTTCATAAAAAAAAATAAAAACAAACAGCCATTGAAAGATAATTTTTATTTTCCCATGTGCTTTTTGAAAAGCTCACAAGGACCCAAATTTTTAGAGAAATTTTTGTATTTCCTGAAAGCTGGCTTGTTTCTTTCCTGTCGAGTAACTCACATCTTAATCTCACTGTTTCAACATATCTAGACTGTAAAGCAATATCTGGAAACTTGCATTCTAGTTATATTAAAAAATATCACCTTGCTGAAGGAACTAATAAAAAACTAAAACGTTAGTTTGGTAAAATTAAAAATAGTTAAGTATGACAAGTGTCAGCATTTACAAAATGAGGATAGGTTCTATTTTATCCAGCCTGATGCACCTTAACCTTTTAAAACTAATGAGAAAGCAGCAAGAGAGTTCTAGTAAAAACCTAAGTTTTGATTAACCCAGAATGCTGAAGTAGTTCAGTTATAATATGCTTTAAAAAGAAAAAAAAAAAGGCCTGTGTTTATGTAATCAACATCTCAAGGCACAAGAGGAATTTTTGGGAAGGTCTGGAGTAGTGAATCTGCTTCCTCACTCTGTACAGTTCCTTGGGGTGTTACATCTGCAGGGGAGGTGGAATCAAAGGGCTCCTGGGTCCCCTCTGAAGGAGCACACTGTGCATTGCTTTTCACATGGATGGTGTGAGCAGCTTCTCAATGAACACCTGCTGCCTGACTTGGTCCCTCCAAATTTGCAGAGAGATCTTTCATTTGCTGGCTCACCCCAAAAAACACCCAAGAGCCAGTGTCAAGGTGCAGGACTGGTAACAAGAGTTTGGAGGAATGCATTCCTGTTCCCTCTCCTTTCCCATACAGCCACAAAAAAATGGTGACAAACCAGAGTCTTACAATGAAATCCAATGCAGCCAGGGGAGCAGGATAAAATACTGAACTAATAAATTATGACATTCAGCTGGGAGGAAAGTTGTGTGAAATGATGGCACAACATGCTGAGCCGTGGGGAACTTGCTAGAGGTGAACTCATTTATACTCTTGCAGAGTATACTCTTCTCAGTTAACAAGTCCCAAAATAGTGTGCTGCAGAGTATAAAACAAGGTAGGGCTTGAAATAATTAGCCACAGATGACAGATGGCAACTCCTTTCTCTTTTTTTCCTTATTTTCTTTTGCTGTAATATCAAGTTGATCAAAGAGCTGAAGATCATTTGTTATTGTAGGAAAACTAAAAATATCTTGAAATATTCAGGCAAAATAAGTTCATTCAGGTACGAGCCAGTAGCTCTCACAGTTCCTGTTCAACACCTTGAACATGAGTCTATGTGTAGTAATAGTTTCCCTCAGAACCTGAATTACATGTGCACAGCTGAGAATTTGGGTGTTTCCTGGCTTAGGAGTATTATTTAATCAATTTATTAAATTAAATTGTTTATTTAATGTAGTTTTTTGCTTGGTTTAACTAACCAATGATCTATTCTACTGCCAGAAAGCCCTCCAGAAAAGTGCCCAGAGCTCACCTCTCTGGCAGGTCACTTGGGCAATGTCTTACAGCTGTGTGTGAGGGGAACCAAGTGCTAGAGAGCAGAGACTGCAGCAGAACTGACTGCACCCCTGACCTCTGGAGGTGTCTGAAGGGGCAGTGCTGTGTCTCACTCCAGGCAGGAGCAGCATTTCCTCCTGGGCTCTCTAGGAGTAACATCTGGCAAGCACCTATGGATTCAAGTTAGAGATACAACAGGAGCTTCTGTCTTGCATGACTTCTGTCACAAAAGCAGATCAGAACACAACTGTAAGAGATATAGTTAAAAGGAGAATTCAGTAATTTGTTCAAATAATGGAATATACACTGCTCATAAAGGAAAAAAGCCATAGCCTCTCCAGTCCCAGTTGTAATTCTGTCTGAGTGGTTCATGAGCCAGAAGAGTATATTTGATTTTTTCAGCTGCTTAGCATAACCTTTCTGATGGAAGTGTTAAGCCAACCCACCTAAATGAGTCCCTTGAGCAAGAAAAAGATGACTTTCAAATCAGAGGAAAGAGAAAAGGATTGGGAATGGAAGGAAATAGTTAAGATGAGGAGATTATAACCTCTGTCCATTAACCTATGTCTGGATGTTTTATACCAAATAAAATAGGAACAAAATTCTTTCCCTACTGCTAAAGCACATTTCTCCAGTATTCCCCTACCACTTCCAACTTCAGTCCTTTAATAGAATGAGTAAGATCAATTTCAGATTGCTTCTGGCCAGTGGGCTTCACCCATTCTCATTACATTCCTATTACACATAAACTGCACAATTCAGGAGGAACCACACTCCTGCTCCAGCACAGCTTGATCCAGATGAATCGGGGAAATAAACAGATAAAAACAAAAGTAAGAAAGGTTTAATAACACAATTAAAATATAACTTTATAAGCTTGTGAGCTGATGAGGCAGGCTGCTCTCAGTAATTTCCAGAGGGAGTGCTTATCCATGACTACAAACCAAAGCAATCTAGACGCTGGCCACTCAAAGCTGTAAGGAGAGCTACTGCAACTGAAGGCAGCCTGCTTAATCACCTGGAGAGCTCTCTTTAGCTTTCTAATCACAAATTGAAGTCTACCTCTAATTTTGCTTCCTCAATTTTTCAATACCTTACTATTTTTTTCCCCATTCTTATCGCCTCTCGGTAGTCTGGATTCCCTAGTGAGATGCAATGCAGACGGGTAGGATTCTGACAAACATTAAAAACCAGACAACAACTGCTCAACAACTTCAAATAACTTTCTGTTTGAGGCAACCCCCTCTCAGTGGCCTGTGTTACACCATATTTGTTGTAGTCAGCCTTTGCTGCTGGTTTTCTTACCCTTTCAAACCCTGCAACTTTACACTGCAACTCACGATTTCTGCTACCCAAACATTTTATACAAACTTATCAGCCTCTGGGAAGCCAGGAAATAGCAGATCTTACAGGGGTGAACCTTCTTCCAGACTCGTGTGAACAGCAGAGTCTGGACAGAAAGCAGTGAAGATCCCTTAATCCCCAGGAAGGGTCAGGGTCATTCTGATTCTGCTCTCTTGGACAAATGCTGTCTGAAGTTTGCCACACTGGAAGTTTCCTTCCTTCTCTCCCAGTTTAACCAGCTGATTCATTTCAGATGTGTTCCAAGCACCAGGCAACATTTGAACAATGCAGAATATCTGAATCAGGGCATGAACATGAACAGAGTCCTTCATTATGGCAAGAAAACAAACATGACCTTCCTACCTCTAGAGAATGAGGCAGAAAACGTATTCCTCCTGGAATCACATGCTGGTTTTCTTCTCTTGGAAGCATATTTTCCAGATCTCCATCCCTTCATTTTCTAGCAATACAGAGAAACAAATTGAACAGATATAGTCCTTATTCAAACTTTTGTAGGATTACTTACTGAGCCTAAAATTTTGCATTTAAGCCACTGCTACTCAGAGTTTACCTGCCAGAGTAAAAAACAATTAGTTTCCACTTCAAGGAGAGCCTAACAAATGTACTAGGAGGCAGCTTGAAAGAAGACAAAGATCATAGCAACAACTTCTGCTGCTTCCACTCTTTCCTTCTGCTTTAGTCACCTTTGAGTTTGGGCACAAAGCTCCTGCTGTTTTGCTGTGCACTGCATTCATTTTTCACCTATTCAGGTATTCAACCTCAGAAGTGTCTCATAAGCAAAAATGGTCATCTCATTAATAGGAGGCAAAAACGTATTTGGATGATTCCAGTTCCAGATCAAGTTAGCAGAAGTGTTAAATCAGTCCTCAGAGAGCTGGCTCAGCCCTGCAGGCTCTGCTCAGCCCTTGCAGGGACAGTGCACATCCTGGTTTGTGACTCCACATTCTTCCTTCTCCACGAGCTACTCTGTACCCTTGCTTAGTGCTCTGCACATTAACACACCCCCTGGTCACAGGCCTGGATTCTCATAGTTCATTTTCATTTGCCCTTTGTATTTTTCAGTACGCTGGGGGAATCAAAATTGTCTGCTGAAGAAACTTCATTTAAAATAATCAAAACACCTTTAGTGTTTATTATATTTAGTGTCTATTTCTGAAAGCTGTAATTTTATTTGTGGTATTTTATTCAATCCATTCAGAGCCTTAGGTTATGGATAGCACCTTTAAATAAAGGAAAACTTGTATGTCTTTATTATCAGTACATTTTTAAAATCTTGTCACGTTTCACTGACAATAATGGCATTCACTTAAGACAACTCAGTGCTGACAGATGGTCCTCTAAGGGTTTTTTGCATGTCAACACGTAACTGAATTTTTGTATCTTAATCACCTCATATTACAGTTAATACTGAATGCTCTTGTTGGATAGATGTGTCTGTGGGCTTCTGATATTTGTTACACAAGTCACCCTTCTGCAATGGAGGACTGTCAGGTCACTATAACCAGAACATTGTGTGGTTTTATTCTAAAGAGAGATCACTCTTTTGAATAAGGAGATAAAGGAGATCACTCTTATGAATAAGGCCAGTCTAGTTTAGACACATTTACCATATGATATATCTTTTCAGGTCTGAATTTTTAATTGTGTGAATTATTAAAGAGTAAGGTACTCATGTCCAAAGTAAAGGAAAGCTACCTTCCAAAATCCAGTGATCTATCTGTTTTAAGGTAGCTGTATGAACTCTATAGGTGCCTCAAATAGGTTTTCATCCTAAGGATCTATCCCACAGCACTTGGCACTTCAACTGCTAAACATCTCTTCTTTTCCCCACCTCCCTTCCAAATGACTCTCCTTAATTTTTCTGATAAAGGATTCCTCTTCTCTGGTTTAAATTCTGCCAGAATGCCTGGAACCCAAAGAAAGGACTCTGTTACTTGTTTTATGTGTCTTTCAGTCATTTGGAAACTATCTGAGCTCCAGATTTGGATCACCCACACATTTGTTCTGAAGCATATGTACAGGCCTTCCTTCTCATAATCCAAACCCAGCTTCAGGTTGTTTATTTTGAAAGCAAATACTGCAAAGAAAGCTATCTGCCTAAATATGTTTGTATCTATATCTACAGGAAAGAGAGATCTCCATGCAATTTGACAGGCAAACTGTTCATACTCCAAAGTTTCAAATATAAGTCATTTATTTGAAAGTAATGGAGAAATTTGGTGGATGTGCTGTAATGAAAAAAATCCTAAAAGACCTTGGTAAAAATTAAAAAAAAAATAGGTAAGCTGAAGAAAGTCTGTGTGAGCTTGAATTTATAGAAAAAATGCCTATTGCAGAACTTGGATACACATTTGCATAAGCAAATTTCTTTAAGTACAAATGAAGCTGCTGAATAAAGAGTGCAAGAGAATGGGATTTGTGGGCTTGGCTCTGGGTCTGAGCTGCAGCATGTAATCTTTTTCCCCAATAAAATTTCAAGTTTATAGTTGGATTCTTAGACTGAATCTTGACTTTGTAATTTGATCCCATCCCCCTCCTAATCAGATAAAGCAAGAGCAAGGTTAGACACAAAAACTGCAGACGAGGAAGATAGTTTTGGCATTAACCTTTTGAAACAGTGACCCTGAGCATGTAACACATAATCAAAACTTGATTAACATAGAAATCCAATTACTGCTTCATTAAAAATCTTTCATTAATCTAGAAAACACTTGTAAAATGCTTTGGCTCTATTTCCCAACAACTAGAACTTGAAAAAATGTTGTTGAGGGGTCAGATTCAATGTCACAACTGTCATCTCAAAGCTATTCCTCCTAAACTGGGGTTTGGGTGCCTTTCTTGCAGCATGTCCACCTTGGGCAGCATGCAGACCCATTCCAGAGTCATGTCCAGCAAAGACATGCAGGAATGAAAAGTCCTGGGTAATCCAGACTACCAGACATGGATCATCAAGAGCTCCTGAAACCAAAATTCCTAGGAAGTTTCAAAATCAAGCTGTCACTGCAGTCCAGCTTCATTGAGTAGGAATGCAGTAGCACTGAGGACCTGCTGGCATCTCTGCCAGCTGTGAGCACACCCAGAGATCTCTGTTCCCATCTTACTGCTCCCTGGGGTGTGAGCTACAGGTCAGGAAGGTGTCTCCCAGGGTCTTGCCTCTTGCCTGGCTGATGATATTAATCTCTGTGATGATCAGCTGCATCCAAAATTCAGAAACTAAACCAGGTGTGCAGATGGCTGCTTTCCTTGAGCCAAACAGCCCATCTCTTTGCAGAGATCCACAGCAGACTCACAGTGCTGGGAAAGTGCTTCCAGGAAAACAAGGTCACAAAGCTGCCACAAACCTTCTGGCTGCCTGCCATGTCTGTAATCAGTGGCCCAAGGTGGCATGGCATGACTGGGTACACAGGTTCTCCCTTGGCATTTCCCAAAGACCCTCTCCTGATCTTTATACTCTTTCACAAAAAACACTTTATAGGGTTGACTGTTATTGACCTTTCCCTAGACAAAACTCCACAGGGTAAAAGAAGCAAACATTGTTTTTGAAAAAAACAATCATATCTGAAAAAAATATCTGTTCAGAATACATTTTTAAATTTTCCTCAGAGCTTCCAAACTCCTGATCCTATGAAGTGTTTTTTTAGAATGTGACACATCACAGACATGAAGCAGATCTGATAAACACTTTAGAAGCATTTAGTGGTTCATTTTTGTGGGCCCCCACACCATCTAAGCAAACAAGAAAGGAAATACTATTACCTCATGTCATCCACACAGAACTGAGTCAGGAAGAGGGGGAGTTATCTGATGAGATGTGATTGTCTGCGTCTGAGATACTCGACTAGATTCCCTTTGTAATTAACGGAAATGGATACTTCCAGATTTGCGTCAACTCGTCTAAAAGTAGGCTTCTAAAATGGGTCAGATTTATTTCATCCTGGTGGTGCCTGCTCAGCTAAGAACAGGAGCCAGAGCTGACCAGCAGTAGGCAAGTTCAGTCTTGCCTTAACTCTCTTGAGTGGTATAACCTTTGTCAAAGCCGTGTTCAAAACTCAGAGATCCAAAACCCAGCCCAGATTAGTTCCTTCTTACATGGTCTTTCTTCCAAGACAGGCTTTTTACCCACAAAATGCAATTAATTCTACTTAGGATTTCACAGCTGCATTAAAATATCTGTTTCACTACCCATAAATGAGAACCTTTGATATGGGTGTTTTTCAGTATATATGGCATGGGCATTTATCTTGCCTTTGTTTCATTCTTTTCACTGCTAATTTCCCTCCTAATACCATTAATCAAAATTTTTTTTCACTCACTTCAGGAGCAGTGTGAAGGAATGCAATCAGTTCATTCAGAGAGAATTTCCCCAGTTCAAAAACAAATGCTTTGCTCTGGTTTAAACACCATTACAGAACCACCTAAAGCCAGAGCTCTGGATTGGCAGGCAGACATGGAAAGGGCTGCTGAAGCAGTTTGACCAGTGAGATGGAGATGTGGGGTTGCTGGAATGCTCCACTGGTGGGGCAGACCCATAGACATCAACTCTTATGGAGTAAAGGTTCTTTAAAGGTTCTTCTTCTACCAGCTGAAGGTAGAAGGCTCTAGAAATCCTCTGGCCTCCAGGCAACTGAGCACCCCCAGCTTTGCATGCCAGCACTCCTTTGTTATCATCCCATCTGCCAGACAGATGAGCTGGCAGAAGATCAGACAGGTACAATGAAAACCTGCTTGTTTGCCAGCACACCTTCCTCAGAATAGGCCCTTATCATGTGGCATCTCAGCTTTGTTTGAAATCCAGTGGGAATATGTTCACCTGGAGCTTCTCCAGCCAGCACTACAGCTTAACCCTGACCAACAGCTGCAGGCTGAGATAATGTTTGTGAGCACAAACTTCTGTGTAAATATATGTTTAATCTATTTTCCACTTTTTATGAATATAAACAGAGCTAATCAGTGAAAATAATACTTTGGAAAGTTTAAAGACCTGTTTTTAGTAACCTTGAAGGTAGCTTCCCTTGAGTTTTCTTTCACCAGTCTAAATATTTAATATTGTATTTACTGTCCTTGTTTTTAAAGAAATATTTTAATGAAGCAAAGTGGGTAATGACTTGCAGACCACAGATTGTCACAGGAGCAGAACGTTAGAGATCATTAAAAGAAATAGGCAAACCCTTATGCTAAAGGTGGAATAATCTACAGGACCTCTGAGCCTGCCCTGTAATTCCATACTCCTTGAAGCTGTCAGAGTTCCAGGAAGACAATGGAATATAGGATTTGTGTTTTCTAAGACATAGCATTATCAGATTGCTAAACCATAGCACTACCAGAATACTCTTTGTTGCCAAATAGCTCCTTTCATTTCTCCTGGCTGTATTTTTTTTTCAATTTTATTATTTTCTTAGTTTGACATATATATAAAACTAAAGAACCATGGGGATCAACTATCCATAGAACATAAATTATTAATCAAAATACAGTGATTCAGTAGCATTAAAAATTGTGGAGTTAACTTTTCTAATTAACTGGTATGTGAAAAGCAGAAACAAAATGCAGCTAATTTAAGGAGTTGGTTGGTTGGATTGAAGAAAAGGGAAACTGCTAAATGGTTGACTTTTGACTCCATGTTTTGACTTTTTATCTTTTCCCTCTTTTCAACTCTGATTAAATTACCACTATCATATTTACAATGGTACAGAACAAAATTAAGCCCTCCTCACGAAAACCTCAGATTTCTAGAACAAAAAACACAACACAGCATAAGGAATGAGAATCCAAGCATGTGATTATGTGCTAACACTGGAAGATAATGGTAAGGGGAAGGTTTCCAGAGAAAGAACATCTGCTTCATGAGATATGGGAAAAAAAAAAAAAAAAAAACAAACACCAAAACAAACAAAGAAAAATTTCATGAAGTACCTTAGATTGGTACAAAACAAAAATTGGAACTCTCATCCTGTTATTAGAGATGCAGGATTTGTTACATTACATCCTCTTACTTTTTCTGCTATTTCACTTGCTTTGCCTTTGCTTCTTAGACACTTGTTCATATAGAACCAAAATCAAGAGAAAAAACAGGGTTTACCTCAAACTGGTAATGTATCAAATCATGCAGAAATCAAAGCCATCTTGGGAATCCTGGGAAATCTGCTCTCAGTGTTGCAGCTATTAGTACCCATTCAATGGTTACACTTTAAGATTTGGGAAAATTTCCCTATTGTGCCATTCACGAGCGTAAAGTTTCATTGTGCCATTGCTTAAAGTTAGCTATCTTTCCAGAACTTGCTTGACTCAAGATGGATATTAAAGCAGATGTTTAACTCTTTCCCAACTGGGTTCTTTTCTCTCTCTCTTTCTTTTTTTCCTCTTCTGTAAAAGTGACTATAAGTTTTTTGCCTCTCAGCATATTCATGTCAGAACATAATTTCTTTCCTTCTCAAATTCTTGCCTTTCCATCTAATAACTTGTATTTTAATAAGGGCTCACTCTTATGCATCTATTATTGTATCCTAAATAATCCCATCATAAATCAGGGACTATTTCTTATCTAAAAATTATATGTCCTCTTAAACACATTCAGCTGTTTTAACACGTATCAGATGACTCAAAATACACATTGAGGGATTTTCCTAGGTTTTAGGGAGTTTAAAAATGTCACCCCATCTTTCCAGTGTGGGTGGAAATGAGTAGATCTTTTCAGAATTATGTTTTGCTGGTTGAGAATAGGCAGATTCATCTTTGAAGCTGCCTGAGTTATGCTTTAATCAGTGGAGTTTTTTCTTTTTTTGAACAAAGTTACACCTGTGGTTTACTACCCAAGACATCATGTGGAAGAGTCCATGTATATCGACTGTTTCAGTAAACCTCCTTAGAATAGTCTTGATTTTAATGGCTTGAATAATGTCATTCTGAAAGCTAAGAATTCAAGAGTACAAATACTTCAAAGTGAAATTCAAGGGAGAAAGTGAGCTGGAAGTTTATCCTTCAGCATAAGCTTCAGCCTGCCAAAACCCACCAAACTGTCCAGATCTGAATCTAAAAGCACATTTTGGCATTCCAGACCAGCACTTTACACAGAACTCAGATTTTTAACCCCAAATTTCCCCACATAAACAGGTCTAGGCACAGTGGTCTATGCAGGAGCAACTTCATTTGAGGAGTCAGGGGTTTTGCTTTTACTCAATCTTCTCACAACTGAGACCCAAAGCAAGTACCTACATGAGGAAGCAGAAGACAAAGTTATTGGAGATTATTAACTTTTTCCCTTTTCCTCTTTTACTAAACAGTCTCCAACTATTACTAACTTAAACATTCCTTCCATTACCCTTATATTTGTACCCCAATAGCTCCTCTTCCTCACAAAGGTTATGCTCCCCATGTCCAAAACTTCCCAGTACAGCAAGATGCTTTAACCTTCCCTGATCTGGCTTAACTTGCATTAACTGCACTTGTCCAACAGCCTTAGCCTGGGCATTTTTATCCAAAATCATAGCTGGAGGACTTACAGTCTTTTTTTTTGTACAAATCCTAGCACTTAGATTTTTAGAGCAACAGAAGACTTGAGATCATATCTCTTTTCACTCTAAACAGTTTTGCCACTGTTACTGCCACTTCACAGAGGAAAATCTGAGTTTCCAGGCTTCAGGAAGGAAAACTAGCCACTCTTCTTTCCCAAGATGAGCAGAGGAGTAGCAGGAACAGGCCAGAAGCAGAGGGAGTGGAAGGTGGTATGATATGGTAACATCATCAACGAAGATGTAGAAATGAGCAGCATGGGTTCTCAGTTCCCTAGATAACTTCAGAGTTTAATTCACCAAGTGAAATATAAAAATTAAGTGGTTATATTAAGTGGAGCTGCATTAAATGTCTGAATTAGAGTATATTATTTTAAGAGAATATAACCACAAGTGGTAATCTAAGTATAACTGTTACCACGCAATATGTGCAACTGAAATAGAGCGCCGTGTTGGCAAAACATTAGGCTGTTTCCTAGCTCAAAGCTGCATGGATCAAGGAAGCAGCAATTGTAAGGCTTTTGCATTAACTTACTGAGCTCCTATCACAGCTTGTAGAGGAGAAGCCAGTCACGCTGTAGACAGCTCAGATAAGTGTTCCTTGAAGACTGACATGTTGTTCCCAACTCTCTTGTCTAATTAAAGACCCAAAACATTATTCTACTGCAGCTGATGGCAGCACTCACTTGACATCAAAGGGAATCAAGATTTGCCATTCATTTATGAAGAACTATTTTTACCATATGATTAAAAAAAAAAAAAAAAAAAAAAAAGCAAGGCATTTCACAATGCATCCTGTGGTAGCATTTGTGACTAGGTGCTGGCAGACCCCAGTTCCACAATGCCTCAGAGGTCCCACTTAGAGCCAAGAGATCAGCTCCACACTGAGGTTGCAGTTTATGAACCAAGTTCCAGTCATCTCCAGAGATCCCAGCTCTGGCAGGAATCCCATCCTGCTGTTCAACTGGCAAACATGCTGGAAGACTGAAGAGCTCGCAAACTAGACAAAGATACAAAATCTCCATTGTGCAGATGAGAAGGCATATGTCGAGTGGCTCTCCTGAGTCTCCTGCTTTGTTTTGTATAAGACTGTAACTGAAGATAGTTTACAATCAGGGCATAAATTCTGAAAGAACTGTGAAAAATTAGGGATTACATCTGAGTCTGGAAAGCCTTGGCTCCCATACAATTGGGGGGAAAAAGGAAAGATCTACAACCTTAAAATTGTGATGTAATTAATTGCCATTCTCCAGATGAAATGCTGAACAAAAGGTCTCAAAAAAGGAATCAAATAAGACAAAAACTTCTTCTTCAGCAGAATTTTCATTTAGATTTTAGGCAAGGAAATATTTTTGCATAATTTGTTGTTGCTGCTCTATAGAGACCTGCTGCTTCAGTCATGGCATGGTAAAATAATTCTAAATGGAAGGTCCTGTGTGAAACCAAACTCTAAACTGTGTTTTGTATTTTAATGAAGATTCTTTCACAACGTATTCCATTCTGGCTAATGAGATAGTAGCAATGAATGCACCAGAAAGGACAGATGGAAGATAGTCAGCTGTCTGAATCAGAAAATTTTCAAAGTGCAGTAAACAAATGAAACACACTTTTCTGGCTTGAGGCCAAGCTATACTCTGGGGAACTGGTCAAAGAGTGGATCATGAAAAGCTTTTTGAGAGCAGCTAAATTCTACAGCTGTGGTCTTTGTTTTTCTAGTACTTTGCAAGAACAGAAGGGGGAATTACGAAAGCGCCTATCGTACACTACCCATAAGCTGGAAATGCTTGAAACAGAGTTTGACTCTACACGTCAGTATCTTGAAATAGAATTGAGACGTGCTCAGGAGGAACTTGAAAAAGTAACTGAAAAGCTGAGAAGGTTAGTAACGAACTTTTTGAAATAAACACAGAATTTTAAGAGTGACTGTATTAAAGATGTATGTAAGTAAAAACAAACACAATTGCAAACATGCATGATTTGTTATTCATTGATTACACATTCTGTTTTGTATTTAATATATAGATTTAATTTACCTGAATATATATTGCATGCCTCATAAAGTAATTTACATGCAATATGTAAGATGTCTCTGTACTAAAAGCAAATATGCAAATAGAAATACACCTATATATGTGCAAATATGACATTATTTCTGTATAAACGTATATGTGGGGTAATGCCATGTGGCATTACACATACAAAGGTTATAAACCCATATACATATATTATTTATACTCTATATATATAGATAAATCTTTTATTTCATTACTTTGCACATTTTCTTTGTTTAGACTTCATTGTGCTGACACGAGAGAATAGAATTTGGCTCTCCATCACTCAAAGCTGAGACTATGTTCGATTGAAATAATATTCAGGCGTTTTTCATTTTAGTACAGCAAATAATTTCCTTTTTAGTCTCAAGCAGAATGGAATGATGCTGAAAAGCTGTTGTTTAAAACTGTTTTAGCTGTGGTACAGTGCTGTTGCAAATCAGGAACCTAGTTAATGTTAGTGATAAATTATGTTAAGCTTGTGCTCCTGACAGTCCTGGCACTGATTAAAATGGTCTGTAGACTTAGCCTAAAATTTATCATGATTCTTGATATCCTTTTGCATTTGTTCTGAAAACTTCTGAAACTAGAATTATCTATGTATACAGGAATGTATTTGCATGTCTTGTGAGACTTTCCTAAACTGATATCTTAATGGAACTATTTGATTAATTCATTGGATGACTCAAAATGAAATTCAGAATAAATCATTCCAGGGCAATACCCAAAGAAATATTTTTCATTCATTGTAAAAAGGTAAAAGCCAAACCAAAACAATGACAGAAACCACCAATAAACTGAGTCAACCAAACCATTTAATGCAAATTTTAAACAGAATGAGTCTGTAAGATCTCAAATTAGGAAGCAGCCTAGTGTGGTCTTATAACTTAAATGCTTCTCTAACTGGGGATGCTTCTCAAAATGAGACTAAAATATGCAGATGTTGTGGTGATTTTGAAATCGACACACATCTATCAAGAGCAGTCTGGAGGTTCTTCATGTAGTTTTCTTGTCAACAATATTTTTCCTATTTTTTCACTCGGAGCAGAGCCACTGAAAGTAACTTCATTCTTGATGTAGTTTTGTTTCAATACATTCCAGGGCAGGGAACACTGGTGCTCTTTTCTCTCGAAGCATCAATTTGGGCAGCTGCCTTATGGCAGAGGGGTTGACCATCCCACTTCTGTTAAAACAGATGGGCTTCCTAGTCAGTAAAAAGCCTCTTATCAACTGCACTGGGAACCAAGGCATTAAGCACCCTTTGAAACGCAGACCAGGGGCTCACAGCCAGGTCTAGAACTCATACCAGAACCTCACGTTAGCAGAACTGACTTTCCAATATTCTAATGGAACATTGTACCATATTATGAAGAAAACTTATATTAAAAATTATGTTTCAGGCAGGTGATTACTCCCCTGAAGACATATCATAATGGAAGCCAAAAATGTTTTACGAGGTGAGCTTTAAAAATGTTTCTATTGAGAATAGCAAGGCATCCTGCAAGTTGAACATCTAGATTTGTCAGCCTGGAGAAGGATAATGTCTGAAAAAAACCTGTCATCCAAAAGCTTGTCAGCAACATGTCACAGAGGAAAATCAATGTGAGAAAAACAATGAAGTAGAATTAGTTTCAATTATGTGTCTCTTCCTTTATTCAGTGCACAGGGAGAGAAATTCATCCCCCCATAGATGAATAGGCCCTGCGAAACAAGATCCCACTCGTACACTGGAGAACATTTCTGTTATTAAATTTCCTTTTCTGTAAAGTGCATTTTTTTTTTCCAAGAGGCTGAATGACTATCCTTTCGTAATCTTTTCTGAAAGTCTTTGTCTTAATTTATCCAGAATTGCCTGTGCTGTTGCTAGGCTTCCCCTATTTTACTCAAAAGAGGTGGTCACTTATGTGGCTCAATGGTCAAGTTTTCAACCTCTCTACAAACATTCAGAGATGACCTCTTTTTTCTCAGTGGGAGAACAGTCCTAACTAGATTTGAAAATTATAACTGTAAAGCATAGGTTCAGCTTAGAAAAGTGACTGAAAAGAGAGGGGATTTCATATTCCTCACAGTGGTCCATTATCTAACATGGTCAGCACAGCTTTTATAAGTTAAAATCTAAAAAATTTCAAAATCCAAACTTGGAACCACATCTGGACTCCAAAGTTCACTTTGGGTTTCTTCCTTGAGGCCTTGCCCTGGGTAACAACTTGATGAGGTCCCCATTCTATCTTTATACAGAAAGTAGAGTTATTTTAAGGCATGAGAAGTAAACTCCTAAAAGCATATATTTAGCACTGAGATTAGCCCACACATGTAATTATTTCACCAAAAGCAAGACATTTCACAGACTGAAGGGGTGTTCTGAACAGGAATCCTGGAGGAAAAACTATTGTTTTCATAAGAATGTTGGTATAACTGGTGATAACAGAGAGAAAGAAAATTTTAGAACCAGAAGCTACTCTTTAAAGAGTCACTTTTCAAAGCTAGCTACACTCTAGAAGAAATTCTCTTCTTTAAAGAAAGTCAGGCCAGGACTAAGTTTTACTTTAGATGTATTTATTGGCCTTAAGAGGGCTTGAGATTGAGTGGAAGCAGAGGAATAGAGGCTTTTGCAGACTCCCTCTCCAGTGGTGATCTGCAGCTTTAGGGAGAAGTGTGTTTGGTGGGTTAGAGCACAGACACCTGACTTCTTCAATGTGATCAGAATATTTTTAATTAGGCCCTTATTTGGTCAAGAATCTAAACACTTGTGTAATGGAGGCACATATGTGCACCTGAAGTCACATGAGCATCTCCTAATGACATGAACAGCACAAAAATACATCAACACATGACAATAGGTTATCAATTCACATGAGTTTATCCTTACAGCAGTTTTGCAGCATAGCAAAGTCTACCCCTTGTTTTATTTTCAAAGCCAGATTTACAAGGTTAAAATATTTCATACTTCACAGTGTTCAGCAATCTGGGTGTAGTTTTTCTGCAAACAAGGTTAAGTCACCATTTGCTCATCAGATCATTTTCAAATTTGAATAATTTTCCCTAGTTTTTATTTCTCCTTCCCTTTATCTTACAGTTTTGCCTAAAGATTGATCTGACTCTGTTCCTCTTTTATCCCTTAAACACTTCCCTCCATGTATTTCTGGGTCCATTTCTCTCCTTTCCACCTACATTTGCTGACACTTCTTTTGGCACAGTGAATTTCCAATTTGGGGTTTATACATATACGTGCATGTGTATGTGCTTGTGTACATGTGTATGTGTTTGTGCTTATTTTGACTACCTTTGCATACTGTTCTCAATAGAAACACTTTTTGAAGCTCAGCTTCCTACTTACTGTGGATTTTTTTTAGATTTGATTTGACTGACTGGGAGGTGGTCATTTTCCCAGTGCAAAATGAATGTGTTAGAGAACTAGAGTTTATGGGCCACTTTCACCTAACAAGTGAAACAGCAGGCAAAAATTGGATGGGTAAAGGCAGAAGAAGCTACAAAGCAAGAAGCAGATTGTGATAGACTCTTGCAAAACCCTCTACCACCATCTATGGCATGGAAGTGTTGTCATTGAAAAATAATTAATGATAATTAACATTTAATTAACATTAAACCATATCAAGAGAAAGTGAAAACAGAAGCTGAGGAACAAACCCATTATTACCATTATAAATCTGCTATCCAAGCAGCAATTACTGCTGTTTTTATTAATGGTCTTGAAGTTATGGAAAGGGAACCTTCAGGGTCTCCCTTGAGCTGTCCACATCAGCAACCACTGCCTGTGGTACAGGGGCACCTGGGCTAGGAAAACCCTGAACCAAATTTTTTCTCCACTTTTCTTTCAGGAAGTTATGTAAGTGCTTTTGAACCCATGCGAACTTTTAGGGCATTGCAGGTGCTAATGTTTAAATCAGTTTTTACACCACCTCCACTTGAACCACAAACTGCCTGGGTGCAAAGCAAGTTTACCCTGTTCTATTTTGCTTTACTAGACAAAAACTATAAACCATTACAAAAAAGATGCTGGGGCACTTGTGGGCCCAGCCAGAAGGCACTATTTTACTTCTCTAAATCCTTTCTTCCTGCTTCATGGCATGCATCTTTACCAGCAAAACAAAATATTTGTGCTGAGTAGCTGCAGGCAAAGTCATTTTAACCGTCCTTGTATCAAGATCATCTCTGCTTTCTTCAGTACCATGGAAAGATGGGTACAGAGTACCCTGAAATTTGTCTCTGTTGTGTTGACAGCTAAATGGCTGGGAAAATCCCAAGCAAACCTAGAGCTGCACAAATCAATGTCTATAGAGAGACTTAGTGGTAAATGCTGTGAGGAGCATGGACAATGCAGAGAATTGTAAACTTCAGTCAATCCTTTAAGTCACCTGGACACAAACACAATAGCACTATGAGAACTGGTGAGTATTGACCAAGTTTCACAGTACAAGTCTCAGAGATTTTCAGCCCATTTGGGTCACCACCTCAGCAAACACTATTTACCACAGGTCCTCCTCACAGGAAGGAAGCTGCTGCTCAGCAGCTCTGTGAAACACAGGCAACATTGAGCCTTCCCCCAGGCTTGCAGTGCATGTTGGACATGGCTGCCCTGATTGTGGGCTGACCCTTGGTCAGGGAGGAGGGTCACCCATGGGGATGTCATCATTTATATCCACAGAGCAGATGTCCTTGGCACAGACATCCCCTCTCAGGTCTGTCAGCAGATGTTATTGCAATGCTGGGAGCCCCAGCCAGAGCTCTGCATCCCTTAAGAGGGGCACTGCAAGCCACTGGCCTGCTTTGAATGGAGAGTTCTTATCCTTTAACTGGAAAGAAAATCTCCATGGTAACCAAAGCCAAGATAAGCATCACATTGCCAAGAAGGGGTGGGCTGGACCCTTTGATTCACAACTATGGCATGTTTGGAAAACAGATCATTCCAGTTTCAGCAGCCACTCCTAACCAAATCATAAACAAAGGGACTTTAATCCCAGTCCTATCCTGATAACCACAGAAACTACACCCAGATCCAGACTTCTCAGAGGAAGTGTGTTTTGCTGTATAAATGTGGATTACATCTGAGTTCACTCTTACAGTGGAAACACTTGCACATTTCCTAAAGTCTCCTCACTGCTGAAAATACTTTGAGCTATTAATCAGTACAGCCATATAGATTTATTCAGACAAACTTTTCACAGCTGAGCTTCTAACATTTGCTTTACATTTGTTATGCACCATGCTGAGGTGATGGGTGCTAATGAACAAGGAGCTATCCTCCTTAGATTCTGTGGAGAGAAAGCCACAGCCACTACCAAAATACTAATGGTTTTCCCACAGGCTCTTCAGCTTTCCATTACAATACCGAGGTTACCATCTAAGTAACCTAGAGATGTGCAGGCTGAAAGTTTTCTTTGGTGTGTTGCTCTGGAATAAGTAGGGAAGCCTCTTTTTGTGAGTTTATTCAATCTCTAAGTGCTGATAAAAATAAATACCCATCTTTTCTCAGCTAAGCTATCTAAATATACTTCCTGGAAAAAATAGGCAACTTCTTGAACTTTTGTTGAAAGAAGAAATATTCTCTTCTAAGTCACATGTTGATGCCCACATGTTGCTACAGTCATTAGGATTCTGCTGCAATTTCACAACAAACCTTTTTTTGTGCTGCCTCAGCCTAGAGCTCAAGCTTCCTCTCTTACATACTATTCTTGAGTCTGAAGTAAAACTGCAATTACCTTGTGCAAGTTCCTGGGCTGTAACGAGTGTCTGCACACAAGTGCAGAACGACCAACATATCTTCACTTCCTGCTGGAATTTGCTGCTAAATATAGTATGAAAACATGACAAGTTTGGAAGTTTGCTTAGGAAGCAGGTGGTAATTGCATTTCAAAGGCAACCACTGACTGGTAACAGGAGTGATAAGCAAATAGAATTCGAGTAGTGCAAGCCAAGGTTTTGTACTGATGTGAAAATACAGGTAAAAAAACAACATGAAAAGCAATACATTCAGTTACATGATATCATCTTTGTTTTAGGATACAAAACAATTACCTAGCCTTACAAAGAATTAATCAGGACCTGGAGGATAAACTTTACAGAATGGTAAGTTATCATAAGTGCTTTTTTTTTTTTAATATATTAAATGTGGTTTTGTGGTTCTTAAGTCATTGGAAAAACATGTATGTAGCTGTCACAAAAACACCCTCAAGCTCTAAAAGCAGTTATGCTTAGAAAAGATACCATGATGAAGAGCTCAAACATATGTGTACAATGACATAGCTCCACCAATTTAAATAGAGATTGCCTTGACTGATGATCTAGCTGAGTAAATTGTACCTTTAAAATATTTTTGGTTAATTTAGTTAATAACTTCATGGGATTTAAATATTTATGTTTTCATTAAGTATCAAATTTAAATAAGGTAATCCAAGGTTTTCTCATGCTTCTTAGATACTTCCACTCAGCTTTTATTAAGTGATTTAATAGAGCTTGGATGGCCTGACTTTTAAATTCTTTCGTAACCATCAAGCTCAGTATATTAATTTCCAGTGTGTCTGCCACCACAACATCAATGTCACTGTCACAGGCCAATCAATTACCAAGTGAGGAAAACACTGCAGCCTTTGTGGGCTCCACACAGCAAGACACAACACCACTGATTCAAAACAGCTTGAAGACACCAAAATGACATGGCAAAGCCATTGGGGCCCTGGCTCATTGCTGATGATGTTGGGACAATGTGCTCACTGTTAGGAGTAAAATTACAGAGTAATGTGAGTATAATGTTTAGAGAGGAAAGAATGACAGTTTTGAATTTCCAAAGATCTCAGGTAGCAATTGCATGGATGAGCAGCTTGGATTGGGGGGAACAATTTATTGTGGATTTTGAGTAAGTACAGACTATAGCATACAGGAGAGGCACCAGCCTTTACTAATAAACAAATTTTTGAAAATGTCATTGTTCTTATCTTAGAATCCTGTTTCAATAGCTAACAATGAATTAGGGACTGAGCTTTTGCAACTAGCTAACAACAGGGCAAAATTACAGCTGAGTTGTAGCTGACATTTCTTCATAAATATATGTTTAAACACTGCAAAAGCATAAATAACATTTGGTCTCAGTTTATTGCTTTTTTTTCTCCACTCTTCCTTTGTTGCTTTTTCTTTTTGTCCAAATCACTTCAGGATTTTGTCTTCATTTTTAGCTCAACATTTATTACCTATGCACCACAAAAGATAAATAAAGTAGAATCATTCAGGCTGGTAAATGAAATAAAAATAATAGAAACACACAAAGAAGGATTCTACAAAATCCATGTGTTTTTATCAGGTATTTCAGATCAAAACAAAGATTTTTTAAACTGCTGTTTCAGCATCCAGTTAAATCCTTGAGAAATTATTTCAGAGCACAGCACAGAAAAACCAAAAACCAGTCCTGTGGAGCACTGTGCCTTTCTTTATCCCACTAATATGACAGTCATTGAAGATAGCTTTAGAGGCTTGAAGAAGATCAATCAGGCTCTGTACACCACTTAACTCCAGACTGCTTTGCTTCCTGAAATATTGAAACTGAAGACACAAAACAAACCAAAACAAATGTCAAATGGAAACTCCATTAAAAGGAAAAAGATGAGGAAGAAAGTACCGTATCTGATTTAGATAAGTCAAACCTTTTGATTTTCAAGGCACTCCAAGAGCCCTCTATACTTCAGAGACAGCTAAATTAAATAACAGCTGGTCTGGTTGATCAGCAGCTTATGGTGGACTGGGCTCTTGGATACCTTTCTCTCCCTTTCCTGCCTAGGAGGAACAGCTGTGTGTATTTATTGTGTTGTTTTGTTTTGTTTGTCATTCTAAAATCAAGCACTTTTGATTTCTCTACCCTTATACAAATCCAAATATATAAACCATGTTTACTTTCTCCCTCTCTCCCTTACCCCATCCCCCTGTATGCACACCTATGAATGCACACCCACACTCACACATGTTTTTACTATTTGATGGGCTCAAATTCAACAAGTAGGAAAAGAAAGACCCCCAGGCAGTGGTCCTTTGCTCCCCTTGCCTGCAGATAACATAGGATGCTCCCAGGAGGTGAGTTACTGCCTACTCTAACAGGTGACTCCCAGTTCCCCCTCTCCCAGTGACTGCTCATTGCTCATTGCAGCTTTTCTAGGACTCCACTGTGACCTCCCTTTTCTAACATTTTTGATATCCTGAATGTTAAAGCCTTTCATGCCTGCTATTGGTATAAGAGATGTAAAACAATAATCATTAATTCATCAGCAGTCACAGGAAAGAAGCTGATGTAGCAGTTACTTTTCTTCTAGACTCTTCTTCCTTCTGGGTGATAATCTATAAAATATTTAAAAATATATGAAAGCACACTTCTGATCACAGCAAATGGTATCCAGTTGAAACTTCTGTCACATCAGAACTTGAAGCATAAGTATAAACTATGAACCATGTTGTCTGATTTGGCTAAGTGCTAAAAAATGCAATCCTGAAATCGGGGGAGAGTTTGCTGTATTAAACTGGGCAAAACTAAACACATGGAACAGTAGAGAAATGTGGCACAGAGTTAAAGTTCTGCTTATAAAACTCCTGTTCTTACTACAGTAAGTGTCTTCACCTGGAGAAGATTTCTTCAGTCTTTAAGCACTGGTTAAGAAGTGGAATGTACAGGCTGTCTGCCTAAATTATTAATCTTCATAACTCTTTTCTCCACTGAGATGTGGGAAAAGGCTAAGCAGAGTCCTCACATTTTGCACTGCGATTCTGTCACAGCACTGTTCAGTCATATAATTTTTTATGATATTTAGTTCCAGTTGTCATCAGTAATCTTCACTTTCCTTGGCACTTTTTTGAGTTTTTGGAGCATGCTCTGCCATGGTCCTGGTGCTCACAAACAGCAATTACAAGTAGATTATGCAAGTCATCCCAACGACAAGAAATCCTTTATATGATCTCAGTCCAGCTGTATTCTCCATATGATCCACTCCAGAGCTGAGCAATGTATTTTAAAAAGCTTTTGAAGTTTTAATGCTTTTGGTTGCAGTTAGTTCTGTAGTTTTACCTGTAGTGCCATAAGCCAGATTTTTAACAGTATCCTTTTTTGGGAAGAACTGGTGCCTAATAATAGCTGCTTAATAAACCCTACTGCTAATGAAAATTGCACCCATTTCTCCTCCCCCATCTGCATTTTGAATGTTCTTGAAAACATGATCACAGAAATCCAGCTGCAAAGAGCTCAGGAGACCTTATTATCCAGAAACACCCTAAAATATGCCTTTTTTACAAAGTTTGACAGACAGACTGCTGGATGGTATCAGCTCTGGTTGCCACCTCTGCAAAGCCAGCACCAGCCCTCTGCACACAGTGCATTACACATTTTATGATCTGCCAAGAGGGAAACTCTTACATTTTTACAATAAAAATGTACAACATTTACAGCTAAATTTTACTGCAGAACTTTCACAATATTACACATCAAAGTCTGATTTTTCATTTACATTAAGGCAGGCTGGGAGTGAGCCTCTGCCATAAAGTTGGAAGAAATTATTATATAAAGAAGCAGGAAAGAGGGATTTGTGTTAAGGATGATCATGTCTGAAATTCTGCACTTTCTGAGCACTGCACTGGTTTTTATCCCATTTCTGCCTCTGCCTATTGGAGGAGGAGAACTAAGAGGTACAGCAAATACTTTATGTTCCATGTTATTAAGAGTTATTTATCCAGTTCTTGAATATCTGAGGTTTTCCAGTTTGCTGGCCATAATATTTACTGAAGCATCTTCAGTTGGGGAAATTCAAATATGAGCTGGGCAGTTTTAAGTGGTGCTCTGAGACCTTGTGTCAGGGAAATATTATTTTAAAAGAAGCAGATTGCTGGGTATTCAGGCCAGGAAGATAAAGAAGTGGTGAGGGATTTGATGAAAAATTTCAGTCAGGCATTAAAAACATCAAGTACCAGCTGTTTGGCCTTGGAATTTGAACCAGTCACTAGAATGCACATGAGTCTCTTATGATACCTACCAGTCACAACCCCAAAATGGTTTAAATCATAAGTGAAAGATTAAAATAATGGAGAAAAATCCTTTTTCTCACAAAAACATAAACAAAACAGAAGCCCAGCGTCCTTGAGTTCTTGAATGGAGCATGATGACTTTGATAGTGACTTTGAACAGAGTGATTTCAAGCCCATCTTCTTTATTTTCTTTACTTTATGGAAGAAGACGTTTCTCTCCCTCCCCCACGTCCCATGAAAATCAGATAGAGATGGCCTAAATATACTTAAAAGGATTTGCATCCCAAAGACAAGAAAGTTTAGAGTCAGCTCAACCTGGCAGGCTCATTTACTCACATTCAGTGAAGACAGCTGTGAATTTCAAGAGAAATTTATACTGGTTGGTTAGTTAAGGCAGAAGCCAGAGAAGGTTTGTGCTTTGTGGACTAAACTGCAAAATAACATTTCTGTGGAAGGAAATGACCGTAAATGGCACAGAGACAAGTAATTTATAGAAATAGCAGTTGAAAAAAAATGCATTTCTAGGAGGACTTAAGGCTGCATGGTTTTATGCTTACAGGCACTTTGTGCTAAAGATGTCAATTTCTAACTAACTCTTTTCACACTCATATTCCAAGTTAAAAATATTGCCAGATAGGCAATAGGACCTGCACACATTAACACCTGTAGGAACTACACAAGCTCTGACTGAGTAGGTTCATGAGTTTTGCAGTCAAATAAATGAATTCTTCTGGATAATTTGGGAACATGAGCATGAGCACACAGGCATGAGCACACAGACATCTTCAGTCCTTTCACTCTCTCTGAACAGATATTCACTTCCCATTGTTGCTCCATTTTTACATGGCTGGTGATGGTTGCCCAGTCCTCTTCCCAAGAGACACCTAAGGCAGCCCAGCCACTCCCAAATTGCTCTACATGAATATGACATTGTGAGAGACTGTTCTGGAAGCTACTTTCCACTTTTCCAAAAGGCATGTGACTGTTCTGCTCTGTCTCTCCCTCTCAGTAGGACATCTTCCACAGCTGTGAGCAACTTAAGGAAGCTGTAAAGTGACAATGGACACTTCTCACTCCCAATATTGTCTCTGTTGCATGATGACAAAACTCCTTCTTAACATGTGTCCTATCTCTCAGCCACTGATTTCTGATTTCTGCATTATCTGCATTTCTGATACCTGAGGTTTTCAATCATTTTCTTCATCCCAATCTCCATGGTTTGTCTCTCAGGACAACCCCTTGGGATGCCATATTGACTAGCTGGGAACAGAAAAATCTGTTGTTTTCAAGGAAGATGAAAAAACAGAAATATGTATGGGATGCAGGTGGTTTTGACCTGTCTATTTCTTGTACGTGCCTCAATCCTTTGTGATTATCTGCCAGTTTACCGCAATGGCAGGGAAAGCAAGAACAAGGATAAGCCTGAAAACGTGTTCTGTAGCAGGCATTTCAAATCTCAAAGTCCTTCACAAAAGCTGGTGTCACCTGTGAAAAACAGGGCATAGAAGGGTGACATGTCTTGGCCAAGGTCATCAAGAAGCAAATTTATAAATCACTTTTAGATCTTCTCTGACCAAATCCACTGCCTACAGAAAATATCAAAGGACTTCCAAGATTTTTGATCCAATTCAAATGCCAGATGCTTATCTCCCATTTCAGATAAATTGAAAATGGCAAAGACAGGGTTTATCAGAGGGAAAGAAAGATGAAAAAAAGAGAGAAAGAGAGAAAGAAAGAGGAAAGAAAGAGAGAAAGAGAGAAAAAGAAAGAGAGAAAGAGAGAAAGAAAGAGAGAAAGAAAGAGAGAAAGAAAGAAAGAAAGAGAAAGAAAGAAAAAGAAAAAGAAAAAGAAAAAGAAAAAGAAAAAGAAAGAGAGAAAAAAAGAAAAAGAAAAAGAAAAAGAAAAAGAAAAAGAAAAAGAAAAAGAAAAAGAAAAAGAAAAAGAAAAAGAAAAAGAAAAAGAAAAAAAAAGAAAGAAAAAGAAAGCAAGCATATACAACCATAATACTGGTAGTTAGTTTGTATATAGTATTTAGCATATTTAGCCCAGGTCACTATTGATCATCTGTTTCATAAATTATTATTTTTTTAATAAAAAAGTACTTTTTGGAAATAGTATTGCATCTACAGAATATTAAACAATTTCATTTAGTCTGTATGGGACAGATTACAGAATTAATCAAGATAAGACAATGGCTTTTGTGAGGTGAAAATCAAGAGAAGGATGGAGAAAGATGAATTAGTACATTTTCTTTTTCTGGTTGCCTACTTTGTGCTCACAGAACAGAACTAAGGATATGAAGGATCATCAACATCATAAGACCTTTTCTTTATTATCACAAGTGGCATGTACCTCCAGCAGAATGCTCTTTCCTCACTAGAGGTGTAATATTTAATCCTCTAGTTCTTTCTTTTTCTTTTTTCCTTCAGAAACAAACATTTCTTATTTCAACCTCCTGTCACTAACACAGCCTCAGAAGATATTATTACATTGACTTCAGGGAATTAGTATCAGTCAACACCATCTCTATTCCCTCCAGCTATAATTTATTTAGCATTTTATTATCAGGAAGGACTCTATCCAGGCAAGGCATACCACTCATGTGAAATGTGGGAGATGATAGGTACAAGGAAATGCTAAAAGCACATTTTGTCAACTTCATCTATAGTGCCAGTAGAAAGCACAGGCTGTGGAGCTGACTAGCTGGCTTAGAAAGGCTTCTGAGGAGCTGATAGGAAAGATACCTTTTTCAGGCACAATTGCAATGCTGTAGGAGACCCAGGAAGTTGATGGCAAGTAAAAGTACCCTCTGGCTTCCAACAAGTTTGTCCTGCTGTCATTGAGGTTAAGTAATGAACTGATTATATTCATTTATAAACAACAGATCCTCAGCACTGCTGGTTCCCCAAAGAACTGGTCCTAAGTCAGCAAAATAAAACCGTTCTAAACTGGGAAAAACTTTTTGTCACAAAAAATATCCAGTGCCTGGAGCAAATTCCTGAGCACTTGAAAAAGATGAGCAGCCAGCTAATTCCTGCTTAGAGGAGCAATCAGCCTGTGTAGTGATACTCTGTTCATCCATATTTTATGTCAGAGAGCACATCTAAGCAGAACCCAGACCAGGAAAGGCAGGACCCTTCCCCAGCCTTGGGCCAGGTTTGTTTGCATTAATTGAATTTAGATAAGCTATCCCTATCTATAATTTGAATTTGCTGCTCAGATTTGCATTCAAAAAAAAAAAAAAGAATGAGAGGTGACAGGTGCCTTTACCCTGAGCTCATGTCAAACACAGGACATGCACTGAACTGAAAACCTCAGGAATATTTCAAGATGACACTGTGACAGGAAGACCTTTAGCAGGAGGTGCAGTTGTAAGCAGATTTTATCATAATGTCTTTTTACACAGTGTATGCCATGAAGGTTGGCATCATTTCCCATCAGGAGCAAAGCCCTGCAGTTGTCAGTGCTGTGTGAAGTGGCACACCCTGCTCAGCCAGTGCAGGTTTGCCCCCATGAAGAAACATTAAAGATCAACACTAATACTTGTACCAGGAAGAAAAGTAATCATCCTGCATGTCTTTTACAAATCACTTGCACAGAAAGAAAAGTATGTTTTTACTTCCCAAGCAGAACCGTGACAGCACTTTGCTAAACAGAGTTCTTTCTGTGGTGTTATTAATTATACACCAGTGTCAAAGTTTCTTTTTCCTTTTACAGCTATGGAATTACATTTCATGGGGTAGTCAAGGAAACAAATCTTTATAAGACCTTTGCTAATACAAGGTTGAATATGACATTAAGAGCAAATCATTCTTCAAGTGAAATGCCATCGAGCATGATAACAGAATACTCAGACAAAACACTACAGACCCATGATGTTATCTTTAAAAAAAATAAAGTATTGGGAAATCAAGGACAAAAATCAGATTCTGCTGCATATTTAATCAGAAAAACCAGAATCAAGTGTTGCTTAATACAAAGGATAAATTCTATAATTTAACTCTGATGGACAAATTAGATCAGGTCAGTAATTCAGACTTGAGGTAACACCTCATTTATCAGAGAATAAGATTCTGCTTATTTCCATATCACTGCTTTTTAGAATAGATCTTCTAAATGTTATGGGCACAGAAGATAGATTTGTAGCACATACATTTATTCAATTCCTCTGATCTATCATAAAAAGAAGAAAATGCCAAGCTTGAAGATCACACTGTGAATTATATTGCTGTTGCTTTATCCTATCAAAAGGTCCTCAGCAATCAGAAAAACGTGTTCAATAAATAAACCTCTGCATGCCTAAACTCTATCCTCCTCCTCTTACAACTCTTTTAGTAAAGGGGCAAAGCAGATTATAAAAATTTCAGCTGTCAGATACATTTCTTTCCTGAAAAATATTTTTATTGCTTTGTCTTTCATCTCTAACTATTTTTCCGCCTTATTGAAACTGTTTTTTTTTTTTTTTTTTGTCCTTTAGTCTTGGAATACCCTTCCTAGGCTCTGGACTTGCATCTTGGAAACAGTTGACAATGTGCACAAGCACATTGAAGGGTCCAGTAATGCATTATCTCATTCCTCTCTTTGCTTTCTCAGGCACACCTTGGCTGTGTTTTCTGTGTCTGCCCTCTGATGACTTCATTCTCCATAACAGCATTTGAGAGCAATTGTCTAAAGTGGCTTGCTGGTCATGTGGTATAAGAATTTCACTATCTGCTGTAGAAATTTTCTGGATTTTCTTACAACCCATTCCTTTCTAGTTGTATTTTAAGTCTTGCTACCTCTATATGCTTTTTAATTATTGCGAAACATCTGTATGGAAGAATAAATCTCTTTATTTTGGAAAATTACTGATATGTTAAACTTTCACATGACTACAGCTTTTTTCAATGAGCTTAAATTAACTTAATTCACACTTTTGACTATTCTTCCCCAATGTACCATAGAATAATCTGGCATGAGAAGGATTACAAAAGACTTGATTTAATTATATGCTCTGTCTGAGCAAATACAATTCAATTAAGGAAGATGTGATTATTAAATCTTAAATGCATTAGCATGCATCAATCAGCTGTATGAGCTTTAAATTAATAAATAGTTCTTTCACAGTTACCCAACTACTAGACAGAGAATCTGAATTAAAACCTCTAATAAAATTAACCCAAGTCTCTCAATCATTTTTAAAGCATAATTTACTCAATGGATCTTTATACACCAACTATAGTAATTTCAATGAAATTTGTTCCAATATTGGGTGATGTTGAAGTAGTAATGTGTTCTGTTTTGTCCCAAAATCCAATTTTTTTGTATGAAGGGACTAATTGCAGCATGTTTTTGTCTCAAATTACCTGATTATTTAATGTTTCTATCAGAACTTCTGGTACTTTCCCATTTAAATATTTTAGCTAGTTTTCTTTCAAATTTCTAGTGTAGATAGAGAGATATTAAAGATTTCAGTGAATAAATAGACAAAAGATGTCTAGTAAAGTAAAATTATGATTTCTATACAGGATGCCAGGAAAGCAAATTATAGTTTAAGTTACCAATTATTTAATCTATCTTATAAAGATAGATTTAATTTCTTCTAACAGGGTGCAGCCATTCATTTAGTTTTACCCAACTAAAGATGCTAATGGAAGGTGTCTCAATGGGCAACTTCGTTTTGTTAGATCTCCAAGGAAGCCTTGTAAGAAAATGTAAAGAATTCCAAATATGGCTATGTCAACCTGCTGCACTAAAGTTTCTGACATGCAAAGCTCAAGTCATGTGACTTTATGGGGTTGACAGGAGGAGGAAACTGAGCAAGCAAAACTCTCCTCTGGAGACACCCCGAGGGCAGTGGTTCCCTTCTCTCCTTGGCTGGAGTCCTGGGAACCCTGCAACCAGGAGGGACCCCTGCCAGCAGCTGGAGAATGTAGAACTTTTCCTCCTCAGTCTGAATGTCTCTGCTTATTCACTTTATTTTTTTCCAATTACATATTTCCTCCTAGAGCACACTGAGGAGGGAAGCAGACTGTAGGCAGGAGAGATGCTGGCAGTCCCGTGCAACATCAGGGAAAGCAGCTGTCTCCTCTTCCTTTCTCAGGGTGACTGGAGAATTATCTCCCTGTTGGATGATTCCCCAGTACCTGCTCTCTGCTCCTCTGTGAATTTTCATGCTGTTATATTAATGAATCTTCATCTCAGTGTTCCCAGTTACAGTGACGCAAGAGCTCTGTAAATATAACATCAAGGGAAGAAATTCCATTTGAGCAGAGCTTATTTTACTCCTTGGTGACACATGTAATTGGCTTTATCTGCTGCAATGAGATTTTTCATAAATCCTCACTACATGGTCTTGCTCAGTTTTCTATTGCTCAACTTCCAGGAATTTTTCTTTTGGCTAAATAGGCAGAGATAAAGAATAAAGAGTGAGAATATATTCCACAAGGAGGAAGAAATACAGGCCAGAAGCCCTTTTGGAAGAGAATTCTAAAGAAGTACAAATCTGCCTGCTTCTTTCAACATTTTAACTACCTAGTCCCTCCCTTAAGCCGCTTTATCCAGGCTCAGAGATTAGAATGAGGAATTTGAATGGTTTGTCCCCAACAGGTGTTAATGCCAGCTTGCTCTATTGTCTCTGAAACCCTTCCTAGCAGACTGCTGAAAGACAGGAGTCATTCATACTAGCCCTGCTCAAAGAGCCTTCCTATGCTACATGGAAAACAGAATAGAAAGCTGGAAGAGAGCTGATAGCAAGGCATGTGGCTTTAGATGAAGTATCTGGGTTCTGTGGAATCCTCATCCATTTGCTGTGAGGAAAAGAAAATGCTTGTTTAGCTGTACTCATCTAAAGCAAATAGGAAGAAGCAAAAGCAAATCTAAAGCAAATAGGAAAACTTGCCTGTGAAACTGGTGAACTATACCAGCCAGGCATCAACCTAGGTAAAAAAAGGGGATTGAAAGGTGAAGTATTCTCTTCTGCCATACAATCAAGGTGTCAAGGATAAAACCAACCAAGCCACCAAGTGTATGAAAAGAGCCTCTTTAGCTATGTATATGACAGAACTAAGAATCTAGTAATAAACTAGGAGATTTAGAAGCAGTGTATATGCATTGGTGACAGAAAATGACTCCAGCTCATGGAAAATACTTGTGCAACTAAAATGGTTAACATAGCTTGTTTGGGATAGACTCAGTGGATTGCAGAGCTTGGGAACAGCACACTGCATTGTGCCTGGCAACTCTAAAATAGTAGTCCTGAATATAACTCAAATATTAATAGACAGCAGAGGTAGATCTCATGTTGGTCTCTGCCTACCACAGACAACAACACTGGAACAAGTTGTGCATAATCCCTATAAAATGCTGTTTGTAACACACAGGAGGGAGAATTCTGTCATCTTTAGCTTTAACAACCTATGCTGATGGTCATTTACAGCCAGTTCAGAGCTTCTTATCAGTGGTTAAAAAAATTATAGTACCAATCTCCTGATTATGAAGAAGCTGCATTAAACATAAAGCTCCTTGCCTTCATTTTGATAAATGCAGGGACTCATCTTTGAACTAAAATGAGTTGTAGCTTAAGAGAAAGATATCATGAATTTGTTACATTTGGTATTGGTATACAGAATAAAGTCCAAACGAATGATATTTCTTTTCAATGTAAAGGAGTGAATTTTGCAAATTATTTTGAGCCAAGCCATCTGTGAGAAAAGGTTTTAAACACTTATCCATCACTGTTCACATTGTTTTGCTAAAAACAAATCTCAAATCCAGGGAAAAAAGACTAGAAACCTATAATTAAAAAACTTTAGGAGTAGAAGTAAGAATTGCTGCATAAAATGGAAGCTGTACAAGTAGCAAGTAGAAAGAAGAACTGACAGCAGTCAATACCAGTTGTAAGGTCTGAAACAAAGTGAATAGGTAAAGGAAGGAAAAAGATACAGGAAAATAACCTGTAAGATACTAGGTAGGTATAAGAATGTGGTTGGGGTCCTTCTTTTCTAGGAGAAAGTTAAACAATAACTTTAATATTTTACCTACTAGACACAAAGGAGTGTGCATTGGCTTTAGTTCTCTAATGGAAGTGAAGTCAATGAACTTTTTGGGTTTGGGAAAATTAACACAAGGAAGCAGTGGTCAGAACTTAGGACAAAACTTATGCTTCATGTCTCCTAGCTTATTAATTAAGTATAAGGACTCAGCTGGTCCCTAGGCTCCCCTCTATTCCAATGAGAGACAGAAACACTTCTACAGCATGACTGCCACCTTCAAACAGGTGTCTGAGCACGTAGGCAGAAGCATCCTTTGAGCACATCTCTTCCACTGACTAGAGACTAAACAAGCATCTTTATCCAGCATCTTTCTTGTAGATGGTGAGATGAATTTAAGTTATGGGAGATGAATACCTGGCTCCTGTGACGTGATGATACTCCATAATGCAAAGCTATGAATCCCTGTGTTCCCCCTGGATATCTATGTTTCATCTTTTTGTCCTACAGGAGAAAATACTCTTAAAAGAATACTTTAAAAAATAAAACCACAAAACAAAAGACAAGGACTTCAAAACTTTGAGCAGATAGTCCAAGACATTAAAAAGTTATACCATGAAATCTTATTTTCTTGAAAACAGAGCATCAACCTGGGAATAGCAGCACAATGACTAAAAGCAAGTCAAGAATCATTACTTAAGTATGCAGAGCTTTTCTCAAGGGTATGAAGATTCCTTCTTTTCTAAATACAACTTTCATATTTACTGTGCTCTATTAGACATTGCAGCACTAGCAGATAGCTGCCCAGTGCTAGGGCACTTATGAGGAGAGTTTCAGAGAGTTTTCTTTTTATTGTTTAGATTATCTAAACAATATAGTCATATTCCAGGTATGATTCTCCAAGTTTAATGTCAGTAAGTGCTTGGTAATGTGCTGGGGTGAAAGGACATTGTGTTATATAGATAGTGCAAGTAGCATCTCCAAGCATATTCTGTTTAGCAGGGTACAAAGTTATATTTTGATCATTCCTAGTTTAGCTATTCCTGTGGTTCCAGCAGTGTTTTTTAAAACAAAACAGTTCCTTTACCAAGACTGACAGTTATAAAAGCTTGGATTCATTATGAAGTAGAGATCAGATTTAACCTGAAGTGAACAAAGACTTTACACACCCACAGAAGTGTGTCTCTACATCCTAAAGCCTGCAGGTTTTTTAATCAAAATCTTATTAGCTCTAAGGGCTTTGATCATCCTCTCCTAAGGTTTAAACTGTTGTAGAAAATCTCAGAGGAAGGTCATTTCTACAAAGGTCCTCTTAAAAATTTTCAGAGCCTCTCCACTTTCTCGCATCTTGGCCTGCAGTCCTCTTTCTACAAAATGCAGTAAAGTCAGCTCAGCTTTGCAGCAGCTTCTCAGGTTTTGAAGGGAGTTGCTATATCCTATGGTGTGTGATGAGTTTGCAGTGTGCCCAAACATCTTTTCCCAGCCTACTCAGACTCTGTTACCTCCTCTTGCTTCAGCAGCAGATGCCCTAAGCAGTTCTGCAGAGATCCCTAATACTGCAGGAGGAAGCTCTCGTTCGTGATGTCAAAATTTTCTAACAAAATTTTCTCTCTAGCTAAGAGACCTAGAATCCTGACACTGTCTTCTAAATGACCACTTAGGACTTGCCACTGTGCCATCAAGTTATTTTCAAGCAATTGTTTGCCTGAAGAAGAAGAGTTACACAATCAGATTTATTTGTTACAAGGTAGATCCTGTATTATAAATTCAATAGTTATTTTTAAACATATTCTATGGGATTCAATAGCAAAATTCTGGGGGATGGATGTAGGCATATAAGTCAACTTTCAGATGCAACTTTTTCATGTTGAAAATCACTCAGTAATCGGATTAATTCTTTTTTTTAATGAGATTCCTACTTTCTATTCAAATCACAAACTCTACCCCACATTTCTCCTTCTGGAGTATGAAATGCTTTTATCAGCATTCAGCTGTTGAAGGAAATAGTATGTTGGATGGCTCACTACAGGAGGTTGCTGCTTTTATCTTTTTTTTTTTCTTTTGTGGCATACACTTTGTATAGGCTGAAAAAGCCTGAAAATCCTTGTGATTTCACACCACTTCTTATGGAGTAGGAAATGCTGTATTTTCACATTCCCCCTAGATTAGAAATGTGTTCTGTACCTTTGTAACACATAGAGTCACCTGTGAGCAAGAAAGCAAGAAGGTAGAGCATGAGCTGCACAATAAAAATGGCCTCAGTAGGTGCCCATTTACAAACAGGACCAGTTTTTGACCTATGGAGGACAGTATGGATACAAAAGTAAAGAAATCATGTTTACAGTGGGCTGAGGAGAGAGCAGGATATCACTGACAGGGAAGAAAAAGCTCTGAGTCCAGATAGAGGGGTTGAATCCAAGGAGTCTTCAGATGATTGACAGCCTTAATGGAAGCAGCCTGGTGTCTGGAAAATGATAGCTAGAAAAAAAATAGGAATGGCTTCTCTATGTCCACAGTTTGTCAGCAGGAGGTCTCACACTGGAAGAGTGCATTGGATTGTGAAGTGGAAAGAAGTAACAGGAATTGACAGTAGAAATGAAAGAGGAGCAGAATAGGGGATAAACTGCTGTCTTTACAGTAAAACAGGACCTTGGAGAGTAACCTGTTTACATGGATTTTTCTACTAGAACTCCTGAAATACAATCAAACACCTGCAACAAATGAAAGGTGCCAGGAGGAAGGGAAAAGGCTCTTTTTTGATATCTTCTACTTTAATGTGTTTAATAACTGTGTAGCTGACTTCTGCACAGCTTGGCTCCAGCAGCCAGAGTTATTTAATACCGTAATAGACAAGATAACTGACAATTTTGTAGAAAACATTAACATTGCAAATGTTGAGATTAGCAACTTGGCAACTTTGATAGAGGCTGTATCAATCATTCATATTATTGTTGTACTCAGACTTTTCTGCCCTGAATCCCTGGGAACAGTACAAAGAATTAAAATTCAACAGTACAAATACTTAAGCATGAGCCAAGTTAAATGGAGGGAGAGCTTAAACCAAAACTTTCTCAGCAGGACATTGTGCTACAAATAGGAGAGAGTTTTTAACTCAAAGTAAAACTCTTAAAGTGAATTATACAAGCAATTAAGGATAATCAAAGGGCAACATCAGTAGATATTAAGGTGTAGTTACAACATCATACACTGCAGATGAATTTCTGAATTATATTAAATCGGGATGCCAAGAATTTTAGAGGATTAGTTTGTTTCAAAGGGAAAAGATACAAAAAGTCAGTACAAGCAAGGACAGGAGATGAGTCTTGCACATGGGACTCAAAGGATCTTTGAAGGCAAAATTTTATACATGATTTAGCTGTGGTTTCAATAGCTCTATAAATTTAAGCATATAATAAGTCCCTGAAGTGATCAGAGTAGGAATAATTTTTTAGCACCAAACGGATACAGACAGAGAAGAAAGTCTAGGAATATAGCTGTTAAAACATCACAAGCATCTGTCAATCCTGTCTTGTCTGCTATGCCCATTGACAGCAGAATTGCTCTTCCTTCCCCTGCTAAAGTACCTCATATCTATCTCTAATTATATTTACTGCAGGAAGAGAGATGGTCATATTTTTCAAAAATATAGATTTCCCTTGTTATATCACAATTGTGTAATCTGCTGGTGGAAGGAAGAATTTGCATGCAAAACAGTGTGAATAGAATCCATCCCTAAATAAAATCTCTTCTGACAATAGTAACTAAAAGCAGTCCTTATCTTTCTGAGCTAAGAAAAAACCTTGAACACATTTTGAGACTTGCCAGAGCCCTTCCCATTAAGCTCAATACATGCCAACTCTCTCCCAGTTAATCAGTAGATACTGCCTCCATTCTCATTAGACTAAATCTGTTCCCCAGGAGATAGCCCAATAAACTGGTGGTCCCAATTAAATTCATTCCAATTAATTTGCACCCCGTGAGGGTTTTAGTGTTATTTCACCTAAATCCAGCCTAAGACTTCTTCTGCTATCTTATGTGACTTCACCAGCAATTTTCCTACAAAAAGGGCTAAAAATGCATTCCATAGAAGGGATCTATCCTATGGAGATGCCAGTTTGCAAAGCACATCTTGTAATTTCAAAATGAGGGTGTTGAATTGCAAGCTGCTCAACCAGATCTGAAGAATCTCTTCTTTACTCTCCAGTTCCCATGTGTAGCTGTCCTATCACCTCCATGGACTCCAGATTTATTTCTCCCGACATTTTCCACCTTTCCCCATGTTCACCAAATTTCCTTTCCAGAACAGATCTCTGCAGCTGCTGTATGCTCACAAACTCCAACTTAGTCTGTGCTTTTCAACTCAGCAGTGCTGTATTAAGCCTCTGTTAAGTGTGTTACAGACAAAACTCTCACCCTTTTCTTGAGCATAATAGTGATTATTCATGAGTGATTGGCTGTGTACTGTCAGAAATCATCTCGTTTTTGCGCTGAAACTCAGACATCTGCTTTGCCATAATGAAGAATGAGAAATGTCCAAAATGGAAAAGGAGAGTTTCATTTTCCAACCCCACAACCCTTATATTTGTTTTTCAACTACATCTCCCCTAATTTTTTAGATTTTTTTTAAAAACAAGTGTGCAAATCAAGTAATTCTAAAGATTTAGTAATCAGGTGTCTACAAGATTAATTTCTTCGTGATAATTGAAAACCCACCTTACATTTGTACTACCAATAAAAGAGGATAATTTGAATATATTTGTACAAAGCCAAAGTAAAGGCAAGTAAACCTTACATTTCACTTGTCAAGTTAACATGAATTCATAACTGGGAAAATACATTGAGTACAGAACTACAAACACTCCCAAGAAGGCCAGTAGTTACTATCCTCCATATTCTGTAGCAGCTGGCTTCTGCATCTCTTTGAAGCAATTATACAGTGATTCAGATATTACTCATGGCCTGAATATAGAACCAGCTACCCAGTGAGGTGCTCTTGCTAGTGCTCCTTATACCTGGATCTGCTTACATGCAGCTATACACCAGAAATGTGTCTGAGATACTCATGGATTTCAGGCACATGATGTATCACTTCCCCATGAAAAGGACAGACTGCACCAGCGAGGAGATTTGGAACAATATAGATTAGTGCACGTTTGGAACTGGATAGACTTGGGACGGTAGATGCAAAAGTAATTGGAAAAAAACAACTGCATGACATACAAACAATCATCAAAATTACCATTTTCCTAGGGTTCAGTCATCATTCTGGGTAAATAATACCACTGAGTGCAAAATTACCCAAACCTGAAGTCTTGAGTTTAGAAAAGATTTGAAGTTTTCTGGCTCGGGATCTAGCTCAGAGTGCGAACATGGGAAACAGCAGATGCTTTGCAGGGCATGCATTGATGGTGTGGCCCATGGAGGAAGTGGGACAGTAGTCAATACACTTAAGAAGTCATATGTCCCTCCTACTACCTGTACTACCAGGATAAGAAAGCCTTACACACTGGCACCCTCCACAGCTTCCTTTCTCCTCCCCTCCCTGCCCTTTATCTTTTTTTTTTTTCCCTCTTTTTTCCCCATCTCATCTCCTCCTTCTTCCTTTGGAAAGGAAGGAGGGAGACCAAGAGGGCTCTTGTAGGAAATGTCTGCAGGATTGTCAACTACATGGCAGTGAGGAGAGGATACATCATGTTTTACCAAGGAATGGGAGTAGGAGGTCAGAAGCCTGAGACTCTTGTGTAGATCCCCCTGGAACACCTTCTTGCCTCTTGCTATCCCATCATCTACAACTCCTTCAAAATCCCAATATGACCTGGGCCGGTTTCAATACTTAGATATGAGGCTGGCCTTAAATTCCCAAAGGGAGAGGGGGAATGGAAAGACTGACTTGATGACAGCTCTTTTCTCTTAATTCCCCATCTCCCTTTCAACAGTATTTTTCTCTGTCCTCCCTGCAAATGCCCTCTGGGAGCAAAAAATGTGTTATTCTGTCAGCCTGGGAGGAGAAGGCACCAAGAGAAAAACGTACACTAATGAGATATGTGGTAGCAGATGGAGTCAAAGTTTGATGACTGACCAGGGATGATGATGATAAATGCCCAATATTTTCAGCTACCTTTAAGTTCTGTGTCTGAGATACATCATGTTTTAGGGGAAAAAAAAAAAAAAAAGAAGAAAAAAAAAAGAGAAACACACACAAGAACATAAATTGCATAAATTGCAGATGTTCCTCAGCCAACACATATTTTGGTCTTAGTGCAAGATTGGAATTCAATGAACTAATTTATAGATGAGATTACATTAGCTGATTAAATATTATCTTTGAACTCTAAAATCTATGACTCAGTCAATTGTACAAATCCTTCATCCAAAAATAAAGTACACAATGTTCACATTGTTCAACTATTTGCTTATACCTAAAGCTTTTCTTAATAAATGGGCTAAAATTGCCTTTTTTTGTTGTTGTTGTAGTGTACCGGAGAATACAAGCATCAGTTCAATAGTCTTTTTTTTTGTCCTTTAAGGAAAAGCTTTGTTGCAGAAAATATTATAGAATTTTTGCCTGAAATTATCCCCTCAGGCCACCACTAATCTAAACCTAATAGAGAATTCCCTCACTTTTAGGATGTACCACATAAGAAAGAAATAACCACTTATTGTGAATTTCAGTAACATGAATAAAGGTTTTTTGGGAAATCCTCTCAACAACATTTTAAGTGCTCAATTTTAAAGTACTATTAGGGCAAGAAAACAAAAGTAAATTCCATCACTAGGAAAAAATAATTTTATAAGAAATATAAATTACAGAAAAGGCAGTCCCAGTGGTATATTGATTTCCACAAAGGTTTACACTTCATTAGACGTGCTGATAATTACCAAGGTAGTGTGGATGTTTTTCAGTAGCCTTTCATTCCCATCACTTTACATTTGGCACCCTTTTCTATTGTATGTAGAATTACATAGATCTGATTTTTTTTTACAGTGCTACTAAGCAGTACTATAAACTTCCAAATGACCTTGTAGACTGTACAGCTTGTCCACTCATTACTGAAGTGGCTCATTCCATCAAGGACTGGGAAGATGTTCAGAGTTATTTTGGTACCAGATATGTCTCTGGGGCTGAGGATCTCTGTAGTGAAATAGAAGCACTCAAATAGTCTGTCTGGGAAATATAACACACAAAAGCTTCGTGTACAACTTAAGCTCCACAATGATGATTAAAGGGGTTTGAAGACAAGAGTAAATAGGGCTTTATGCAGGCTCTTTGCACCTGCATGAACATTAAGCTAATTGCATGGGCTTATTTACTTTTCCTCTCACAGCCAGAACCTAGAGATAAGCTTCCACTGCAAATCAGCCTGGGTAAAACAGTCTGCACCAACAGCAGAAGGAAGTGAGCCTATGAATGTGTTCATTTTATTTTTCAGGCATGAACAGACCATTATTGCACCCAATTATTCCTACTTCTTCTCCAACCAAACACTATGCAAAACAGGGAAATTAAACTCTTAAGTTGGCAGTGGAGGTACTTAACCAGAATGGGATATTAAGCAGACTGCTGGATCCAGAAGCAATGTCTTCAATGGCTAAAGACAAAACTTCTCCAAAATAAAAAAGAAAGGAGTAGAGACAGCATGACACAGACATGACACAATCATATATCTCAGCAAACTGGCTGAATCCAGATCCATATCTCCATACTCATTAATTGTCTGCCCCAGCAATGTGTGATGTTCCTTACAGTGTTCTGGAAGCCAGAACAAGGGCATTGAAATTGTTATTGTTATAAAATCACTGTACCTGAAACAAATGTTCCATGTAGAAAAGGTACAGAAGACATGAGAGGTTACACTTAAATTATGGTTTAATTGATAATGTTGGTTATAAATCTGTATTTTTCTCTTGTTAAGAAATGTTGAAAGGTTGGAAATTAAATGTATAAGCAGTCCATTTTGTGAGTGAAAAAAATGAGATTCTATCTCAGGTCTGTGTGGATTTAGAGATGACCTGTAGAAATTAGTAGATCAGTGCAATGACAGCAGTGAGATAATCAGGGCCGTGGGGCTAAAAGGTGATGGCAACAATCCACAGAAGGGTTTCCAAGCAGTGACTGACAGCATGTCAGAACAGCAATAACCTCACACATGCCCTGAGAGATTCATAACCAGCTATTATCACTCATGGGCTTGAGTTATAAGAGATGTTTCTGATAAAACACCAGCTTAAAACTATTCTGTTTGCTATCATAGAGTCCCAGAACAGTTTGGGTTGGAAGGGACCTTTAAAAGTCATCTAGTCCAAGCCTCCTGCAATGACTTGGGACACCCACAACCAAATCAGGTTTCTCAGAGCCCCATCCAATCTGACCTTGACCGGAGGGTTGATTCCAGGGATGGGGCATCCATCACCTCTCTGTGCAACCTATGACAGTGTTTCAATCTCATAGTAATTTTCTTTTCCTTATATCTAGTCCAAATCTATCCTCTTTAGTTTAAAACCATCACCCCTTGTCCTATCACACCAGGGCCTTCTAAAGTGTCTGTCCCCCTCTTTCTCATTAAGCCCCCTTAGTAAAAGTCTGTGGTGCATCCATAAGCTGATGATTAGATGCTACTTAGGTTTCCCCATCTCAAAAAATATATAAAAGAAAAGAAAATACTGTGAAAAGCAACAGGATGAAAGCACTGTGAAGTGTGCTCCATGCAAATACACAGACAGGACTCTCCAGTTTGTTGGAGAAATGACAGAGAGAGGAGATCTCAGGAAAGACACATGAAATGCCTAGAAAAGCAAGGAACATGTAAATTGAAATTATTTCTCATAATAACCAATAAAAGAACCAAAGAGCATCAAATGGCAGGGGCAAGTGATAGATTCAAAACAAAACAGGGGGGGCATTTACCCATCTAGCACTAGGGAAAGATCTTTCCACCACAGGATACCATGAATATTAAAATCACATCTGGATTAAGAAAGCGATAAGAAATTACTATTTTGTTACAGTATCACCTATAAGTAAGGAAGTAATTTAATTGAAAATTCCTAGAGTCTGGGGGGTATTCTGGGAAATAATGACTCTGTGCTTGGTCTGTTCTTGCACACTACTCTGGGCACCTCTGCTCTCAACCAGATAGTAGGGTAGATGTACCCCTGCCTGGAGTAATAGAGTTCTTTTCTCATTTAAACCTTTTACTGGTTCCATTAAAATGGCTTGGAAAACATAAGCTGATGCAACTTTTAGGCCAGAAGGATGAAACATGAAAACACAAAAAATGTGAGAGATAAACAGCTTGTATTTCATTCCTCTCTGGTTAGATACATTACCAGGCCATTTTTATGTTCACCTCCCACAGCTTTTCCTGACCCATCCTTTTCTACATAGCCCATTAGCAAATTGCAATTCCATTTGTACTGAAGGTCTCAGCAGCCAGTTAGGAGCTACCCCCAGCTATTCTCAAGGGGGAAACACAAAAATAAAGGTATCAGTAAAGATTCATAAGAGTTTAGCTATGATTTGGGAACATCCAAGACAGACAGACACTCACCTTGTTCTCTGAGGGAGTAACTAACTTAGTGGGAAGAGAAAATAAAAGCCCAGAAGACTTTTTATAAAACTGGTAGAAAGGCTGTGGTTAAACTACTTTTCAGTGGAAAATTGCCCAGTCTGATGCTTGATCTCCAAAATGATGGTGTTGAATTCTTTTTCTCAAAGAGTGTCAGACTATTAAGGGCAAACTTCAGCTTTCCATCTAGAAAATAGTTTGAAGGTGTTCAGTTTGTAACTGCAGACTCAGCTGAACACTCTGTCAGAAACAGCACCAAAGTGTCCCAGGGAGTTGCCATTTGGGTCCTTGTCTGGATGACTTCTCTTCACCATCTGCCTTGAATGAACAGTTCCCATGAGGTACAACAGTGATTCAGAGCAAAAATAGACTATAGGATACATGAGCAGCCCAGGGATCCCATTTCACAAAGGAGAAATGTGCAGGAGCTCTCTACACTGCAGTTCTCTGGAGGGAACACTTCTGAAAGGGCATTGTTAGCCAAAAACAGGGAGTTCGCCTCTGTCACTCATCCTTCATTTTTGCAGCAGAAGTCCTGATTCTGTGGGAGCTTATATGATTTGACAGGACATTCTTTAAAACCTTGCATGCAGAGACTGGTGAAAGTCAGAGAAGAGTTTAGAAAAACTTAGGAGAGTATCTAGCAAGATTTCCCCACAGTGACTAAGTCATATCACCTAAGTTTTTAGAGCAGAAGTCACATTTCAATTAGGTTTTAATCCCATTACATCTTTTTGCTTTAATGCAACACGAATTTGTAAAATTCAACAGATTTTAATCTGTAAACATCTAACATTTTAACATGCAGAGCCAAAAGTTTTGTCTAAGGTATTATTCTTCTCCCTAAAATCAGGTTTTAATATCGCAAGTGCTGCTTCTAAGCACTCCCCTTCCACTTTGCTTTATTAGGTAACATTTAGGTGCTAAGTATTAAATAGAATTCTGTTCATTGGGATTTGTCATATCCTGCAGTTTAGAGCAGAAGTAGCTGAGGCATCATTCTTTAATAGTGGCATAAGTCCTTGTACGAGCAATAGAAGCTGCCACTCTCTTTATGAGCCAAGCCAAATGCTGTTAAAATGATGAATGAACTAGTTCCATTTTATTTGTTCAGCCTTTCCAGTACTCTTCCTACAACCCAATTTAAATCACCAACTTGTATTTTACATAAATTCCTATGTGCTTGAAATTCACAGATGCCTGCGTAGAATGGCAGAACAGCAGTAAAGGTTTATTTTCTTTTCCAGTAAGCAAAGAGTTAAAGAATTGAATTGGAGCTGAAATACAAATTCCAGATTAATCTCCATGCTCTGAGAGAGCCCTTAAGAGACTTTTCCAGGTAGTTTACTAGACCATCCTGCTTTGCAGCCAAGGCTTGTTGGATATCCATGGGAAGTTGAATCTCAGACTGATCAGTCCCTCCAGACTGCAATAAAAAACAATAATGTTAAAATCAAAAGCATCTTGATTAAATAACCTAATTAAAAGGTACATGCAAGTGGTATTGTAGCAGACTTTTTTCATCCTCTGTGGATGAAGAAATCTTCAAATTTACCTTATTTTCAAAATTAGGGGTAAACATTTACTTCCAATGACATGTTTATGACCTATTAATTAGTTCCTACAAGCATAGCTGAAATCCCAAACCTGCTTTAACATGGTTCAAGGAGATAAAATTACCTTCAGCCAAACATCCCAAGACACAAACTGAGAAAGAAGTCACATCTCACAGAAGTTTGACTGGATGATCAAATACAGATCTCCAAGGTCCAATCTTTAATTTCAGTGGGGAGGAGGGGGGGAGGGAAGGAGAAGAGGAGGAAAGACAGAGAGCACACAAGAGAACACACACCAGAAATTAAACTGCCAGCCAAATAAGCTGTCAAGCAAAGTCCAAAGCCCATGGTTTATTTTAAATGAGTATATGTATCCTCTCTATGCCACCAGGAGATACAAGTCTGTTTCAAGCCTTACCTGTACAGGAGCACTTTTAGCTCAAATCTTGAATTTTAAAGATCCTCTTCTCAGTCTCTGGTCTATTAGGAACATCACACATGCCTAAGAAATGGGTAAGAAATTGTAAGAAAAAACAGAGCTGGGATAATCACTTGCTGTGGATAGCACTGTAAACCTAAAAAATGAATTCCTAAATTTTTCAAGTCCTTCTGGTGTTACTCACCTCATAATTTCAGTGCAATTACTTCAATCTAGTTGTAAGTCACACAGTTAGATTACTGAGTTCTGGGTGAAAAATACCTATATTTTGTTTCATTCTCTCCCCACAAGAGATATAATTTTGTCTGAGCTGTATTTATAAACTTGGAAGGAGAACTGAGAAATTGTTCATCTCACAGTGATGTGAATGGCCTGAAAGAACAGTTCCCATGATATAATATTTTTCTTCCACAATTCTCCCAATAAAATAGAAGAAGTAACTAAAATCCAGTAAATCAAAATGTGTGATACTGGTTAGACTAATTCACTGGTGAAACTAATTCACTGATTGTCATGGGAACAGTTGCAGCCACAGTTAGAAGTGTAGCAGAATGCTAGTTCATTTCTTTTCTTCCTTATTTGCCTCTAATTTTTATCAGAATATCTGTTGGAGATGTTTTCCACAGAAAGCATGGAATGCAGTTAAAGGAAGTTGCTTAGTCACTACCATGGCACAGGGAAGGTCCATGCAGCTGTAAAGAGGATATGTTCCACCCCAAGGAAAGGTAGTTTGAGAATCTCAACCAGTACTAGCTTGTGGAAACACTCAAATGGTTGCCATTAAGGAAATAATGTGTAGAAAAACACTCTTTTCTCTTTTGAGAGACACCTCAGAGTAACAGAGTAATCAGATTTGTATGGGCAGATCTGACTTTGGACTTAACAGTGAACACCAGAGAGGAATATTTATCTAGACTGGTAGAATTCAGAGGAATTAAAAGGGCTGTTTAACTGGACTAAAAAATTCAAGAATCTGAAATCTGAAAAAGGCCTGAAAACTCTTGAAATCAGGGATACAGGATTATGCACTGCAGATTAGAAGGAAAAAATATATAGAGCATTTCTGAGATTCCCTGAATGAGAAACTTCTTTGCAGGTAATATTTTTGATAAACAGAGAATCTGAGAGGCTTGGAAGGAGAAACTTGTATGTCATAAATCATAGAAATAAACTTAAAATTGCCAAAACTCAAGGTATGTTAGACTACACAAGGGAAACCAAAACATGCAGCAAAATAAACCTTGTCTGTGTGTATAGTAGCACAAGAATAAAATAAATTGTTTTAAGGAGAATGAAGAAATTGATGTTCAGGATAGCCAAAACAGAAGTGAAGCAGACAGTCATACAGAAGATACAAAATAGAACATTACCACATTATGGCAACAGGATATGATCATGCTAAGTGAAAAGGCAGCTGAAGCCCTGTCCTTCTAGGGAACTGAGTTTTATGATCAGAGAAAGCAAATATAATAAGGGCTTCCTACAATTAGTCCTATATCAGTTCCATCAGTTGTGCTGCTGTGGTGGGAACTGGGAAGCACAGAAGAGAATGAGTGCCCCTGGCTCACAGGAACAGGATGAAATTTTGCAGTGCACACTACAAAGTACAGCTACAGGGTCTGTGTGTGTGTGTGTGTATTGCACATCTTTGGCCAGGCTCAGCCCACCTATCCAAGTCACCAAATTTAGGAACATGAAATTCCCTTGTTGCTTCTGTAGTCAATAGGAGTAGATTAGCACTTTCAGCATCAGATAGAACACGAATCAATTTCTTGGGGAAACTGTCTCTTTCACTGGCTGCAAGTGGAGTGAGCAGCAATAGCAATTTTCTTCCCCACTTTGCTCAGACATGTGCCCACCCACAGGCAGGACAAAACTGTGCTCTCAACTAATGAAAAAAATATGTTATAAATTGGGGATTGCCCACTGGAGGTGCCAGAAAGCAATAAACTTCTGGCTTGATTAGTCAATCATAGTTGGAAAAATCATTTGGTTTCAGATGTCCCTTGTGAGGCATTTTTAGAGAACAAGACCATGATGAGGCCATCTGGAATACAATATGCAGTCTCAGGCATCCAGATGCAAGGAAGATTAATTCACTGAGTAACAAAACTAAAATAATCAAGGAAATGAAGAATTTATCTTCTGAGATGAGATTAAAAGATGCCGGCTTGTGTGGCCTAAGAGAATAAAGGTTGTGGGGATTCTGACTGCTTTCTATAAACTCATCAGTCTGAGTTTCTGCAAACTTAGCAGAGGCTAAAAGCTATTTAAACTAAAAGACACTTCTGCTGCAATAACAAATGGATACTCATTAGCCTTTAATAAATTTAGCCTGAGTATTAGACAAAGGTTGCAGATCCCCAGAGGACTAGAACAACTTTTATTAGGATCAGTTCCACTGCTTAGTCACACTGATGCTGAGGAGTGATCAGTTTAGGGTCAGCACTTCCAGCCCCAAGGAGTGGGAGTCATTAACTCATGGGGTCCTCTCTAGTCCAATGCACCTTTGGCCTCCACCAGTTCTCTTTGGGAGCTGAGCACTTTCTGAGCACTGCTCTGTACTCAGTGCCTTTATATGGGCAGTGACAGACCTCCAAAGACCTTTGTGCCTCACACGGAGACAAAGGCCAAATTTTTGGAAGTGTTCTGGAGTCGTAGGACTTCTGTGCTTGGATTCCCACACTTGAGTGTGTTGACTCAGCAGCAGATGACAGCTTTTCTTTCAAGTCATGTACCCTTTCAGGGACCATGTTCTGTGTCAGAAGTGAAAATAAAGGTGTGCTGATTATTACAACAAATAATCTAAGATAGAGGAATCCACAGAATATTTCACAGAAGTCAGGGAGTCAGCAGAAAGCCAGCTGGCTGCAGGCTGAGTCTGGCTAAGGCAAAAGTGACAGAGGCTGATTGTTTGAAAGAGGAGGTACTGGGGGGAGAGAGAGCAAAGCAAAGCAAATAGGAAGGATAAGAGGAGATACCAAGAGTTACCAACATACTCAGTTTTGATACAGAATTGTTATATCCAGATAAAGACAGAGAAATGCCTAAAATAGAGCACAAAAAGGAATTTTTCCTGTTCTGAGCATGACCATGTAACCACACATAGATAAGCATCAGCATCTCTGAGACAGCACAGACCTCCTGTGCAAGGCAGCACTCCCCACCTATCACTCTTGAGCTCTGTTCATACAAAATGTATAAATATCAGCTGACATATCAGAAACTTGACAGATTTTCCAGCAGCTGATGAGGTCAAAGAATTCTCTGTCTCTGGCAAGAGTTGTGTTTCAAGGAAGAATTCAAAAGAATGATGCAGATGTAGAAGCACAAATCCTAAAGGGCTCTCCTAACAAACAAAACCAGGCTCCTTTGTACTAGAACATAGGATTTGGCTCAGGTATGCTTGGGCTGATCCCCATTGAATCTGGGATCTGTTCATTTTTCTTCTCTACATGGCATTTTGCTCTTAAGGTGTCCTGATTCATGAATAAATCTTCCAAGCACTACTGCAGTACTAGGGAAAGCAGTAACATCCCATCAGTAAATTTGTATTCATTTTAGTGAACAATCATCCTTGTAGTGCCTGTATATGCCATAGCACCATATGGCACCTGCTTTTTTTTCTTCCTATACTACTGTCATAATTGACATTGTTTTCAATTTTTTCCTAAAGGGCAAAACACATTTTCCTTGTCCTGATCTCAACAGGCATTTGAAAATATAGGAGCATTAATTAGCTCCTCTGTACTCTCATGCCATTCATTTTCCAAATACATCCAGTGCTTGTTAACCCCTGGTTTTCCATAGTTAGAAATACCAGGGCAACTATATGGCTTTCATATTAATAGACAGAGTAACATAGAGTAACTTTGAGAATGGGGCCTGCTAGTAAATATCATCAAGAAGTTCTGTTTTGTGTAGTTGGGGAGCTGAAAAATGAACACATTTTGTGTTCTAACTCACTTTTCAGTTCTGACTCTTATCCAACACTTCTTCCCAGTAGTCAGGAGGTGGCATCATCTACAATCACTATAGAAATAGCCAATCATATTTTTTCCACTTTAAGGAGTGTCATGAAAAGTGCCTTTAAAAATGAAATTTGAGGGAAGAGAGAAATTAACATCAGTGTTATGAAAAGGTTCAGGCTAGAGGGATTTTACTCACACACACTCTTGATTCTTTAATTTGGAAATTCCTGTTCATCCTCAAAACAAGTGGTACAATAATAAACTGGCTCTCTCATCAACTCTGTTCTGGCACCATAATTTATCCCAATGAGATTGTTGATTTGTAATCCTCTCTTGAAAGAAATGTGGTGCATCTCATTCATGCTATGAGCACAGGGTAATACCTTTCAGTTTTAAGACTGGAAAGCAAAGCTATTTTTAAATTGTTTTGCCCATTGCATTTTGAAATACAGATCAAAGTTTTTATAATATCAGTTTGAAGAAAACCTTATAGTAACAGATTAATAATGTAAAATGAGCCTTAGATATAATCCCTGAATATTTTAATATGTTCAGACCACTTTATTCAAGCAACACTATAACAACAACAAAAAGAAATACACATCTGTACTAGATGATCTTTGAGGTCCTTTCCAGGCATTTCTGTGACCTTCCAGAGGCATAGAAGTTTTTCAAGTGATATGAGATGTGTAGCTTCTGTTCAGTGGTAGACTGATTGAAGCTTGAAGATAAGCCATAATTTAAGTTTTTTTGCTGCACCTGCATCACATAATCATTAAAACCCTGACCTGAGACAAGGCACAGGGCTCTGTCTTGGAATATAGTTTGAACTTGCAAGGTTCTGCTTCCACCTCTTCCTTCCTTTTCACGGAGCACTTGAGCATTTTAAACTGCTGTTCTGATGCTGCTCCACATCTTCCAGACAATCTCTTAGCAGAGTTTAGGTGTTCTTAAAATGTCTTTTCATAGACTAGAAATGCAAATATGATTCCAGACTTCATTCTCCAAAATTAGAAAGGAGTCAGCATCAGTTCCACTGTATACTGAAAACACTGCTGGAGGCAGCTGCAAAGGTGGATGAAGATGAATGCAAACTGCAGAAGTTTGTAGGACTGTTTTCAGTGATTGTGATTAGATTTTGGATTTGTAAAGACACAGGTAGGTATAGATTGCAGCTCCATAGCAGCAAACTGATATCACAGGACTCTTTAAATAATGCATCTAGAAGCTGAGTCACCTGTAGTAGGAACATTTTAGGCTGCTGCATAATTCAGGAGCTTTTGTTCCTATAAAGAATACATTAAGGTTTTTCAATTGTAAGCTTTTAACAAGTCCATGGTCACCTGACAGTGACAAACAGGGAAAATTACGTGTTGTACAGCTTAAAGATCTCACTGTTTCACTTGCATTTTTCATTTCCATTTCTCCTATAGTCCTCACATGCCCATCACCCTCATGACAAAGCCCTGAGTAACCTAAGTTGTATTTTCCTACAGTGGTCTAAGCCCTGTTCAAGGGCAGCTTTTCTTCTCTCTGAGGCTGGCACGGGGTAAACCCTGACAAGAACTTCCCAGGGAAGACTGGACAGACTCATGGCCATTCAAAGCAGAGCACCAGAGCTCAAAGACCTCACGAGATGCCAAGCCCAAGGACTAGACAAGCTGCTCTGGTGATGACCTTCAGCCACGTGGAGCACTGAGATGCCTCCAGGGTGGTTCTTACAGAGCCAGGATATGCAGAGGACACTTGTCATACTCAGCCTTCTCCAGCCAGGCAGCAATCTCCTCATGAAGTGTCAGCCAGCTTTCTGCAGGTTCTTCTGGCAGCTACTTACCAATAGAAAACAAAATTTGTATTCTTCAAGCGCAAGAATTGCTGACTGAAATATTTATGACATGAGCTAGATGGATCAGATGAGTGATCACAGTGGTCTTCTTGCTGGTATAGAAAAACTATTAAAAAAAACAAGTTGTTTTGACTGAGTTGGTGAAATCATTTATGAATGCCTGGATCTTCACACAGGCAGATCTAGAGAACCTAAAATCTGCCATGGCATCTCCTGCCAGCTCTTAAGCTGCATCTTTGTTAGCTATCAAATAGCAATTAAGACATTGCTTAGAATCAACCTTCTGTATCTAATCTGCTGGAAAATATGGACTTTGAAATCCAGCCAGAATGGTAGGAAGTGTTTCTGTACCTTCCAGTAGTGCCTAGTTTTAGTACCAAAAGCAGTTAGCACAGGCTGTGATGAGGTTTAAATAGTATAGCTCTTCTATTGCCTTCAATGAAAGTGGTTTTTTCCTCCTACCTATGTGGATTGAAATATACTTCAAAAAATTTAAAATGTCTATATTAAGTTATCTTTTCCTACAGTAATTTAAGACAAATTGAGAGAGAACCAAACTGTTGTTTTGCTGATGACTTTACACATTTACTGGAGTTAGATTCTGGAGCACACCAGGAGGTCTCCTCACCACAGCAGGTTACAGAAGGAGATTTTAAAAAGTTTTTATACAGAATGTACAGGATCTCCTTATCTCCTAATACAGCTCTTTTGACTTCTGATGAAATTTGAGACTAGTACAGAGGCATCCAACATCACTTTCTAGTTGTCAGGTTACCTGAAGTTTGGCCTCTTACTCACGCAAAATATTCTCATGGACAGGGAAAGTATTCATTCTCTTATTTTTGAGTGGCAGGACAGAAAGGATGTTTGTTAAGATTCAAAAATGGAGCTAAAAATTGGGATAAAAGAATCATTTTAACAATCAGAGATTTTGTCTAAAGCCTTGACATAAATTTCTTATCACTAATGAGAATCAACACAGCTCTTCAGTGTCCATCCACATTAGCATATTTCTCTCAATAAATAAACCTCAGAAGCTGAAAAGCAAATTATATCTGCACTCTTCAAGCATAAAATGTTATGACAGGATGCACTAACAAAAGAAGCAGTAAATTAGTTGTCAATTCTGAAGACAACTAGTACATGCAAAGTACTACATTGTGTGGATGATAAATTCAAACAGAACAATGTGTAAATACAAGGAAAACAAAAGCCAATAAACCAAGTAATAAATAAAAGTCACAAACCAATGTCTGAGGACAAAAATCAGACTAACTAGATTAAACATTTCACTGAATTTAAAACTATGTTCCTAGAAATATTTTTGAACTGTGAGATGGAAGGAACCAGAAAACAATCAATGGGACCAGAAGGATAAGGGCTTTGGTAGAAGGTTGCATTTGGGTCTGGCTTCTAATTTTCAGTTTTGTAGAGTCTATTCTCTGTCAAATATTTCTCATTTCATCCTCAACTATGATTAAAAAGAGTCTCTCTAACATTCCTTCCTAAGATGAAAGCCCTAAGGATTAAACAGTGCATTCACAACTCTGAGTATATTCTTTTTCCTTCCTCTTCTGACAGGTTCAGGGGCCTAACATGCTGCCCAATACTTATGTTTTCCATAAACCAGTAAAGCTGTATTCTTCACGGTGAAAGAGAACTTGGTTAAGGCATTAAATCTCATTTTCTTAATGGCAGAGAACAGTTTACCTACCAGACTCCCAGGGCTTTTTGTATTCTTTTGGCAGGAAGGAAATAGTTGTCAAATTATTTCAGTATCCATGGCTGAAGGACCATCCCCTAAAGAAGTGGAAAATAAACCCAAATTACCAAAAGAGAGAAAAAATAATTAATTTTAATATTGTGTGTTTACCAGGAAGTTTTGTGGTTTTCATTTTTGTTTGGGATTTGGGTTTTGCATTTCTCTGTTTCTGGAAGTAAATGAATTGGTTATAAACAGCAGCTAACTTTCAAATCAATGGCATCTGACAGACACCACAGTTAAGAAAAGAAATCAAGGGTGACAAAATTAGAGAAGTTCATTATGGACAGTTTTAATCTCTGATGTTTTCCAGAAGAAATTTCCAAAATCTCTCTATGCAGCACCTAGAGATTTACTAAATGCTTCTGCTGTTGGGGTACCTCAAACCTCAAGGACAATTGTGTTGGGCAAAGGTCCCCCATGTTGTTCCTCTGGTTCTGTGTAGTCCAAAGGTGCAGCAGCTCCCTCCTGAGTGTACAGTAGCTTTAATGTGCTTCTTGCACCAGGTTTGTAAGGAAATGCCTCATTCTGACCTAACTGGGCTGTTTCATGGCACTTCAAGTCCTTGCCTTGCACATGAGCCAGAAAACAGAAGAGCACCTTTCCCTCCTCACTTGGCTGCCCTTGGTGGGATGCAGAGCCCTTGTGCCACTCTTTGCTTTAAGGCTGAACACTTTTTTACTACAGATTGCAACCCAACTTCCAAATTCAATGGAAACTACAGACAGTGTTAAGCAATGTGTCTTAGCAAACACTTGCAAAATCCTTCATATAAAAAAACAGGAGCCTACATAAATTTCCACCTAAGATTCATAAAAGAACCAGCTGGACAAATTCCCAGCTTCCTACTCCAAACTAAATTAGAAATACACTCTAATGTGTTAAGCTGATGTTAATTTTAAATAAGATTCTGAATGTAGAGATATTTCTGAACCAACTGTACCAACATCCAAAAGGTCAAGCATAGAATGGGGTAAATAGAGGTTGTAGAAAACGCAAACTCACTGTTTATGTTGTTCAGCTACTGGAAAAATTAGATCAAAAGAATATAAATAATGGAAGTCAACATATTTTTAGGAAAAATTATGTGAACCACAATTTCTTTTGTAAAGGCAATTGAGTAGATATATTTGGATAGTAAGAATTGACAAGTATCCCTTCATATGACTGTGATTACTAAATAAACATGATACAATATCAAAAGCAGTTCACAGAAGGGTTGCAGTAAAAGTCACCTCAAAAAGTAGCAGGCTCTGTGGTATCTCCATTTAAAAGAGTCTGTTCAGAGGTCTGGATCAGGACAGCTCAGTGACTGGAACAGGTCTCAGCACAAACCAATGTTTTCAACAGCATCCTAAAAGTAAACACAAAATTATTACTGATAAAATGAGATAAAAAGATTAGCAATGTTGTTAAACATTGATAAGCAAATCAATTCAAATGACCAGTGCCTTCCATAAGATGTTCCCACTCAGTCAAAGATGTTTTTCCCCAGACATTTAAAAGTATAAAATCTATGAGGGTGCTTTGCAGACCATAATGCAAAAAATGGGAAGGAGGAAGTAAAGGGCAGGGGTTGTTCTCTGGAAAGGAGGGACTCAGGAAAGGTCACTGACTCTGAATGTCAGGTTGGTTGAACAACTCCACATGAGCACCCAGCACCAAGCCATGACAAAAATAACAAAAGAAATATTTGTATAACCATGACAGAAGTGAATAGAGCAGAATGATAATTTTGCCACAGTTTCAGACAAAAGAAAGTCCAGTTTGAAGACAGTGGTTAATGTTCTGATATTGACAATTTTTAGATGGTTTATAAAGTCATTCAAGTTGTCTAAAAATTGGAAAGACTGAGAAGAAAAGAAGCTGCCTCAGCAAGAGACTCAGGCAGATCCCATGTTTAGTGCAGTGGAGAAAGAAAACTGTCTCATATAAATGTCTTCACAGAGAGAAAATGCTAAATATCAGACAGCTTTTTAATCAGGCAAAACAAGAAATACACTGAGGATCCAGACATGTCCAAAGGGGGAAAGCTGTTAGCACATGCAGAGGCACAGAGCTCCTGGTATCCAGGGAAATAGCATATTCTTCATTTCTTGAGATTTTCCCATCAAACAGGTTGTTACAGTCAACTTACTGAAAGCCTGTCTCAGCTACATTCACATTAGCTCCAAAATCTCTTCATGCTGCCCTCCCTGGGACAGTTACAGACCCAGAAAAGCAAGCTTCCCATGAATTACTAGATTTATGTCCTGGGAGATATGGATTCAGTCCTTGCCTCTGCCAAACATGATTTGTGTGTCATTGAGCTAGTTATTCAAAGTAAACTTCATTTTACCTACTTTTAGATATCTACATGCTAGATGTCCATTTTGCATGTGTATGTCTGAAGCTTTATTATCCTCAGCATCTTTATCAGCCAGTGGAAAGTAGGCACCATTGGAGAGCTGCTCCTCCAAAAAAAAAAAAAATCACCATGTAATGAAGAATTTCATGCTTTGAAGAGATCTCTATGCTGATTGAATGAAGGCAGGAAGGTGGCTGGCTTAGACCTGGACAATGACACCCCTGACATATAAATAAGGGAAGGCTTGCTTTAGCCTCTTCTCAAGAGGATATTAATATTTCTATGCTGCTGTGAAAAGAATATCTGAGAGACTTAATATTATTAGGAAATATATGAATAGCTATAATAATGGAATTAGGAAATAACAGTGTTCAAATTTTTGCCAAGCTCCAGGGCAAAAGAAAACTGAATCTTGGGATGTCATTGGAAAATATTTAAACTGTGAGCCAGATCTCTGAATGCCATGGAGAAATACTGAGGATATTGAATCCATGTACACTTTTCCTAATGGAAAAATAGTTTACAATATCTCTTTCCAAAAAAAAAAAGCTTTTCAATTTTGAAGGGTCAGTCTGGCTTCCAGGATGGCCAAAGTTGTGCCAGCACAGCTGATGGGGCCATGACCTGTTATAGCAAAGGCCTTTTAAACCAGATTCCTTACTGGAAAAAAAAAAAAAAAAAAAAGATTGTGGAGTAACAGTATAACTCAGGATAGTTATGGAGGCAAATGAAATTTCAGCAAAGCTCTGAAATGGCACAGAGAAGAGGAGAGCTGATTCAAGACAGCTGATCTTATGGAACAAAGGCTGTGACATTTCTCTTGATGGAAAGGTAGTGTCTGCCACTGCACAAACCCTGGGGCAGCAGCTAAAATGACCATCCTGAACAGCAACACAAGAAACACACTGCAGTGAGTTTCCTATCTGCTTGTTCATAAAAATACATCCATCTTTAATTTTCTTTGGATTTGATCCCAGCAAGATCAAAATGGGAAGGAAGTGCTGCACTTCCCTCATAGTAAAACTTAATCCATTACAGCAGCAATCCATTCTCCTTTCCTTCTGCCAGGAGAGTTTACTCCTCCAGCATAGTGAGCAGAAACATTGTGGGGATCAGATGTGGCTCTATCCAGCAAGGCCTCCCATGACCACAACCTGCAGCAAACACCATTCCAGCTCTCTGGCACAGTCCCACCTGTCCCTCCCTGCAGGGTTCCTCAGCAATTCCAAAGAGCTGCAATTAAATTAATATTAAAAATAACTACAGCACCAACCCCCCAAACTGCATTAACAGACAAAGACTTGAGTAACCTACTAGCAGGGTTGGAAGAAAAATTCTGTCTTTGTTCTTTGTTCAAAGAATTTGCATAGTGGCTATTTTCTTTTCTATACTTTTTTTTTTTTTAATAGTTATTTAATGTAGTCATTATACTTGGTTGTGGCAGTTTGAATTGGGATACTGCCAAAAAGACACTATTTAGCAGGGTCTGAGGGGCTGGATATTTGAACAGAGTATTTTATTTTAACAGATCTCCCCTGCTTTGAATCTCCCTCTTTGAAAAGAGCTTTATAGGGATTTTCTCAAAATGTTCTCAAGGATCTGGGGTTGATTGGGATGGGGGGGAAGCACCAAACCTTAAATACCTTTACCCAACATGAGATTTTACAAAGTAAATAGCATAGATATATTTTAATAAAAAAGGAGAGGCTAATTCACACAGAAAAGACAGGTACATCATGTTTATTCCCTGTACACTTACAATTTTTCAGACAGTTTACCAAATCTTCCCAATCAATACCCCAGAGGATGTTTCAATGTATATTAAACAGATATAAGAGATTAGGGGAACAGAATATAAAGACATACACACATTGGACGTGGACATATTTAGGAAGATCAAAATCCACACGAGGAAGATCCCAAGATGTGGAGTGGTGAGGACAGAGAAGCCAAAGGTAGAGCAATGATGCAGCAATGACAGCAGGTTTGCCCCTGTGAGCAGCTCTGTGGGGAGGGCAGAGCTGCTGGGCTGGCTCTGGGCTGTGCAGGGTCCAAGCAGGGCTTGGGCACAAATCCAGCTCATCACAGATCTGCACTGCAGGAATGGACCCTGTGCACTCAAGTGCAAGGATGAACCCACAGAGGAAGAGTCAGCCTTGCCACAGGACTGTGATATATCAGAGAAAAATTTTCTGAGAGTGAAGTACTTTAGCTCCCAAGAGAGCATTTAGATAAATCATTCCTTTAGTCACAGGGGGAAAGGAAGGGACTTGAAGTTTTCTTCTACACAACTAATTATTAAAAGAAAGTGTCAAAAGGTGACAGGAAATGTGAATTTCAAAATTCCTAGAGCAGAAAAAATTATTAAAGAGTAAAGTACTGTAAATAATCTAGCCCTTACTATTTTTGTTTGGTTGGGAAATTGTCCTTGTTTAGGTAGTCAACTCTAATTAGAATTCACTTGCATATTAAAATAATCTGCAATTAATATGAATGAATATTCCAAAATTCAGAATACAATGTTTTTCCTCCAAGACCATTTCACTTCTTTACTCCAAGAAATTAACACCGCCTCCTCTTTCTAGATCATCCAAATAGTTCATTTAAGGAGTAGCCATTTTCCACTAATTTCTCCATTTCCACAGAGGACCCTTTGTGGCTGGAAAGTTTGAGTGTCAGGCAATCAGTCCTTAGAGTGACAGCTTCAAGCTGCAAGGCTGAAGAGCCAACCTTGTGTGGCCTGCAGCAGAGGAAGTTCTCCTTTTCTACCCATTCACACAACCTCTTTTTCTTTTTGCAAAATGTTTTGCTCCTTACCACTAGCTCAGCTGGAGTCTCCATTCCTTTTGTTTCACTATGACCATGTAATTATTTTAAATTATTTTGCTGAGCTCCTAGGAGGAGTTAAAAAAATAAAATTTCAAAAAAATATTAAGCTGTGGGCAAGGACAGATCTCTTCCTGAGCCAGCCCAAGAGTCATACATCTGTCACTTCCTTTTATCCCATGTGTTCATCACAAGAAAGGCCTGTCACATTGGAATAATGTTCTTGCTCATCTTCTTTATGTGGAAGAACTCCAACAAGACATAGATTTTTGCAGCAGGTAAAGCCTAAGGCAAAAGACACATCAACAACATATTTTTTCTGACCTGCCCATAAAAATGGGTATTTTCAAATCCATAGTGCCATACATTTGTCTCTGAAGAATGCAGCCTTGCCTGCAACCTTGGCAGCTTGGCAACAGAAAATCACTTTAAATAAATATCTAATATTCTGTAGGATAAATATAATGAATTAGTCATTGCTCCTTACCATAATGTAGCAGAATTCCTGAAAGCCAGGCTCTATTAGCATTTTGAAGAGGTATGGAGACAAGGATGGGTGTCCTGGGGATTACTGCAGTGGGAAGCAAAGACGAGACAGTGGTAGATGATGAAGTGCAATCAGGATGCTGCCACAGTCTCTGCATACCTCCCTACACATTCCTGCAGTTTTGTTTGTAACTTGATAAAGAATTACCTCATAAATCTCTTAAACACTTGGCTCTTTTCCTCTTTTGCTTGTAAAGATGCACATTCTTAAATAGACTTGTGGGTTCAGTGAATCTGTAAGTGAACAGCTCCTTTGGATACTCATTTTACTGTTAAACCAAAATAAGATTGTTATGCAAAGAAGTAAAACTAAAAATTTAATGTGTATTAAATGCTGCTTTCATGCTGCAATTATCAGCCCCAAATCCTGCACCCCAAGGATCATGTCATGAACTGGTATCAGTTGATACAGTCTCATTATTCATTGAAAAGTCTTTCATTATTATTTGCTCTTCTGATCTTGTCAGTTCACTCTTTTTATTACAGTTCCTGCCCATGGGTGCAAGTGAGTGTGACAGGGGATATCCACTGCTCTTCACTGGCAGATAAACTCACACAGAGCATCCATAAACAGGCACATCTGCCTGCACATCATCTGCCATAAAAACATGAAGATCTGCAGAGAAGAAACTAACATGCTTTAAATCAGGAATTACTACAGAAAATATCCAGTAATTCCTGCAAATCTAAACCACCTTTTGCTTCTTTATGAGCCAATTGATAAAACAAGTTATGCATATGGTCTGCAGGGAAGTACTGCAAATAGAGCAGCTGTTAACTTTCAGAGTTACAGGAGGAAAAAAGGTTTTACTTCCACCCCATTTCTCATTCTTTTTTCCTTTACCTTGTTGGCTATAACCCTGGCCTAGCCAGGCCCACCACCACATATGTTTCTATTTAAGACTCTGCTTACAGGATAAGAGGTCCCTTGGTTCAAACACTGCCTTGCTCAGCTGAGACCGTGACACCTGCATGGGAGGAAGAGTGCACCTAAGCTTGAAATAATCCACATTAGTACCCTCTGCAGCAGTGAAAAGTTTCCACACCTGGTGGGAGAGACCATTGCATATTCTCCCAATCTTCCATTCCACAATGAATGGTCATTTTTATTAATTTCTCACCAGAATAGGAGATATGTGCTGACAGATGCCATAAAACAAATTCATCCTCACTCATCATTGAAGTGCTGTCATTGAACTATCACTGGGAATGCACAGGGCATCTGGGGGCCCTTTCTTTGTGAAAGATAACACACTCACATCCTCCATGATTGCTGTAATTATCAGTAATAACTAGATGTTGCATCAGTGACTCCAGAAAACATTCACACACACCGAGTCAAATCTGGGGTCTGCTTGAAGTCTTGATGGAATACCAGGGAAATGCAAAAGTGGGCTTGTACCATATTCCATGCATACTTGTTCTTGATTTTATTAGGACCTAGAGATGTATCAATTATTTATTAAATCATCTCCCCATAACAATAAGAGCATTTACTTATATGCAAATTTCAGCATTTGCTAATAACAGAGATTTAAACTATCATATCATAGCCACCCCAGTGACCACAGCAGTCCAGTGAGCTGTGGTAGCCACACATTACAGAGCTCACAGAAGGACAGAATGGTTGAGGTTTGAAGGATATCTGGGCATCACCTGCTTCAAACTCCCTGCTCAAACACCTGCAGCAGGTCATCAAGGACCATGTTCAGAGAGTTTTTAATGCCTCCAAGACTGGAAACTCCACAATCTGTCTGGGCAACCTTTTTCAGTTCTCAGTCACCCTCAACAGTTAAAGAGTTTTCCATGTTCAGATGGCACTGCTGAAGTTTTCTGTGTTGTGCCCCTATTGTGCCCATTGCTTCTTGTCCTGTCACCGTGCACCTCTGAAGAGAGCCTGGCTCTGTCCTTTTGCACCTTCCCTTTGGATATTTATCCACATTTGATGAGATTCCACTCAAGCTGTGTTTTCTCCAGGCTAAACAGTCCCAGCTCTCTCAGTTTTTCCTCAGACCAGAGATGCTCCAATCCCTTAATCGTCCTCCTGGCCATTTCTAAGACTCTCCAGTATGGCCGTAGACTCTCCCCAGTAAGTCTTTATCCACCTGTACTGAGAAACCTGAACTGGACACAGTACTCTGGCTGTGGCCACAGCAGTGCTGAAGGAAAGAATCATCTCCCTCAACCTGCTGGCAACACTGCCTGATGCCTCCCAGGGTTACCTTAGGCCTTCTTTGCAGCAAGGAAACACACCTGTGTTTCAACTTGGTTTCCACCAGGACCTCCCAATCCTTTTCTGAAAAGCTGCAGGATATGCTGGGTGGCCCCAAGCATGCATTGGTGCAAGGGGTTGTTCCTCCCCAGGTGCAGGGTTTTGCACCTCTCCTTGTTGAAATTCATGAAGTTCCTGTCAGGCCATTTCTCCAGCCTGGGAGGTCCCTGTGGAGGGCAGCACCACCTGCTGCTCTGCCAACCACTCCTCTGGTTTGTCATCTACAACTGCTCAGTTTTGTCCTTCATAAGATGATTTCAATGAGGTTATAAAATATCTCCATAAAATATACAGACTTTGTTTTGAAAGTATATCCCCACCTGTAGAGTCAGCACTTGTTTGTTGACTGCAATCCACAGAACAGAGTTTTCTTAGCAGATACCTTAAAGGATAAGCAGTGAAAAGATTGTGACTGCTGGTCTAGGAGAAAAGTACTGAGTTAACAGTGTTACACTGGTCCACAAAGGTGGGGAATTTCTACTTGCTCCTCCTGGACAAGTAGAGTAGAAGAGAAAAAAGAGAACAAAATTCTGCCTGTATTCCTCCTCCAAAAGCACTGTAGTAAACCTCTGTCAAGGCATTCAGGATGGGATACCAGCATCACTCTGGTGGTATTTGTAACAGAAAAAGTCTCTCCTCTCTTTCTGTCTGTCATTTGGGCATTACTTATTAAGAAGTATTTCCACAGGAATACTGCTGGCCACTAACACCTTGCTGATAAGTACTACCATTACATTATTGTCACTGTAGCATTGAAATTGCATCCACAGAAATGTTCCTTAGAGGAACATTAATATTTACTTTGCCATGTTTGAAAAGTCTGACATTTCCACAGACCAGCACTTCCCACTTGCAAATCTAGGGCTGCTTTCCAGAGGTCTCTACACACCAGAGCTCCCACAGGACAGCAGAGACCACAGGAAGCAGCCAAGCCTTGGCTAATGGGCTGACACTGCTTTATGGTAGGACACCCTCCAGCTGCTGGAAAGCAATGAAGGGAGACTGAAACTTTACCAGAGAGAGAGAGAACTTTTAGCCTGCCCATTTCTGCTGAAGGACTAGAGTAGTAAAATTTATGGATCCACTAATATGCAATATAAGGAGATTTTTCATCCAGCTTTAGTTACTTTTAAAAATACACTTATCTATTAATTATTTCATGCTGAATCAAAACTCTTTTCACCCCACTTATATCACAGATTTCAGATGTAGGGACTAGATGGCACCAAACACTTTTGAAAGCATCAACTTAAATTTTTATGGATTTATAAATATATGAGGGATGTTTTCACTGTGGCAGATGCAAATTATTAAAAAGGCCCCAAAGTTCCAGACAGAGATTATACATTTTATTATATAATTTGGTTCCTTTGTGAAGAACAGATATTCAATCCCTTCCTCAGATCTGATTAGGATGCACTGAGGGTCATGCTAAATCCAGGATAGGAGCAAGGTGCCCTCAGCCTAGGAGCTGTGACTGCTGGATTCACCCAGCAGAACAAACTGGATCTGACTCAGATGTGGGCACATGACTGTAGCTCTCTTGTGTTAGTCAGAAGCACAGAGCTGTGTTCTCGTGTGCTGGCTCTGTGTCAAGGGATGAGGGGGGCAGAAGAAGCACAGAGCTGACTCAACAAAGATTTCTGAACAAGGAGTCTTCAGCCACTCAGCCCACTGCAGTCTGTAGCTCTGGCATTTTGGAGTGGACTTCAGGAAACCTCAGCCCAGCTGCAAGCTATTGGCATATCAATCACACCACTGATTTAATTCACTACTGAGTTCTGAGAGATAGGGTATTAGCACCTGCAGAGCAGAAAGCAGTGCCAAAAGGAGGGAGGAGGGGTCACCAGCCTTATGGTAGAGTAGGAGGACCAAGCTACCAGAAATAGAGGGATCTGCCAAAAGTGGTTACAAACAAAATAAGTATTTATATTTGTAACTCATGATCATAGCATTGATGTTATGATTCCCAGCCTCCTTTCATGCCTCTCTGACAATCTGATGCTGAAAATGATTGCTTGATTGCACGTGGAGAGCTCAAAGTTGCAGCCCCCAGTGACCAGCAACCCTTCCAATGCAGTGATCCAACACTACTATATTGTCCCTTCCAGCTGCACTGTATTCCCATAGGTGGTGTCAGGATTAAGTCTTTGTTCTATTGTTGCCACCACTGCCCCACAATGACTGAACTTCCAAAGATGGACACACAGTGTGTGGCCAATATGCCAAAGGATTTCAGTGTCCTGCCCACCTTTAGGCTACCTCATTTTGACACATTGAAACAGACTCTTTGCTCTTCTCAACAACACTGATTTCAAGAGAAAGTTGCGAACTGATGATGGTGGAGAAGTTTGAGACTGGCCTTTCCTTCTTATTCCCTCTTCTCCACAGCACTACTGAGGTGTTTATTACTTTGGTGTCCACCTGCTGACTTGTACAGTATAAATTTGAACTGAGGCGAGTTTTACAGTTCAATAAATATAGAATATCTTTTAAAGTCACACTTGGGCAGATACAAAGTCTGGGAAACGTCATCCAAATGTTATCATAAGTGAAATAAAATGAAATCATAGTTCAGCCAGATTCAGCATTACTCAAATGCAATGGAAAGTAGTGCTTCCAATGTCTGAATCTGTTGCCTTATTAGTTTCTCTCCTGAAAACTAAAAATCCTTGATCAGATATTCTCTCCTGAACTGCAAAATAAAATGAGTAAAGTTCAATTTGACTAGGCAAGAGCAACAGTTACAGAGATCAGAGAGATTTAGAGCAATAGAGTTCTACAAATCAGCTGTCCTGGTATGACAACTTGTCATACAAGGACTGATAAAATCTTCCATATAAATGGTTATTTGGAAGATTATGTCTGTACCCAGTGGACCTGGATTCTTCAAAAGCATGAAATTACTTAGAAAATTGAGGGGACATATTTTTTGCGGGTACTTAGGTAGCCACTTGTCTACTTCATTACACAGCTAAATACCTCTGGAAATGTAATCTTCAGTCACAGTCTCAAAGGAGACAGATTTTTAGAGGTGCACAGATGGCCAGGAGGTTTACAAAGTGCCTGGTTGTTTAGTTCACTATAAAATCAACGAGAGTTAAGGGTCTCGTATAAAACCACATTGATCTGCCTAATTAAAAAACACAGCCCTGTGTCTGGTTAAAATCACTAAGGTTGGAGCCTTGCAAGCTCTCAAAGCTGCACTTTACCCTTCTGTGAGGAAGGCCCCAGGCAGGAGTGCCTGATCAGTGGGAACAAGGAGGGGAGAGGTGTCAAGCCTGAACCAGCCTCCAGACCTGGACTGTCAGGACAGGGCTGGCAAGAGCAGGGAACAGACAGTGCATAGAAAACTGACACTAAAATAGGCCAGTCCAGACCTTCACAAAGACACTTCAATCATATCTGCACACTTAAAAGCAAGCTGTGGGTTTGCTTAGACCATTTGAGAAGGTGTTTTGCTTTAAATAGCAGCTTAGGATGAGAGCTGCCACTTCCAATTTAATCACCCTCCTTTAATACAGGCTGGTGCTTTGCAGCTGGGTAATTAACCTTGATATTCATTCGGACTTCAAAACACCCAATTCCCATTGCTGTCAATTAGCTGACGATGTCAAGTGTGTGTTGATAGAAGATTTTTATGTGACCCTGGCAATATGGCATTTGGGAAATTTCAGTCCTTCACAACTGAAAATGCGAAGTGACATTCACAGAATCACAGAAGGGTTGAGGTTGGAAGGGATCACTTCACTTCTAGTGAAGTGGATCCACTAGATCCATGTGGAGATCTAGTCCAATCTCCCTGTTTAAACAGGGTACTCTGGAGCACTTTACACAGAATTGTGTCCAGGGAGATTTTTAATATCTCCTCAGCCTCTATGGGCACCCTGCTCCATTCCTGCACCCTCACAGCACAGAATTCCTTCCTTGTGTTCAGGTGAACTTCCCATGTTCCAGTTTCCACCTGTTGCCTCTTGTCCTATTGCTCAGCACCACTGAGACTGTGAATTTGTCACTGGATTGAGTTCACTAAACAAAACAGATGTATATTAGGGTTTACCCTACTTTCTACTCTTCTGGCAATTTACCTTTCTAAAAGACCCTCAAGATAATTTTCAAACCTTCTTGCTGCAGCTCTGAGTGCACAGAAGATGCCTTGAATTCAGGCCACCCAGAAGCTTCCATACTTTTTAACACCAGTGTAAGGCTGGAGGCAGGGTTATAAATGACTGGTACACAATGATTTTTGATATGAGAAGCAGTACAATAAACATTTTGCGTATCAAAATGAAAGAGAGGGTGGGAAGGGCCAGTGGCATTTAATTCTTTCCACTGATCTCTCTGCATTTATAATAAAGAGTTACATCCTACTGGTAACAAGATTAAATTAGTGGGCAGAAAGAAATTTGAATCAGACTGTTTTCTTGATATGCCACAGTGGGTTGTGTTCTGCTAATGAGTGCTAAACCTGCAATCAGGTAAACATTCACCTTGAGAAATGAACAACCTTAATCAGGGCTTTTAAATCAGCCAGAACAGTCAACAGCTAAAATGCAATTGGCTCCAACACAACTGCTTTTCTTTTTAAATATTGTTCTTCCTTCCTTATGAGGATGAGAAATGATAGCATAAGTGAAACACTCTTGTAGCAAAAGAGCAGCTCCAGTCCCTTCCCTGTTAGAGACTCTGTCCTGTGACTTAGAAGGGATGTATTGATTGATGCTCAATAGAATGCTTCTGCACAGGCTAACTGAAGCCTTTTGTGAAGGTTCCCAATGTGAGCTCAATCTGACCTCTATATATCTAAAGAAATTTACCTCATCTCCTAAGCAAAATAATGGAGAAAATAAATTAGGGGTGGGGGGGGGCAGGAAGAAAGAAAAAAGAAATGTTGGTCTGTTGTGCTTTTCTCTGGATTTGAGAATGACATCAACCAGTGGGCCTTTATCTGAAATATTCTGACAGTAGAAGAAACACTGACTACTCCATTTTCTACACAGGGTCAACATTACGAAGAGGAAAAACGGGCTTTGAGCCATGAAATAATTGCACTCAATAATCACTTAATAGAAGCCAAGGTGACAATAGATAAGTTGTCAGAAGACAATGTAAGTATTTAATTTTTCATTTTGAGATTATATTCAGAAAAAAATTAGGTCTTGTACTACCCATGAAATTATAGAATAATATTTTATGTTTGTATAAAATGTAACCTGAGGAAAAAACAGTTGAAATTTATGTTTGTTTGTTTGCTCCCATCATTTAGCAAATCCAGCTCTTCTTATGCTATGAGGTTGTGGTGAGACTTTTCATTGATATTTTTTTCCTTACATCTAGCCTGAAACTGATGAAAAAATATTCTAAGAAATGGCAATATTCCCACATTGATTGTGCCATCAGTGCAGCAAATTGGTGCAAGCACATGGTCAGGGCTGTTGCAGGGACACGTGTGGAGTGGGGACTCATCAGAAGGATTTTAGGCACAGTGTAGAGCCCTACATTTCCTGCAATTCTTTGATCTTTTGGTCTTTGTTCACCAAAAAGCCCAACACAAGCAAGCTCTGCCAGCAGAAGGCAGGACTGGCTCAGCCTGGTCACTCAGACCACTCCTGCAGGGAGCAGGAGCCAGGCTTTCCCCAGCAGTTGTTCGTGTGTAAAAATGTACCTGTCTCTGGGTGGGACAAAACAGGGAACATCTCTGGCAATTGTCACTCTCCATCTCATTAAACACTGCTGAAAAATGGCATGAATAGTGCAGCTGGCAACAATCTCATTAAATCCTTGCTGAGACAAACCTACAAAGACAGCAAAGAGAGGAATATTGCAGGCATTTAGTTCATTATTGTGCCATTCCTTCCACATTTAATAAAAAATTCATCTGCAGAAGACATGTTTCTGTTAGCACTTATTTTCCAGCATCTTAAGTTCAATCTTCCCATATTTCACATGAACTCTTAATCATAGCTGGGAGCATTTGATCTCATTAAAATGCCTGTTGACGTGAACTCTGCCTGTGCAATTAACAGCTTTCCAGCTGAAACAAAAAGTTCCCAATCTGACCCCTCACTTTTATAGAAGTTGAGTTAAAAGTTACTTCATAAGTCTAACAGCTATAAATAATGGAGTGTGGTAAAAGTAATGGGCTACATCCAGGTTTTGGAAGCACAGGCATACCTCCAGACTAATTCAGCTGAAATCAGTGGAGTTATTTTTGATTTAAAATAGAGGAAGAAAGTTGCAGAAATCTCCCTTTAAGTATGCATGCATTTATACTACTTCATGGAGTCATGTTTGACCCCCCATTTGAAGTGTTTTCAGTACTCAGAGTTTTACTCTGAGCACCAGAATATGCTCCAGAGGCCTCAAATGACAGTACCACTACTTCAGACTTGAGGCTGGTTCATGGACAAAGTTCTGCCCTTGCTGATCTAGAGAAAATAGCATGATATTAATTCAGGGGAGATTTAGGTTGGATATCAGGAAAAGGTTCTTCACCTAGAGGGTGGATGGGCACTGGAACAGGGTGCCCAGGGCAGTGGTCACAGCCCCAAGCCTGACAGAGCTCAAGAAGTGTTTGTAAAATGCTCTCAGGCACAGGGTGTGACTCTTGGGAATGGTGCTGTGCAGGGCCAGGAGTTGGACTGAGTGATCCTTGTGCCTCCCTTCAAGCTCAGGATAATCTATGATTATGTTTAGTATCACTAATAAGAGTAAAGGTTATATTCAAAATTCAAAATAAAGAACAAAAAAAGGACCAAAAAAAATCACTATTATACCTAATAAGTACAGAAGTGATAAACTGAAGAATCACATATGGGGAGAATGTTTTTGTCTCAGCAATCTTTCTTTCTTCAATTATATTTTCCCTCTCTCTTCTGACAGAAATGTAAAATGACACTTTCAATACAAAAACATATTTTAAACTGTGGGAAATACTTCTGGCATTAATTGCCAGTTATTGTTCTATTTGCCACAGATATGGCTGGTTTCCATTCAGGCAAACATTAGAGGAGAGAAGGTCACTCCAGTCACATGGCTTGGCCCAGCAGGTTGAGAACAAAGTACACGTGGCACACGGAGCTCACATGTAATTTTTCTGTAGTAATTTTTAAAGCTGCTAAAAATAAAGTGTCAGAAATGCTTTTCGTGCTCTCCATGACAACCACTGAGCAGAAAGAGAGGCACACAGCTTTTGAAGAAAGGATTAGGTTCTGGAGAGATATCATTTTTGTGTGCCTGGAAATGCCATATGGGACTCGGGGTACCTGTCTGTGCTATACATTGCAGCAATATATATTGGGTTTAATGTACATGCAACTTATCAAACTCACATGCACGTGCAACAGATTTTACTTCTAAGTTGAATTCTTGGGTTCTTTTTCAGGAGTGAAAATAGTGTGTCCTAATATAAAATTTAAGACCCATATAAATGAATGTCTCCCCAGTGCATTTGAGGCAGAAGGGGCATGTATAAAACCTCACAAAGACAGGGAAAAAAAATCACAAAAGTGTCTAAAGGTCCTTGAATGTGAAGAAATATGAACTGATGTTCACAGGACAACTATCCCCATCACTGTAAGACTCACAAGAACATCTTGTTGCATCTCTTATTACAGAATACCTTAAAATTGTATTTTAAAACAGGAACTCTCTCTTTCACAGAAAATTTCTGAATCAGTTTTTAAGAGAATTAATGTAGCCATAAAAATTGGCATGCAATAAAATTATGACATTAACATCAGAGAAAATCCAAATTATATCAATATTCCACCTTTTGTCTACAAACACAGACTAATTTTTACAGATTAACACAGCCCAGTTCCCATAGCACTTTTATGCTTTGTGTATCTCATCTCTGCCCACCTATAAAGTCAACCTCTGACGCCAACCTTGGTTTTAATGCAACTAGGTAAGGAAAAGGAAAAACAAAATACAGCTCCTACCTTCAGGGAGCCAGAGATACTGGTTGAAGGATACAGTTACACAGTCATGTGTGCTAAATTAAATTAAAGTGAAGGGCAAATCTGTGTGCTGAATTTTCCCATTAAATAGGCTGTGGGAGCCATTCAATACCAAGATAGTATAAGAAGCTTGCTTAAATTCTCTCCTTCCTTGTGTGGAATTCTCACGGTAATTTCTTGCCCAGTGAAAATATTCTGTTCTGCAGCATCAAATATTTGCAGTGAGATTTAATATATTTCTGTAGCTGCATTCTGCAAGATATTAAAGGAGCCAGGAACCATCCAGAAATATCAAAAGGAGAAAGAGTCTCCCTTTTTAAAAAACCAACACAATGTATATTTCTGTAATTAATTTCTCCCATAGTCTCATAAGATTATTTTGGCCTTTTCTAAAGTAGTATTTTAGTGCTCATCTGGATAATACCCAGTAAAAATTTTCTTTTTTGCTTAAAAGATCATGATTTTAGCCTTCACAGTACCATGCATGTTAACAGTATAAAATTCAGTTCTTAATGGTAAGTATCCATCTTCTGAAACGCAGATTACTGTTCTGTTATAACAGGTCTCAAAAGTTTATTCTTAGTAATTTTATCAGCTCTCACAGAGCAAAGGGGGAAATATCTCTAGGTTGTGCAAGAAACAACAAAGCATCTTAATGTGTTTAGAAATTAAAGTATGTTCCAAATCTCCCCAGAGTAAATTTTGAAAAGAATGATCAGGCATGGGAGAAAGGCTGAAAGCCACAAGCGCTTTAAAGAAGAGGACTTTAAAGGCAAACTTTAAAGAAGAGGTTATTTTTTTGTTTTTTTTCCAGGAGCTCTACAGGAACGACTGCAATTTAGCTGCTCAGCTGCTCCAGTGCAGCAAGAACTATGACAGGGCACATAAACTTTCAGAGGTAATGTCACCAAACTTGTTTGATGACATAAATATTGCATGGCAAACTGGTTATTTTGCATGTATCAATTCCATACTTTGTTTGTCCTTAAGGCTTTTATTCCTCCCCACCCTTTAAGTCACAGGAGGCCTTGTACTGGTGTTTGTGCAGTCGAGGGAGGTGCTGACAAAATCACAGCCCACAGGTACCACAGTACCTTGAAGGCACTCTCTTTCCCCAAAACTCTCCTATCCAGTAGAATGAGCCTGCCCTGATTGCCTGTAAAGCAAAGGTTTTGTAAAACACTGAAGTGCTGTGAACTCCAGAATGCAAAATGCTGTGCAGGAGCAGTGGGGTGAGAGCAGGGAAATGACAAGCCACAGGCGTCAGAGATTCTGATATAATCAATTTTCCTCCTGAAGCTATTTTCCAGTCCAGCTAGTTTCCAAACCCAAATTTTAAAATGGACTGCCAGAACAAATATCTTTTTCTAAAGAAACCAGAGCACCGAATGATTGATTTCCAAGGTGTAAACTTTAATTAATAATCCTGGCTTCCAAGGAAACGAGGCTTGAGAAATAGGCTCCTTAAAGGGGAGGCAAATATTATCTTAGCAAAGAAGACAGTTCTTTAGGGATCCAGGCCCTGCACAAAGCAATAGCACCTTCCTCACACACATTGCTTCAGTGAAGGTTACAGGGAATAGCCTTTCCTTCATCAATCCCATCAGGTCAGCATCCCCCCAAATGGGCTCTCTTGTGCAATTCTGCAATGGAATATTGCAAAATTAAATTTGGAATGTACAAACCATCTCTAAGGCAGTAGATGGCTTCAGAGCACTGAACAACCCTGGTAAATAAAGATGGAGCAAGATTCTTCTGTCCACCAGGCAATGATTTTATGGAACAGAGACAGAACTTCCAAATTATCCCTTATCTTGGTCCTGTTATTTTTTCCTGTTAACTGACTTCCCTTAGCAAATCGTATTGAGGAATTACCATTACATTACTCACACTTGAAAGCACACTACCTGTTCTAATTAGGACCTTAAAAACATTTAATTGTTTATTTGCAGAAAACTATCACAAATGTGAGATTTCCCCACAATTTCCCAGACTGTCATATACTCAGTTAAATAGGCAGTCTCCACTCATTAGTCCAAACATTTATTAATTTAGCAAGTGTGAATGTGCTGTCACAGCCAATAAATTCTTTACAAGTGCAAATATTGCCTGATAAACTATTGTATGTTATCCAGAAACCTAAACTGTAGTAAAATATAGCAATATGATAGCAGTATCATTTCAGTAATGCCAGTTTCCAGTGCAGTGCCCACAAAATAATGTGCTTTTTAACACATTTCATAATCTTAATAATGTATATAAAATAGATCAAATAGTGGTGCAACAGGATATTAAATTAAGAGCTGTCTCATACAGCATTTTCACATTAAATTAACTGTATTTCTTTTCCTCATTTCTATAACAATTTACACCAGGCCTATTTTACAACCTGTTTATTCAATCTTTGTTGCATCTGTACTTACTATGACTAATGTTGCTGTCTGCCAGCAGACTGGCAATATCATTTATTTCCAATGGAAGACATATGAGTTAATTAGCAACATAATGATTAATCCAAAATATCCTGGAAAGTCTGTTGGTTGAAAAAACACTCGTCCTACTACAAATAACAAGAATGTCATTTCCCTACATGCTGTATTTTGAACACAGTGAGGTTTGGGGATTAAACCAGCTTTAAATACTTCCCAATGAAATTAAAAGAGGATCTCCATATCTTACAAAATGTGAGGCCATGACAAGTAGCAGGCACCTTAAATTTTCTTTGCCAAAAGTAAAGGGGGGAGGAACAACTACAGGTATTTCTAGTGTTCTCTCCTCTAGAGGAATAAATTTAAGGAGGAAGTGGGATTTCTAAGGTCATAAGGTTAACCACTGATTATTTTGTAAAGAGGAACTTGATTTCCAGCTATAAAAAGAAAGTGCTGAGTAAATCACAGTTCAGCTCAGCACTGAAGGGATAAATTCCCAAGTGGCATAAATTAACAGGAGTATCAAAGGAGCTACCACAATCACAATCACAAACTCAAAACTTATTCCAAACATGAATTCTGATTTCCAGCAAGAAATAGTGAGAGACAACCTCTCTCATATTGCTTTCTTATCATTGATAGAGATCTGAAGTGAGCAAGGGAGATAAAATTTGACAGGAAACTGTGCTTGGTGATACCTGAGTAGGTTTCACCAAGGAATGTCATCTCTCTCTCTCTCTTCTGGTCCACATGACAGAATGGCAGGGGAAACCACCATCCACAGCCCTGACTTCCTAAAAAAAACACCTATATGATTTCTGATACATAACAGACTTATTGATTAATTCTGTCACATGAATCACAATGAAAATTCAGGTCTTAGTGCTTATTTCTGTCAGTCTGTTAGGACATGTTGAGGCTTATGTGGATGGTTGATCTGACAAGCAGTGTCCGACTGAAGGGGCAAGGAAGCCAGCTTGATCTGCTTCTTCCCAGCACAGGAATAATCCTGTCACAGCAGCCAGCACCACTTCTCTAAGTGTCAGTCAGCTTCTCTGCATCTTCAAACAGCACTGTTTATCAAAGGTGATGCTAGAGGGCAGGAACCAATTTGGCACGGTGTTGTAGGCAAGATGAGCTTGAGGAAAGACAAAAGAACAGAATAGATAATGATCTCTTCCTCCTTCCTCACCCCCGCAGAGACCTCTGCACACCCACGCTCCAACTGCAAATCACACCCAAGCACACAGTCTGGAAAGTCTTGCTGTAGGCTGTAATTCCCTACCTGCCTTTTTAAGATTCTTGTTTACTACATACTTTATTTACATCAGTAAAATAAACCTGGAAGTGCTGGGTTAATGGCTGGACTTGATGAGTGTAGAGGCCTCTTTTGACCTGAGCAATTCTATGATCATTCCTATCCAACCTGAATTAATTTGGAAGGAAACATTTCAGTTACAGAGTGTTATCAGTGAGCAAAAGCAGATGTACAAATGTTAATAAACAAACAAAATTCATTTGGTTACATTTGTTTCCAGAAATGCACAAAGACTGTGGTCATCACATTAGCCAAAGAACCATTTATGGTGAGCTATGTAATGTCATAAACAGCACTCATCTGACACCTCTATTGACACATACCCTTTTCTCCTTTCTCCTTCCATCTCTTTATGTTGCAGTTGCCAACTGACTTTCAGGAAAGAGTCAGCATCCACCTGGAAAAACACGGGTGCAGCCTTTCTGTCCCCTTGTGCCACACTTCTTATGCTGATACCATACCCACTTGCGTCATTGCCAAAGTACTGGAAAAACCAGACCCACACAGCTTGTCCTCACACCTGTCAAGCCCATCTACGAGGGATCTCAATTTTCAGGACTCTGCTGGAAAAGTCGGACAAAGACAGCAGTACAAGTCCGACATCTACTGCAGCGACACGGCCCTTTACTGCCCCGAGGAGAGGAGGAGGGAGAGGCGGCAGAGTGTGGACACGCAGGTGAAAGACGTGGGATTCCTGCGGTCCCAAAACTCCACGGACAGCACTGTGGAAGAAGATGGTTTCCATTCCAGCTTCTCCCACGAAGCCTTCCCAGAGTACATTACCTCTCTGCCAACCTCCAGCTCCTACTCCAGCTTCAGCGTCACGTCTGAGGAGAAGGAGAACGCCCAGGCCAACACCCTGACGGCCTCCCAGCAAGCGATCTACATGAGCAACCGAGACGAGCTGTTTGAAAGGAAGTCACCCGCGGGTTACGAGCATCAGGGAAGCCCCAGGTTTGCCAAGCCCAAACCCACGCAGCACATGGAGCTTGCTGACGACAACGAGAACTCGCCCACTTTTACCAGGACTCTGCCTCCATATGCAAATGAACCTTTTCACTTCTCAGCCATAACACCACAGCAGGCTTTGGCAAACCAGAAAATGAGGAATGAGTGCAGGAGCACCCACCTTTCAGAAGAGGACTTGCCGGGGCGATGGAGGCAGCTGAGCGTGGAGGACATTGGAGCGTACTCCTACAGGAACGCTGGCAGGCTGTCGCCCTGCAGTTTCTCAGAGCAGTACTACAGCAGCCCCATCAAGAAGGGGGACAGTCGCACAAGCCCCATCTACGCTAGTTACAAAGCAGACAGCTGCTCAGAGGGAGATGACATCTGCCAAAGCAGACTTGTGGATTCTTGCTTCCTGAGAACAGACAGTGGCCTGAACATTGACATCAGCACAAGCTGTAAACAGGACAAATTGCCCACTTACAAAACAAAAGAATCAAGAGACCAAAAAAACGAAAGGATCACTGTCCAGTTATGCAGTAGCAAAAACATCGAAAATAGCCCGGTATTGAAAAGAGAGTACGTGGACGTGAGCCCCAACAGCTCAGCAGAGTCACTCAATCAGAGTTCAGTGGAAGCTCCAGAAATCCACCAGTCTTCCATGGATCAAGGAAGCCATTCGGGTGTTCTCAGCAAACAGCCGCAGTTCCAGCGGACTGGGAGCACTGGTCTGAGTCGGAAGGACAGCCTTACAAAAGCACAGCTATACGGAACCCTTCTGAACTAGGCATCTCCCCAAATGGCAATAAGACAGCAAACAAAGAGAAGAAAAGAGCATTTGATACTTCTAGTGAACAATAAGGTTCTAAGAAACAGGATTATTATAAAATATATATTCATAACGTTACTATATGTTTAAAAGAAAATCTCTTCAAAAACGTTATACAGCACTTTTCACTTGACACCCTTTCCACATGGGAGACTGTCCCCTCCCCTCTTTTATAAACCTGAAATATTTTTATAAACAAAAATGTATTTATTAGACTATCCTAAGCTATTTGAGCAGAATTCTTTTCCCTTCAAGCAGGTTTCTTATTTATTTTTGTGCATGAGGCCATCTGTGCCTATATTCTTGGAGGAAAAGGGTAAAATCATGATGACAGTGACAAAAAAATAAACCCACCTGATAAAATACCATAAAATGTCATGTGAAATCAAAACAAACAAGAATGGTGAATTTGAAGAAGTATATTTTTTAACAAGAATGGAATTGTATCTTAAGTTATTTCATACAAATGTATTTATGAGTGACTAATGTATGCACAAAGTGATACTAATATTTTGTTCTTTTAATCCACTGTGTTTCTGCTTTCCTATTTTTCCTTGTATACTACCTCAAGAGTAATTGAGGGTTTCTTTGTCACATTTTCTGTAGGCTTGCATTTATATTGTCTAAAATGCATGCAGTGTCATAATTAATACTGTATTTTGCATAACTTAATAAAAGACACCAGTGGATATATTTTGGGGTTGTTTATCCCTTCATTCAATAGAACATGGAATTGCTCTGAGGGGCATCAGTCCAGCAGAAGTTAATGACTAAAGCTCCTGAACTGGATTGCATTCTAAAGGAGTCTTTCTTTCTCTGTAAGCTCCAGAGTTTAACTGGTTCACAGCCCATGGCCTCTGGGTGTGGGAGGATGACCTCTCATCAGCCTGTTGAAAGTAAGCAAGAAAAAAAAAAATGTTTATCCACAGTCTTGAGTTCACAAGACAGGGCTCTGCATACTGAATGAAAGCATAAAATTACTCAAAAAACAGTGATGTAAGCTCCTCCTCTATTACTCACATGCTTGACATAATCTTTTATGCCTTTAGGGCTGTTACATTCCACAGCTTCCCTTTCTTCTTATGTAGCTTTGTATTTCTAACAGTGATTTTTCTGAAGCCTAAGGAAAGTCTGGCCATCTATAGCCTTTACTCCTGAGTCTGAGAAGATGTATTTTGACCTGTACTTTTGGCATTTCCTCCAGCAATTTTTCTGTTTCTCACCATTTCATCATTATGGAGTGTACAACTGGGACAGGAGGAAAAGGGAGAGAGCAAAATGAGAGGAGGAGAAAAAAAAAAGGAGAGAAAGGGAAATCCTGTGGCTTTTCTTCCCAGCTTCAGTATTCCTGCTTGGTAAGAGGTAGAATACAGCAATAAATATTTCATAAGTATTTTAAGTCATGTTCACATATCCTATACTTAAAATACTGGCTCTTGACAGCTCATGTATGGGGGAAGACCTTGCTTAGTGCAGTATATGATAGTAATCAGTGAGATCACTGTGGAAATATAAACTAGCTCCTTGTAAAGCTAAAATAATGATATACTCAACAGGTATTAAGAAAATATACTTTTTCTGCTGATTCTCTGAAAGCAGTTACCTGGCAACTGACTATAAACCAGGACTACAGAACTGTTCATTTCCCACATAAGTATCTTCAATCACGGGGCCACAGATTCAATGCACTTGGCGTGAATAACTCCCATTGCTCTCCATTTCCTTCGTGTATAACATAAAAATTTGTCCATTATTGATGTGTGCAAGTACTTGCTGTGCTCTTTGGAACATTGGGCATCAAGTCCCTGCAGTTCCTCCAGGGTCTGTTGCAGCACTGTGGAGAATAATGGTCACAAATAGTATCACACAGGTAAGGCACGAGATAGCTCCAAAGTGGTGCTCATTTCAGTACAAAACTGTCACATGCCTTGTGATTTTACGCTCCCAAACTTCCTCACAGTGAGTGTGAGAGGTAGGGCAGGCTGCAAATAATTCCATGAAGTCAATAATAAACACATACAATGAGGTTTCCAAAGGCCAAGAGCTACTTATGGCAGGATGTGACCTGCAGTAAATTGACTTGGAGATCCAGAAGAGCTGTTGTCTCCCCTTCGAAACACCAAGATAGAAAACAGATGTGAAAAAAACCTCACTGTTGACTCATTCAGGTATATAAAATTCAGACAATCCCTAAGGCAAGACATTAATTTCTCTGGTCAATGAATATAAGGATTTGTATGGAAGAGGTGAAAATTAACTGTTATCTCACCTAAGAAAATATGTAAGCTATGAAATAGTAAATTGTGTCATTTATGAACTGGAACACAGTGTCAGACTAATTCTTTTATAATATTGTTCATTATTTGACCTAAAGTGCTACTTTAGCAATTACACAAAATTACATTTCTTCTAGATATTATATCTCTGATTATTTAATATCCTGTTCTATTATATTCTTTCATACTACTGCAGTTTCAAAGTCTGCTTCTATGCCTCACTTAACTCTTTTTCCCAGTTTATGTGCACTAATACATAGATTAAACCCAGCCTTTTCAGCCAATTAGTACAGGGGTTTTTTTGTAAAATAGTCTATAACCTTGTAACATTTTTCTGTAATAAATTCTGTTACAGAACAATATATTATCCTGTAATGAATTTCAACTGAATCAATCAAAATAGCTATAAAAATTATTCAGCTTTAATGTGTTGATTTAAATTTTTTCTTAATTAGAAAAATTGATGGTAAGTTTGCTAATTTCCTATGAACATGAGAAGAAGTTTAAATAACTCATCAAAATTTTCTCAGATTTACAGATATACTATGGTTTAGTTTAATTTTTTTAAAATAACTTTGAAAGATTATAATAACATATTTATTCCTTGGGGTTAATTTTGTTGCAATAAGTTTGGATTTATTGATACAACCATAGGGAGAGATCTGAAGCATAAGGACAGAATGATTATTGGTGTTTTCACAATAGATTCAAATTTTCTTTGTGGTGGTGTCTTAATTTTTTGCTTGCCTTCAGTTTTCACACCAGGAGGAAGTAATCCAGAAAAATTGTGATGAGTTTTGGAGTATGCCATTGAAAACAGCCAACAGAGTTCTGCTGGGCCATCAGACAACTGCTCTGTATAGACTTGCAGTCACTGAAATTTGGGAGATTGATCCTTGTTAAATAAGAGCATTTACCTTCTGTAGGACATTTCTGACAGAGAGCAGCACCCAAAAGATCCTTCTCAGAAGAGCTGACTTCCCTTTTTCATTCAAGTAGATGTGGTTTGATAAACTCTACTCTTATGTTCATTTATTGACAAGTGTCTCCAGAAAGTAAAACAACAGATCTTCAGCCAAAGTGCCACAGACCCCTCCACTCCAGTGGCTGAGAATTTGCCATGAAATATCTTTTCCCAAGGGCGTGGGAATGGGAAAATGTTCAATTTTCTCTTAAGCTTTATAAGAATGCCAAAATGACTCCATGCTGCCACAAAACCTCACTTTTCCAAATCAAATTTCTTATTCAGGATTTGTAGGTAACTATGGCAGGAATTTTTATTTGATTAATTATTTCATTTGCCATGAGTAAGAACAGAAAGGGTGAGTAAAAGAAGTGGCAAGTCCCCAAAAGTGCAGTGAAGCAGAAGATGAAAAATGTCATTTTAATGATGAAAACCAAAAGCAGAATGAATATGACACACAGCACTGATCAAGGGGAAAACAAAGGGGGCTGAAAGAGATCAGAGTCAGGCATATTGAATCACATATCAAAACAGAAAATTATACAAAAATGTTACTAGGATTATGGGTTATAATTCAACAGGAATAACAGTGCAAAACTATTATGAAATCATGGAAAGAAAATGCTTTTTTGAGATGTTTTCTCACTCCCAATTAATCATAAAATAAGGTGCAAAATCTCAATAATGCAGGTCACTTTTGTTAAACTTTTTCAAAGTCTAGAAATGGCTAAAATTTTTAAGTTTAAATCATGGCAAGCCATAACACAGGTCATTTTCAACTCATCAGTTTCTAACTTTTTCACCCAAACTAGAAAATTAATCAAACTAATTCTTTCCCCTCCCAGCACTTTTAATTAAAAAGAATCCATAATCCATCACAGAGCATGATTATGCAGCTACTTAGATTAATTTCCCCTTGTTTAATTTTAAAGTACTGATTGACATCCTTTGAACTTTCATATAAAATCCTTATCCTCCGTTCATGTTTGCAACCTTGTAATCTTTATAAACTGTTGTTATGTCTCCTTAGATATTGCTTAAATTGTGTAGATGTAGTCATCTCAGATTTTTCTCTTGGAAGAAACTCCTTTCAGGACACTACCTGTTTCTTATTCTCTTCAAGTAACATCCTCCTCACCTTTCTACTGCTGAACACAACATTTTACTGTGAGCAGTGAGCTGTTCCAACCCCCTGTATAAAAGTGCAGTTCAAGGACAGGAGAGAGCTACACAGATTAGAGCAGCTTCTAATGCCCCTACATGCTGATATTCATGCATCAAACCATGGCATGTTGTCTGCATGCTCTTATATCAACATTACCAGACGTTTTTCATTGTTTTCCCAATCTTTCCTCCATGTCTTTGAAAACAAACTCCATTGTTAAAAACAGCTCTGGTGATTCAGTTATTCTTTGACAACCTGTCATTCATTCCAGCATCTCTCACATTATTTTCTCTTTGGTATTTTCTTTTTACTGTATTTTAGTAATTGAGAGGGTTTGTTTAGCTGCAGTTAAAAAGAGTAATTTGAATATTCATGCAATGAAAGGTTTTGCTCCTTTTGTACCCCACAAGGTCTTAGACATGAGCTGAATGCCCAAGGCACCAAGGTTTTGGAAGGTTGCTGTTCCAAGCCCCTGAGCTCTCTCTCCCTGTGCTGCAGAGAAGGGTACTCTGCTTTCTGCCAAAGAGGAGCTCCTTAAGGATGTTGTCAGCCCCACATCCCACACCTGTGGGGAGTGGTAAAGCCCATCCTTGCTGGGGCAAGGATCATCCCTGCAGGCAGTTACTCTGTCCCAGAGTAAGGAGAGCACCTTCATCTGCAAGAGCCAAAACAAGATGCATAGATACAAGATGCAATTGTTGGAAAATATCCCTGATGAGAGTTAAGTGCCTCCTCATCAACACACCCATCATGATAGATATACATTAATACTCTAACTGTGATTATTCAGAAAAATTCTAATTTTTGAAGTCAGCTCTAATGAATAAATATTTAAATATATTCACCCATTTCAATTTTTCCTTTGCAATTTATGAGTCAGAGCAGACATGCCTGAGCTACAGAGCCACAGCACTATTTACTACACCCAGCCAAGCAATGACAGCTCTATGATTTAGAAGAAGAGAAACAACAGCAAGTCCCAGAATAATTAAATTTGTAATGTCAATGTCAGCCAGCGTCCTTTCCAATTCCAGGTTTTCACATGTGACACTGAAAAACAGATCACAAGGAATAAAAGCATCCTCAGCACAAAAGGGTTATAAATTTCAGCCAGGTTCCCACTCAAGAGGTTTTTTGTTAAAGTAGAGCTTTCATTGTTACAGTAGAAATCCTCTCAGTTGTGAGACCAGTTGTGGAGGGTGACATGAGGAGGGAGACCTACACTGAGTGTCCAGACAGCATAGAACCTCTCACCTCAAGAAACCACTGTGCCACCAACCTGAGGAAGTGGGGACAACAGCAGGGGCACTTCTAACTGATAAATTACGAGTATTGACTCTGTGGGATTATTTTTGGCAAGGAGGTAAATCTGGATTTATGTTCACTTGACTTAAATTTGTCAATTTGCTTCAATGGACCTTCAGCATTACACAGTCTTTATCCTCCAAAATGAGGGAAATGCTCTTATCCCCAAAGCCCTGGGAGTTACACTAAGATGACATGCCTAATCCCAGAGAGATAGTAAGGAGTTAGCTATTTTAGTTTTAGCAGATTTTAAGGCTCTTGGCCTTTTGCTCATGCTATAACTTGAGAAACAGTTAAGAAGGAAAGCTCAATTTCTCAAGCTCAGCCTTAGCACAGGAACTGAATCACTGTTTTCTGATTCATCCCTACTTACCTGTGCTTTCAGAGCCCACAATAGCCTGAAGGTGAGGAAGGAAAGACCTGACACTGGAAGAAAGAAAATTCAAAATTTAATCTGTGCATCCAAACTATTAAAAGGCCAAAATACTTCTAAGACAGTCATGCTTGTCTACAATAAGACTGGGTTTTTTTCCATATTTTGCCCAGAGAATACATACACTGCCAGAGGAAGTATGTAACCGAGCTGAGAACTTGCATCTTGCTGTTTTGAACCAACTTGGATTTTCCTGACAAGTTCTGGAAGGACTGATAAGGGAATGGAGGCAGAGCAAAGATGATTGCCCTGTCAGCACAAAATGCAGTAAAACTTTCCAGTCACAACATTTACTGTATTCCCCTGATTTTTAGAGTACATTATGAAAAAGTCCCAGGAAAAGGCTTTTAGAAACAGACTATTTTCTTTCAATCTAATTTTGTCTTTTTTCCCCACCTCTTTTTAAAGAGAAAAAAAATCATGTTTTGCAAGCTGCAGTGATATGGGGGTTTTTGCTAGAGCTGTCAGTCCTGCCTATAAAGACCTGACTAGTGCCAGTAGGGAAAAACAATCCTGAAACTGAATCAGTTTAACAGAATAACATTTGCTACTCAAGGAGAAATGGTCTAATTGAAAAGAATGTCAGTAAACAGCTCATTACTGAGATTTCAGAGTCCAGAAAGCTGAGGTGTGGGAACACAACAAATCCAGTGAAGTCACACTTTGCAAAGACCCCAAACAATTATTTTATTTAAAATAGGTTTGGACTGCCTTTTACTTTTCTTTCACTCTCTATTGATGATGAAGATGAAATGCACTTTTTGGCACTCTAGATGACACCAATTAAACTTGATTTCTTGCTTCAGTTCATAACTCCACTTGTCTCTGACTTCTAAGACTACTTTACTTTGAGCTTTAAATTTCTGCTTTGTTTAGAAAGTGTTGTTCCCATTCAAGCAACCTAACTTCCAACTAATGAAAAGGCACACACAACTCCCAAGACCTACCAAATAGGTAATTTGTCCAACATTTGTATTTTATCCTTATAAAAAGTTGGGATAATTCTTCTAACTTTTCATCCTTTAGTCTTATGAAGGATGGATTGTCTCTTATTATTTGATTATACAGTACTTGACAGAACAGTCCCCTGATTATAATTGCATAGGCCATGCATATTGCATTACCTGCCTACCATTACCAAATACCATATTTTTTTATCCTCAGTATTTTTTCCACTTTGGATGTGCAATTAACATTTCCTATTCACTGGTCAGTCCCTGGGCTACAATACCTCACCTCACACCTATGAATACCTCATACAGAGAAATGAAGGGGACTATTTGAACCACCAGTATTTGAAGGAAGTCCATTACCCGGGGCTCTCCCTTTCCCTTGCCAGGCCTTTCTTCTTGCAAAGCTTCTTAAACTGAAAGAGCAAAAGCCTCAGCATACAGTATTTGGCAATCACTACAGAACAGCTGGGCTCCACCTCATTTTTCCACAGACACTGACACTGCATGTATCATATTTCTCAACACTCTGCAGTTTATATTTATACTCACTTGCAAGCCAAAGCTATTTATCAATTCACACAAAAAGGCACCCTGGCCACAAACTTCCTTGGCACATCTGCACCTTCTTCCATTAGTGCCATCCTAACACACTAGCTAGACACTGATACTTAGGAATTGCTCTGGATATTCTCCTGCTGAGCAGATAAAGCTTCAGGCAGCTGCTGAAAGAAATAGCTGTTACTGGAGAAAAATAACACAAGCAAACAACAAAACAGGGAAGACTTCTGAGAAGCAGGACTGTTTAGAGAGCCCATTGGACTGGACTGGTGCAGCTGATAAGAAGGTGATAAGGAAGTACCCCCCACCTGAGAAAGGCTTCCCCCCTCATTGCAGAGCACACTCACTCTCTGCAGGAGCTGCACAGCTGGCAAGAGCCTGGGAGAAGCCTCATGACTGCAACATTGCTGGCAGACAGCAACTAGTCAAAGTCTCTTCCTCAGCTGCTCTTTCAGAGGCTGGTGACAGTCAGATTTTGATCCCATCTGAAGCAGCACAAGTCTCAAATGATGCCTTTAAGGCTCACAGGTCCTATACAGATGCTGTAGTAATAGTAACAGCAACATTCCCTCCTTACATCAGTGATGGAGATCCCATGGGCTGTCTGGGCAGGTTTTGAAATCTGTGGCCTGAATAGCAAAAGGGACAGCTGTGAAGACTTGGTGGGGGTGGGAGAAGGGAGAGAGAGAGACAGGGAGAGAGAGAGACAGAGAGATAGAGAGACAGAAGGAGAGAGAGAGAGGCATGTCTCCATTTTGTGTCTTGGACACAACCCTAGCCTAGCATTGCACAGCGACAAACAAACAGAATGAAGCCAGACCCATCAGAAAATAAGGGAGAAAAAGCAACCAAGCCTGGGAACCTTCCAGAACTTCAGGATCAAGGCTACAGTCATCTTGCATTATTATTGCCGAGTCTGCTTCCCGTTGTCCGAGAAATAAAGACTGGAACTCAGGAGAGGATTCTGTTTTCTGGTGGGCTCACAGGGCAGACCTGAGAAAATCATGGTGTCCGCTGATGATGCAGAACCACATCTGCAGAGCAGCACCAGGACAGCAACTGCTCAGAAATATACAACAGTGATGAAAAAAACATATAGCATAACTTGACTTACCTGTCAAAATTTTTCCTATTTAATGGTGGTGTCAGTCAGGCTTCTCCCTCATTGTGCTGGCTGAATTAATTTTTCTCTGCTCCAGCCCTGTGTGTGTCAGGCAGGAGCTACCCACTGCATTCAAATGTTATGGTTTCAACATTCATCAGCATTTTCTCTCCTCCCTGAGCACTAGTGAAAGTTTTCATGCCACAGTTTATTTACAGTACACTCAATTCATGCCTCTAGCCATTCTAGATACTTCCCACACACCAACTCTTATACAGGCTTTAGGGCTCATTTTAAACCTACAGAAGACACACAGGCTGTGCTCTCTGGCTATGGAACTGTCACATTTCAATGCCTTACACATTTGAATCACATTGAAATTATTCAGGAATTTAGACAAATTAGAATACAAACTGTAGATAAACTACTGATCTTGATCCTTGTCAGCATAACCCTCCCAGCAGCTACCGTGACCTGTTCTGAATTCTATTTAACAAATGATTTTCCTTTGGACTGCTGTGTTGGGATTGTTTGCCTAGAAAAACAGCAGAGATTTTTGCTGGGCCAGTCATTCATCTTTGCATGTGTGCCCACATCTTTAATAGGAGGAAGATATTTTCCACCATAGAGCTCACAAATGTATATGCATTATTCCCAATACTTATATTATACACATGTATTATTAAATCATTACATTATGACAATTTCATTTTGATTGAAATTATTTTATTAGTTATTTAGATGAGTTCCAATCTTGCAGCAAGAGCATTTGGTCTGAAACCTGAGAGATGAATTGGCTGTATTATAAAAGCAAGGTATACACTTCTTACTCCAGGCAAAGAGGAGACATTAAATTCAGACTGCTAACACACAAATAAAAGTCCAATTTAAAGACTGAAAATAATCAGTACAGAAAAGTACAATAACATTACAGTGGGAAACAAATGAGTCTATTAAGCAGTGTAATTCCTTGAAAGATGAAGAACTGGTTCCCTTGGATGCTGCTCTCTTTGTAGGAGGCACTCCTGCCTCAGACAGTGCAGCCCACAGCAGAGATGTCATCATGTCAGGCTGACATCTGATGTGCTCAGCCTCCTGGAATATGAGATTTCCTTATTATTTGCCTCTTTATAACAGAGGTTCAAGGCCACCTATTAGCTCTATTTCTTTCATTTATTGCACTAAAGTGTTCAAAACACTTCCTGACAAGAGCACTGCAATATAAAAGTGTATAGCAGTTTACTTTCCTTCTCCAAACAGTACCTTTTTTTCCTGCTTCCAGCATTTCTGCAGAGGGACAATTTTGTCACAGGCTTAGATGAATCTTGGATAAAGGTGTGTAAATAAACACCTCAGCCTGTGCCTGTGCCTTGGGACCATGTAGACTACACAACTAGTGGTGAGTATGTTCTGGTTTCAGCCCAAGAGAGACAGGGACCTGTTAAAGTGGATCTAGAGGACAGCCATGAACACTCTCCAAGGGCTGGAGCCCCTGAGGAAAGATTGAGAAAGCAGGAGCTGTTTAGATTGGAGAAGAGAAGGCTCCATGGAGATCTGTGTGACCCTCCAATACTTACAGGGTATCTCTTATAAAAGAGAGGGAAAACATGTTTTACAGGGATAGGACAAGAAGGAATAAGGGTTTTTAACCGAAAGAAGAGAGATGTAGGTTAGACGTCACAAAGAAAGTCTTTACTAGAGGGTGAGGGTGACGAAGCACAGGGAGAGGTGACCCACAGAAGCTGTGGATGCCCCATTCCTGGAAGTGTTCAAGGCCAGGCTGGATGGGGCCTTCAGCAATTTGGTCTAGTGGAAGGTGTCCCTGCCCATATCAGGGGAATTGGAACTGTATGGGCCTTAAGGTCCCAAGCCTTTCTGCAATTCTCCAAAACTCTGTAAGAACAATTTCCAAAGTAAGCTTGAGAAATCCATGTAAATGCAGCAGAGACTTTCAATTACAAACACCTGTGGCCAGCCCAGTGGAGGGTCTCCCCTGTAGCCATTACAAGGGTATTTCAGCTCTCTAATGATGCAGGAGAGGCCTGAGCACTCAAATGTTCACCTTCCAGCCTCCTCTGGTTCCCACTTCCTTCTGCACAATGGTGAGGAGCTCTGTGAGAGCTGTCCAGGCACAACAGATTGCTCAGACAGAGCTGGCTCTGCTGTTAAGAGGACATTGCTCTGGCACCCAGCCTTCCAGCACTATGGATCTGAAATAAAACCCCACATCTAGGAAGCTACAGTGACAAGTGGCAAATGCATTATGCTTTTCTCACCCTGGTACCTTCTCCTGTGAAGTGACGTTCTTGGGCAAGACTTCAGAACCTCTTATTCTATAATCAATCCAATTTAAAAAATACATTTTTTATATATTTACAGTGTGTTACAGGGATAAAGCAGAAGAGGTTCAAGCCTACCACCTACATCCTAGATGCACCAATAGGCAGCAGAGGTATTAAAGAGAAATCAAGCTTTACCATCTCACTGGTTGCACATGTCATAACACTAGAAAACATTCCTAAAAAGCTGCCTGGATGACAGGCTATTTTCTGAAAAACTAGGCACCACACCTGTATGAACATGAAAGAATGTGTTTCCTGTATGCCTCCTTCACAAAGCACCATCGTGTTATTTGTTTGATGGGAGTCCTGGGTTGCAAGATGTGGGTGGGGTGTGTATTCTATTATCATCTGTTACAGGTGGGGCCCTTATCTTCTGTTAATTGGGCAGTTTTCTTTGTCTCTTCCACAAACAATCCTCCCTCCAGGGAGACATCTGCAGTTAATTGGCCACGAAGTCTCATTGCATGACTGATAAAATTCCATCATCCCATTGTGAGAAGCTCCACCCAGAGGGAGGAGCCAAGCATTCCTACCTGGATATAATCTGAGATTTAGAACACCAGAGACAGCTTTTTCCACTGCATTCCCAGAGGAGCAGCTTTCTTCTCCACTGGATTCCCAGAGGAAGACCAGGCCCATCTACGCCACCACTCAACCTTCAGAGGAAAACTCCACCCTTCTACAGGATCACTGCTCCAACAGAACCACACCTGGCACTGCAGGAGGAGCACCCATATTTCAGCTGGGCTGCTACCAACACCCTGACCCACAGGGC
>WBNO01001745.1:212350-364946 GCA_013400575.1 Peucedramus taeniatus
TTTTCTTTCTCCTAATAAAGAAGTTATTCCTACTCCCATATCTTTGTCTGAGAGCCCCTTAATTTCAAAATTATAATAATTCAGAGGCAGGGGGTTTACATTTTCCATTTCAAGGGAGGCTCCTGCCTTCCTTAGCAGACACCTGCCTTTTCAAACCAAGACAATGGGAGATGGCATTCCAAACAGATGCTGCACTTGTGTTGATATGTATTTAACAATGTTCCAACCACAAATACATCCACCACACTTTAGCATGTTCTCTACAGGCCAGTAAAAACTGATGGCTGAAAGTCTTTCAGGTTTCTTTGTGGTTGTGCCCATGAAGGGAAAGGTGCATCACAGGCATTCAAAGATTTCCTGAATCAGTGTCCTGAGGAGCAATTAAGGAATGACAGAGAAATAATAGAACCAGCAGAGAGGAAAGACATCCAAGGAAACATGAGGCAATTTAAAACAGTACTTGAGATGTATTGCAAAAGTTATACTTAAAAGCAGAAAGAAGAGGCTAGTGTAGGATGTTGTGAGGGTTAGACCTGCACAGTGATGTTCTGTGGAAGCCTTTATTGGAATTCCTGCCCTCTTACAGTGACTTCATGGATGGGACTGTGTCCCATGTGAATGTAAAAAAAAATCACCCAGGTAGTGTTGTAACACTTCAAATATACTTAATCGTCATGAATTTTTCTCCCAGTACTTGCTCAAAAGGGAATGATTGTAGAATTTGAAATGTAAGCATTCAGAAAGCAAATTAATGTCTAATTATTAATGTTAAAAATAAAAACAGAGCTCTTAATTTCAGAAGCAAATGATGAGTCCTTATGTTATGAAAAAAATAACATCCCTCTAGAAAATATCTGAAGAGTCCATTGATATTTTTTCTATAATCTACTCAAATTACTGCCAAATTTTTCCTCTGACAAGTTCTCTCATGAAACTATTTTGTATTTGTTCATTCAGTTGACACCTTTCAAGAAGATCTCAGGTTCAGGAATAACTAATGCAAAACTAAATATGAGTTTATTAAACTAGAGGAGTTTGGTGAAAAGCTAAGTACAGCTAGGCTTCCTAACTCAAATTAAAATGGTACCATCAGGTCTCAGGGCAGATTATGAAGAATACAATTTCTCTAAAATTACTCCCTTGACAGACACCTAAGTAAAAGGCAGTTTAAAACACAATGAAAAGGTCATTATCCTCATTTTTTAGGAGTGTAGTTCCCAAGGGAATGCTTAAGCATCCTTTAAAATATATGGAAAATGGGAGGGTAGAGAATAGGGGGAGGAAAGGAGGCTCAGGGCTCCTGTTACGTGTTCCTGCAGCAACACAATGTGAAGAGGAAAGCAATCTCTGTAGTGCCAAGGACCAAACTCATTGAACCAGGAAAGAAGGAGTTTTAATTTGATGGAACATCAAGTCCAGGAGCCACTTCACAAGTCAAGTATCACACAGAATCACACAGTCACAGAATATTCTGAGTTGGAACAGACCCATCACAATCACCAAGTCCAGCTCCTGGCAGGACAGCCCAAGAGTCACACCACAGGCCTGAGAGCATTGTCCAGACACTCCTGGAACTCTGTTAGGCTTGGTGCTCCCCACTTCCCTGGGGAGTCTGTTCCAGTGCTTGACCATCCTCTGGGTAAAAAACCAATTCCTGATATCTAAATTCTAAGCCTCCCCTGACTCATTTCTGTGACCACATCCAAATTTGAACTCAGGATTTTGTATGAAAGTGTTGACCCATAACTGTTGACCAAAATGCAAGCATTTAAGCCCAGGTTCAGGTAACACTTTTCTTTTGTAAAAAAAGGACACATTTTCTGTTACTCCAGTGGATTTAGTTCAATTGCACAAAAGACAGCATTCAATTTATTATAAGCAACTGGAAAAGTAATAGGAGCAAGTTCTTATTCCCTCAGAGAAACCTTGTCAGACTTGCAAACCTCCCTCTCCCTGAAGGGCATTCAAAATGCACCAGATAACAAAAATCCCCAAAGATGCATAATTAATGTGGTAGTTCAGCTATTATGTTGAAAAACAAGGAAAACATTGTATACTTCATTAATAAAAAGATTGTTTAAAATTGCACTTCTGAAGTAGAGACCAGAGGTCCAAATGTAAATTATACCAGAATCTGGAGTCCCAAAAGCATTGTCTTTATTTTAATAATGACACGTTGTCTCCACTGCCTTCTCTGTAAAGCTCTCAAAATGCCAATTATCCAAGGAAGTGCACAGATTCTCAGGTGAATTCTGCATTCACCTGTCACTGAAGCAGCTGTGACCAGACTGCTGCAGCAGTGCCAGAGTTACAAACTGAACACTAAAGTGCTGAGAGGTTGTCCTGCAAGCACAGCCACAAATTACAGCAAATTTATGTTGGTTTTTAGAAATGCAGTACAGGCCAAAGAAAAGCTCTTGGCTGTGGCTAGCATGGCAATGCAGCCTGAGCAAATTACACAGCTGAGAGGCAAGTTTATCAGCTAGAGGCTGTCCCAGTCCCACTTTGCAGCTTCACAGCTCTGGCAAGGTCCCAGGATGAGTGCAGCAAGGCTTCCCCATCTGAAATGGACCATGAAGTTACCCCTAGATGGGGACAGGACACTTTGACAAGTGGAAGCTCTGCTCAGGTCACCTCACAGCCCAGCCAGGCTGCTGCCCAGAGAAAATATGAGATTTTGGATATGATAAAGATTTCACTTCATGGCTTTTGCCCAGATTCTGAGGTGATGTATCTGGTCAAAACATTACCTGTTTGAGGTAGTAACAAAGAAAAATTAGTCCATGACATGCCTACAGTTCACAGACTGCATGTTTCATATTAATGGCATAATAAACATTTTCATTTTTGTACTAAAACAATACATGACTTGAACTAATGTCTGCATTTCAAGTAATTCCATGAATCAAAACAAATAACAAAGATGTGTAAACTAACCATCCAGACTGGCTGGGACTAATAGATCTTTTATCTTGATTTATAAGAAATTCTTTTTAGGAAGAAGAACTTGCCTTAGTAAGGATTAAAAAAGAAAAGAAAGGGAATTAATCAAAATATTTTATTTGCTCTATTATATAAATTATAACATATGTGTAAGCTATAACATTCTTTCATACCTCAAATTCAACTTAAATAATTTCCTATGTACCATGAGGTGGAAGAGCTCTGGAATTTACTTACAACTCATAGTGGCAAGCCAACAAAGGAGGTGGTTATGCAATAAAACATTAAAATAACATAGTTCAAGGTGAAGATATATCTAAATTGTATTTAGAGGCAATTCTTTGCTCCCTGCTTATAAACAAGTGGTAGTAATCTGAACATAGGGAAATTGCTTTCTCAATGTAAGCTGGTTTGTACCAGAGCAGGTACACTTAAGCACAAGTTGTTACATAAGCTCCTCTTCTAAGGATGCACTTCAATTTCTCAGTAGAAATCTTCCTCAGAATGATACCTGAGTTTTGCTGCGCTGTTAATGGAAATTGGAGAAAAATGGATCTAGCTGAAACTGTCTGGGGCATAACTTCAGGCACTTTCAACCTTGGTGAACTTCAACCTTCTCCAAACTCTTCCTGAAAAAGTTTTTAGATTGATTTTAAGAGTCACTCATGCAAAATCGGGAAAATGTAGTGAGAATTACCTTTGGATGAAACTTTATCATTTCTGTGCAGTACCTAGGTTCTTTCTGGTAGGCTTCTAAATAAGCTTATGTAGGATACCCAGGGACTGGGAAAGGGAGGTGAATAAGCTGAGTTCCTTTAAACCTCCACCCTAATCCAGCACAGGGAGTCCTATCCCCTTTCAGAGACCCATCCTACGCTAGACTGCTCTGTCCCAGCTGGGAGTCATTCTGCACATGTGGCAGGATTCATCAAGCTCTGGGGCAGGGCCAGCTCATCTTACTGCCACTGGAGATCAAGCACCTCTAAAATTGGGGTGTTTTTTTTTCCTCATAAACTAACTCACTGCATTTCAACTCTTCAAAGTGTGAAAACATCAGACTATGGCCACTCTGCACAGAGAGGTGAGTAATGAAGAGAGCAGTGAGAAATTTATCAAAGAAAGAGGAAAACACCAAGGACTCTTTGAAGCTCCTGAGGCTACATTCATGTTTGCAAGTAGTAAGGCCCAACGGGACTAAACGTGTAGTTTGTCTCACTTCTAAAATCACAGTATCTAACCTAAAAGCATTTGAGGGAGTAGGGGATACTCTGAACTATCCCCAGTTTAGTCCCACCAGCTGGGACATATTAAATATGGTCTTAGAGCACATCTCCTCATTTAAATCCATTTGATGGCAATGCAGTTTGCACACTCTGTGAGCTAAAGCACTGTAAGTGGCAATAACTCTGAGGGTTGGTGGGAAAGGTTTCTCTGGGTTTTTTTTCCACAGAAGTGCACTCCTGACAAGGTAAACCTTGTAGAAACTGATATAATAAAAAGAATCTGCAAGACAGTAAAGCAGTAATCAAAGGCAGAAAGAGAAGCAGACAGAAGAGAGGCTAAGAAAAGGGGAGACTCTCCAAAAGTAATAAGCCTCATTAAAACTGGAAAACAGGCAAGAATGGAGTGCAGAGTGCTCTGGGATTTCTGCCTGCCTTACTAATGACAGCTGGAATGAAAGCCTGAAAGCCTCAAGTCAGAGCACAGTTTTAAAAAAAAGAGAAGATGAATGCAGTGTAAGCACATAGACTGCTACACCTTTAAATGCAGAAGACAAGGTGCTGAGACAAGGAGAGAAAACATGAAAATTAAATGGTGAGGATGCAAGCAGTGACTAGGAGGAGCTGGGATTAAGAGACCAAGATCAAGGCTAGCTGAGGAAAGAAGAGCAAATATTTTCAGCTGAGTGCAGGCCAAACCCTTACATAAAGATAATGGGTAATTTGAGATCCCACAATTTTTTGACCTGCCTGCTTTGTTCTGTTCTGCTGGAGTATTGTACCTTTACATTTGCCTGTCCCCTGCAGAAGGAGTAATCCCATTGTAATGCCATACCTTATTTTTATGATGAAGCCAATAGCTGAAATATAGTGACTCACCAACAGTATTTCAGCTGAGTGAACACAATGATTCTAATAACTGTCTGCTAATTAGCAGGTTTTTGAGATAAAGACAGTTGAATAGCTTGCATCCTCTGACACCCCAAATTAATAATGCTCCAGTAGCAAATAATAAAGTGGTAGAGACTGGCATTATTACTTTTTGGTACAGTACAAAATAGATTAAAATTAATCTGGCTTGTTTATCTGCACAGTCTAGACCATTTCAAAATGCTGGAAAACTCTGCCTTGGCTCTAACATATGATGCCCTAGAGACCTCTGCAGAAATCGAAAAGAATTTCTCCTAAAGCAAGATGCAAAAATTTATTAACCAACAATTCATTACATTCTAAAAGCTTCATCTGACCATAATAATCCTTGTTTGCAGCCCAAACAGTATTTGGTAATTGCAGAGTGATGGAATAATGTGGATATTTTTTGATTACAGTTCATTACATAAGATAACAAGGAAGATTTTGTGTTTGAATCCTAATGAAAACTTAATTGACACCACTCTTCTGAAGTATTTTCAATGACTAAATTTCAGTCTGTGTCTTAATCAGTTTTATATTAGAAAGAGATTTCAACAAGATAATACGGTGAAAATAATTCCATTGCATTATAAAACCTTTGACTGGATCTTCTAAGTAATTAAACTCCAGACATCTTGGAAATCTGAAACAAATGCAATTCCAACTTCAGTATTCTTTAGGATTATACAGTTTCAAGTTTCTTTTATTTTCTCTACTACCTTTAATCAAATTTAAGCTTTTCCCTCCCTCTTCACCCCTCAGTCTATAATTTATACCTGCAAGATAATTTCAGGAGGGATAAATTCTAGACACCAGAATTACACCTCGGTACACAAGTTAAACTTAAGCAGCAACATGGGTAATCATACAAAATGCACTTTTCTCAGCAATGATTCCCTAAGACTGCTCTCTCAGGACCTTCCCTCTATCCAGACATGCTCTTGCTGAGGCTGAGTGTGCCAAGAGCTCACTCACATATAGGGAAGTGTTCACATCAGCTGAGGCCTCTTCCAAAAAAGCTTTTCTACCATGAGCTCACATTTATTTTAGAGGCCTTTCTCAAGGCTGTACTTAACAAAATAACAGATAATCTCCTATGGAGATAGATATCAGGTTGTAACAGGAACAAATACAGTGCTGCCCATCATTGATATAAGACACACCTGGCTGCCCAAAGTTTTTAAGTGGTAACAGTACATTTTGAACTAAAACACCAGGAGAGAAAAACACAGAGGCACCCCCTTGGAAAATGCTGTGCAGTTGGGATTCAGCCTGCCTAGCAACAGGCAAAGGCTACTTCATTTCAGCTGACCTCCTTCTGACTTTTATGAGGATCCCACAGCTTGAATTAGGAGTAACTCAAAACCACTGAACAAGTTTCTATTTAAAGGTACAGCTGGCTTGTATACTAGAGGCACAGTGAAGAAAAGTGCAAACTTCAGGCTCCTGTTAAACAGCTCACTGCTGAACAAGGAAGCAAGAAATAAAGGGCAATCTGGGAAACAAAGAAAGACTCACTTAAATTTAATGCCCTATGTTAAAACCTGTCATAACTGTTGGCAAGGTGATTAAAACCATGCAGCCACAATATCTTGGTCCAGACTTCAAACAACATAACTGGATCCACAGCCTTGGTATAGGCTTATTTCTTACTACAGGCAATAAGGAGCATAAACTACAAACCAGTGGAGTACATTATGCTCATTAATTAATTAAAATCTGCTGTTTGCAAGGATGTTCTGAAAATTTTTCTCTGAAAAAGCTTTTTTACTGAGCATGCAAAAGAGTGGATAGAAACCCCTTGCATTTGTGCCAATATGAAAAATCAGAAGAATAAAAATATGCTAGAGAGGAAAAGTTGCTGCTATACATGGTTTCTGGATTCCATGACAGAGACAATTTACTCAGCACAATTATCCTCTGTATGTTAAAACACCTTTACAGACTAACCAGACCAAAGCCAAGACAAGCTTACAGCACTCACTACAAGATAATACACATTTATATGGAGTCATGATTAGGAGTACATATGGTTTATGTGATGCACAGACATATTATTTTTCATACATATACACACACATGCACATAAAATAATTTCCAGAACCAAGTAATACAATTGCAGGGAACACAAATATAAAGTACACTTACAAACAATCTCTGTATATATAGATACATAGTAATGGCCTAATGAACTTTATATTTGCTGAAGAATAGCCCAGGTCCTGGGCATGATGATAATTTTCTGTGTCCAAGCAACATCAAGAACTATGGAGAAATGCATATGTGTTTGCAATAAATTAGAGTAATGGTAATTGTTTTCACCCCCAAGCATCAATTCCATTATAGGCTTGTGTACTATCTTGCCAAGAATAATATCAGTAAAGTAATAAACAGAGATAGCATGTATTAAAAAAATGTTTATTTTTTCCTTAAAAATATTTATACATAGTTTCATTTTTATACAGTCATAAAAGTAAGTTTAAAACACAAGTTTAAACACCAGGATTTCAAAAACACAAATGTATTGACTTCAAAATTAGGTTCAAGCTATCTGTCACACCTTTCCCTGAAACTCTCAGAAGGCATTTTACAGTAAGTTGAGCTGATAATAGACTATCCATTTTCAGAAGAAGTCCCACCTGCCCTGTGACCTTCCCCCTTCTTGTGCATAGAAGCTGTTTTGCCTTGAACTACAGTATTGCTTCTCTAACTCTCCAGTAATCAGGTCAGGGAGTTAAACTAGTTCAAAAAAGTGGGGAAAAACATCTCAGGAAGATGGAATAGATATTAACTGATCTGAACATCATTGTCTGTTAAATAGTATGTCCTCAACTTTTGGTGAGGACAAGAGAAAACAGTCTCCTCCTGACAGAGGAGGTTTAGATTAGATCATAGAAAAAACTTCTTCAGCCAAAGGGTTGTCAGGCATTGGAACAGGCTGCCCAGGGAAGTGGTGGAATCACCATCCTTGGGGGTATTCAAAAGATTTGCAGATGTGGCACTGTGGGACATGGTTTTGTGGTGGACTTGGCTGTACTGGGTTAAAGCTTGGACTCAATGATTTTAAAGGTCTTTTCCAACCTAAATGATTCTATGATTCTGTGATAAACCCTCTTCTATGAAAACTGCATTGAAAAGATGCATAAAAATAACAATAATTTTCTTAAATTTAGGTGCTTGCTCAAAGCAGAATGGGACTGAATAGCCCCAGAGGATTGACACAAAAAGGTTAAAAATTTGTCTTCAGGGTTGAGGGAAAGAATAGGACCCCTTCTTTACTCAACAGCTAACCATAAAACCATCTTAACTGCATTATGAAAACATAAACGTAGAGGTCATAGAAGAAAAGGAAACAGTCTCTCTCCTGCTTACAACACATCCCAACAGAATTTCACATTCCATACTCTGGCTTATTTCCTAAGCCTTTGACAGACTAACAGGAGAGAGACATCCTAAAAATTAACTCTGCTTGTTATTGCCAGATCTTGATTTCTCCAGCCCAGTCACATGTTGCAAGGAGTGATGGCAAGACTGGGTGAAATATTGCACTCACACAAGCTTCTTTATGTGCAGACAAAGTGCGAATAATCCTTGAGGTATGATAGTTGTAGAAAAACACTTTGCCATCTGAACTTCCTGTCACCAAAAGTGTTCCATCTGGAGAAAATTCACAGCCCACTGCAAATCCTTCCACCTGTGAAAAACAATAACAGAGTAACTCTTGATGCTGATTAGAAAAGTTCATTGTGGTATACTGAAAATTAATATAGTACAAAACCCACATATCTTTAAATAAATATGCACTAAAGATTTCTCCAGGTCTTTATTAAGACACAGCTATATCAAAAATTTATTTAATCAAGCCATTAAGCATTCATAAAGTCTTCTAATAACTATTTTCTTCAGAGTGCATATGATTCAAAATAGACTGGCACATGGGAAAGCAAATTAAGCCAATTAATACCCATCACTGATTTACGATAAAACACTATTAGCAGACATATTTAAAAGTAGAGATGCTTTGCTATCTATCTTCCTTTTAAACTTGGACACTGAGTTCCTGGTGGGGAAGGATACCTTGTGTCCTTCGTATCTTTTCTTTTTGTTGATTCGGTAGGGTCGCTGGGCAGAAAACAAAGCCATGTAGTTCCCGTTGGTCTGAGCAACAAACACAGACTCCTTTGGGTGCAGGGTCAGACTTGGGCAAGTGTAACGCTCCTGAAAATGATTTTAAAGGAAGTTTTGTTGTATCAAACAGAAGATTAGTTCAAATGATTCAAGTTATCTCTTGACATATTTGAGAGCCCATGAAGGACAAGGTAAGGACAAGTCATCTCCATATATACATTACATAAAGATACTTAACTCACTACAAACCACTGGAAGTCTTACATCAGGACAAATGCTAAATCAAACCTCTACCTTGTTTTCCTAGATATTGACCAAAATCCCCAATCCATCTGAGGCATAATTATACTGCAGAACAGCTGCAGAAAGGTAATTCCAACCAGATGGCTCTCCATCATCCTCTTCCTGCCCAAGGAAACCCAAAGTTTGGATGTGGAAGTGAATCTTCTTCTCCCATATCCCTTCCTCCACAGCCACACTGCGCTTTCCATGTTATTTCCTACAGTTCTCAAATTCTCCATCCTTCCAGTTCTGGCCAGACTTACAGAAACACAAAACATCTGATTGAAACAGACACCTTTCCCCATCCCACTCTTCTAAAAAAGAAGGAAAAAATAAAGGATCATTCTTAGCCTCCTTATGACAGTGATGTGGGCTGCTGTTGGCTGCAAACTCATAAATATCTGCAGTAATTAGTAAGACTTGGCTTTACTGTACAGTTCCTATTTAAGACTGAATTAAGATTACTTTCAAAGCTCTGCATGGTGACTCCCTCAGAAATCAACTGCTCTCACAAGGCTTCCACCAGGTCCAAACTTATTTTAGTTTCAGCCTAATTTAAAGACTGCTGAGTTTTGATGCCATGAGAGCTTTGGCTGTAGGATCCATCTGCATGTGGAGAACACCAGGATAACAGTGACCACTGGACACCATGGGCTGTGTGGTAGAGCAGGAAGAACATCAGATTGGTTTTGTTGTGTGATTTGGAAGTGAAGGACTGGGAAAGAAGTTCTGGGTACTGTAAAGTAATGGTCACAGTGCAACTGTGTGTTTCTGCAGAGAAACTGGGTCTGGAAGTATGGCACTAGAAAGCACAACACAGTCTGCAGGAGCATGCTGCTGTCATGCTGGGTATGTTGTAGTAATGGGTTATTTTAGAGCTGTTAACTATTCATTTGTTAATGCAGACAAGCAATAAATCAAGTCCTGTTGGGATCTAATCTGTTTGGAGAGCTGTGGGGTTTGCTCCTACCTCAAAGGTTTCAAAGGTGAAATTCAGAAAAGTGAAGCAGAGTTTGCAAAGTCATCACCACATTTTGTTTATTCACAGTGCAGAAAGATGGGGGGAGGGGGAGAAAGTCCATTTCAGAGATGCTGTAGGCATGTTTGTTTGTTTCTCTATGATGCTGAACCTTTCTGGTCTGTAATTTATATATTCACAGTTCTTTTTTCCTTTCCTATTGCCTATCCAGGGTATTGATAGATCCAATATTGTACAAAGACACAATTCTGGAAATTAAACACTAAAATATCCCATTAAATCATCAACTATGTGCTCTTGTCAGCAGAGTACTGTTCATTTCAGCCAAAATGCATCTATATACAATCCAATCATATTATATTACAGAGGATATTAGACTTGGGTTTTCAAAAAAGACCCAGAGAGTTGAAATTTTCTATTAACTGCCTTGGTAATCTCCTTTGAAGCTGTCAGCCTTTCTAGACAATTTAGTCCATTAAATGTCTTGCTTGGTTAGATGACTGAGAAATACTGCACCTGCACTGATAAATGCAAATTTTGCCGCTGTGATTACTCTGTATTAGGTATCTATATGCACATATCAAGTTGCTATTACTTTGTGAATATTAAACTCAATTTGTCAATAGCCCTCATTGCAGCTGATGACAAATGTATGAAAAAGTGTGGGAAAATAAACATTGCACTATAACTGCTACTGCCATGCCCCACTGCCAAACCACAATGACACTGCAGAGTCCTTGCCTAAATATAGCTTACATGTCAATGAATTAGCACTGAAACGTAAATATTTTAAACACAAGGAGACCTCTCAGTCTTCAAGGTTATTTTTTAATAACAATTAAGTGTTAAGTATGAAAACAAAGAAAGTCATCAACTGACATGAAAGGCATCTTATACATCACAAGACCTTAATGAAAATCAAATGCCTTTTTTACTACACTAATTATGAAATATTAAATCATGACCCAAACAACAGTAGTTGTTGATCTTACATGAAAAATCTGATTGGAAATTTTTGCAGCACTCTGGAAGTCCCACGCAACGATGGTGCGATCAGCTGAGTCCCGGCTTACCGCATCCGTGCTTGTGAGAAATTCGCTTCCTTCAGGGAGGAAGAGTATATCCAAAGTCTGTTGTACTGCAGCTTTGTACACTCTCAACACCTAGTGGACAAAAGAGTTTGTTATTTATTGACAGATTAGAACCTGATAACCTTCTGTTTTCTCTCTTTGTATTAATAATTATCTCAATTAAATTACATATTATTTTTAAACATCAAAAGGTAACTCAGTTTAAAATGTTGACATACTAGTGTTTTTCAATAGCTTGGTCAATTAATATAAATAATCAATATACAGGAAAATTAAATTATGTTTTAAAAAGCATTGGTTTGTACAATTTCTATATTATATTTATATGTACGTAAGAGTCTGTTGTAAATTACCAAGGAATTACAGTAAGATCCAGAAAGAGCTTCAGACAGCACAATGTGAAACTGGGCCTACAAAAACTCCCTTCAATATTATGAACTCTTCTAGACTCCCTAGAAGAGGCAAAAGAATCCTTGGCAGCAAGCTGTCCCACTCAGTGAGCCAGGCTTTAAAATGAAGGACTCAGGGAGTTTGGGATGTACAAAGTGGCAACACCAAACACATCATTGCAACCTGCTGGGGACAAACCAGGCCAACCAGAGCAGCAATAAATGTTCCTTAGCTGCCTCCCAAGATGAAAACCAGCAGAGCAACCACCTCAGGTGTCTTCATACCAACACAGACAGCCTGGGAACAAGCAGGAGGAGCTGGAGCTGTGTGCCCAGCCAGAAAGTGAAAGGGACCTGAGGGTCCTCATAGACAGCAAGCTCAAGACAAGTGAACAGTGTGCAGCTGCAGCAAAGAAATCCAACTGGGTGCTGGGGGACATCAACAAGGGCATCACTAGCAGAGATTGTCATTGTCCCACTCTGGTCAGATCTTTTCAAGTCACACCTGGGACACTGTGTTCAGTTTTGCCCAGGCTATACAAAAGACGTGGAGACCAGAGAAGGGCAGCAAAGATGCTCAAAAGACTGGGAAGCTGCTACATAAGGAAAGGCAGAGAGAACTGAGCTTGCTCAGCCCTGAGAAAAAAAGGCTTAGGGGAGACAAAGTTCCAGTATTTAAAGGGTGGCTACAAAGATGATGGAAACTCCCTTCTTACAAAGAGTTATGTGGAAGAGAGGAGGGGTAATGGGTACAAGTTACACCTGGGGAGATTCTGATTGTACAGAAAAAGTGGGTTAGATCCATGCAGAAATGGGTATCAGCCACAGGATTCTGAATATTTTAACAGCCTGTAAGCTGGATCTTAAAAAGATATTTTTAATTATTCTAAGGAACACATGAACAATTTGAATGTCTTTTCTTTACATCTTTTTTCATGAAATTCTGTATCGATGTTGTCTAATTTGAATTTTGCAAATCAATACTTTTGCTTTCTTTTTTCTCTGATTGCCTCCAGTGAAGAGAAACTTCAAGGCAAGTGGCCAGATCAAAGCAAACCATCTCTCTGAATATGGTGATCCTTGAAACTAGGACATGGGAAGACTCCTAGTTATTAATATCTCAATCTCTCTCTCTCCAAGATAGCTAAAAACATAGCTGCCTGCACTTCCAATGTGTATTCAGAGGTTAGTCCTTCTTCTAATGTCACTAGAATACCAATAGAGTGGAGAAAGTGCTTGAAGCATTATCCTGAAATAACTCCCAACTTTGTGAGGCATTTCAGTGCCTACCCCTAGTCAGTGACTACTGACTTCAGCACCCAGACCATTTGCAGATACTTTTTCTAAAATATGCAGATTTTTTTTAAATAAGCACCAAAAAAAACCAATTTTCAGGTGTCACAGTGAAATATCCTAAATTATACCCCCCCTTCTACATTTTCACCAATAAAAGAAAAATAATTTCAAGTACCAAACACAGCATGAGAACTTCTTGATTTCTTGCCTCAAACTCAAAAATCTGTGACTGTTGGGAAAATGTTTAGAAAGCTGATCCTGCTTTAGGGTGGATCTACTTCTGGGTGTCCTGAGGTCCCTTCCAGCTCTGCTTCCTGTGATCTCAGCATGTAGAAGGATGGCAGCAGCAGCTGCTCCAGCTGCTTTTCACAGGTTTTGTGAAATACACAGTTTAGACACATCATGTTTGCATTGGGTGAAGAACCTTAGCCCTGCAAGCACCCTACACACCCTGTAATAACAGCAACAAGATGTAAACCTGCACACTCAAAGACTTGCATATTTCTCAGCAATCTGCCTGCTTTTTCAAGACAGTGGATATACAAATGTGTTACTTGCTCTCATCAGATTTTACAGCCTCAGAATCTGCATAATATACAAAGCAATTAAACTTTGTAAAGCCAAAAGGGATGTTTCCATATTTATATCCTCCACTTGCTCTATGGAGAAATCACCATGCATATTTCTTCACAGTTATAAAAGGAAGTCTATAGTTCATTAGTAAAGTAGAAAATGAACCTATTTTGTAGAAGCAAAAATGAAAAATAAAACCCCAAACTGAAAAAAAACCCACAAAATATGATAGCTGCCTGGAATGAGAAATGGAAAACCATACAGAAACCTGAGAGCTGTAGGAACTGCAGAAGGATGAAGTCAAATTGAGGGGAGTGGACACAAAAGGCAGAACCACCCTGACAGACTGAGGAGGCAGCTACTTAGCAGCAGGCACCTTCTCAGAAGTGACAAGTCCCAGCCAGAGAGTCAGCAGGAGCAAGAGCATGGAGCAGCACAAGTGTAAAAACAGGGACAGAGAGCCAGAAACAAAGGCCAGCTAGTGCTGGGAAATGAAGAACAACAAAACAGAGCAGTAAATGACAACAAACTTCCAAATGGATATTCTTGGTAGTGATTTTTAATATTTTCTTATTTTAAAGATGAAAGTCACAGACATACTGTTTACATCTTCATCATCTTAAAAAAGTCCCAAACTTGTGAAATGTGGGTACATATCCATCCATATGTTGTGTCCAGCATTGTAAAGGGTTTCAGTTTTAGACTTGCTTTTAACAGTTTTTGGAGCAACAGACATCTCTTGGTAATGAAAAAGAAGGTGGTAATGTGCAAATACTTTTAATGATTGCTGAAAACCTGTTGGGCTCTTACAAAAACTGTCACTATCAATTTAAACATTTTCACCAGTAATCATTAAACAATATTTGTTTGTCTGTTATTTAATAGGATATTTAACCAAATTACCTGTGTACCTTAGCTTTCCAACACAGAACTGTCTATCAAAATTAGTATAAAAGACCTTCTTTTTCTATATGTTTGATACATACCTCAGAAAAACTATGCTGTTTTATCTTCAAACCACACAGTAGGAACTGACTTAGGGAACAGTAAATTAACACTTTGAATAGCAGCTGGGAAGTTGATATACATAGTATTTCAATGGCCCCATAAAGACAGCTTTCAAAAATAACTAATTGCAGCATCCCTGCTCAGGAAAGTACTCATAATTAAACCTGCTTTGTTCTACCTTAGGCAATTAATTCATGACATGCCTGAGGAACTTGTCTGGGGAAAGCACCAGTTTGCCTACCCTGCTGCTTTAGTTTGTTAATAACAACTTCTGCTCTTTTCCTACTTGTAGATTTATCACCCATCAGCACTGGAAAACCACAATTTGCTTCTTCAGTCTGAGAATTTTGTGGACATAAAAGAATTCATTTCAAAGAAAGGCCTAATCTTTTCTGGTGTCAACACAATCCAACATAATAACAAAGCTTCTTCAATAAGGGAGGAGCCCATGGCTGCAGGAATGCAAAAAGAAAGGTAATTTAAGCAAATTAAATCAGTTTCAAACAGATTCCTATGTTTCTGGTGATTTGAAAAGCAAGCTGTGATGCTGAATTCAAGACATATATTTCAGATGGGTGTTCTGTAATACTCCTCTGCATTAAGCACATACCATGCACATAACTGGCATTCTGTTTGTCAAGAAATCTTGAAGCCTCCACACAAGCAATTCAGAAGCTGCTCTTTGCCCCAACTCTGTGCTGGTCACTTGTATGCTGTGTGCAATGCACTTTACAAAAAGCACCTCAAATTTTATGCTAGTGATGAGAAAGAAACATGCTTTTATAGTCATTGTCCTGGGCCATCAGGAGAGGAGGTCCCAAAACAAATCTAATAGGACTACAGGCAATCCTGGCTGGTCATCAAAAAAACTCCTTAGTCAGATCCATGGCTTCCAACCTGCAAAATTTGGCATATTTTTTCTTTCATTTCTTGTCCTATTTTTTTAGATTGTGTGATTTGGTGTGGACCTGCCTCTTCCTACTGACATGCTGGGTAATTAGTTCAATGGGAGACTGATTAAATTTCCTCTGTGAAACAGTACTACACCATTAAGAGTAACAAAAAGTACATTTTAACCTAAATAAAAGCTTGCTTTTTCACAAAACAGAAGGGTTTTTTTTCTATTGTAGTTCAAACCATTTGTGTCAATCTATTGTAATTCTCTTCAAGCAGTTAAAGAACCCTATTTTTCTTTACTAAATTTTTTCCCTGTTTGTAACTGCTCTGTTTTCAGAGATAAAGCTCAACATTATCAAGGGATCTTGAGAATAATTAATAGGAAAGAATGACTTTTTAAGATGAAGATGTGGTTAACCTTAATCTGGTATTGATCTCCAAGATTTCAGATAGGAACAATGTACACTGGCTTTTTCAAAGTCAATTTTAGATCACTTGAAAAGGCACAAGAACCTGGTGATGGAAATCATCAAGCATTTATAAGAAAAAAAAATATTTTCCCATCAGATTTTTTTTTTATTTAAAACTATCTCCCCATCTCAAATAGGATAAGAAGTTAAATCCACATATAGGAAAGATACAGGAAGATACAGAATAGTTTTTATTTGAGGAACTCACAGAAAGTTTTTAGTACAAAAACAAGGAATTCATAGTACAGAAATGAGATGACTGAGAGGAATCTGAAAGAACTGGAAATAAAGTCTGAGCAGCATGGAGAAGGGAAGTGGTGTCCTTCATCATAAGACTTCAGATGGCAAATGAGCAGAAGGCAGCTTCAAAATGCAAAGAACGAGATGCTTCTTCAAACATTACATATTTAAACTGAATTCCTTGCTAAAGGAAGTTGCAGATGCAAAAAGATTCCACAGTGTGAAAACTCAAAGTGATCCAAGAAAGACAAAGAGGCAGGAAGCCCCTAAACTCTAAGTTAGAGAGCCTAGGTAACCATTGCTGGGAATTGTGATAAAGACATTTGCTGTGCTTTTCTATTCTTGTTCTTCAGAAGTGTATTGGTCACTGCTGGGGGTGTAAAATGTGTCTAGAAATGGACTGAGACTGGAACAGCCATTCCCTGACAGCTTCTCACACGAGCACTTCCACTCCAAAAGAAGGAATGCTTCGTTCCTGGCTCGTTCCAGTCCCTCTGGGAGCACAGGAGTGATTGTCCACAGGCAGCTGTAGGATTTTCATCTGCAATGCCCCATGTGAGGCTCCCAAATAAACACAGCAGACTGCTCACCTCTGCCACAGACACACAGCACGTGCCTTCACACTCAGAAAGGATCCCTGGATGTTAACATTTAAAATCAAATGCCATTATCCAAGTGCAAATATACCCCCACCATATTTCTTTGAACATTTGTCCATGGATTCAAGAAGGATTTCTCTGAGAAGAATAACTTGAGTTTTCTAAAGCGCTGCATAAATCATCTTATTTTAATTACCTTGTTCTTCCTAATACCACCAGTACATGACAATGTATTTGCTGTTTCTATAGAAACCAGAAGTGCAAGCAGCTCCACCAGTTTCTACAGCCTTTTTTCATATTTATATGCTATCCAGAGACAAATTCATTAGGGTATCCTAAATACATGCTACTTAAAATGACTGCATCTCATCTGAAAGAAATTGCAATAGAATGTTTCCAAGGAAACAAATGTGGTGCATTTGCACCTATTAATTTTTTTAACTGTGTTTTAACAGCTTGGGCTTATTTCTTTATAAACTCAAGTATGGAGAAATAGCTCACCAACATAAAAAGCATCTCTTTAATTTTTTTCTTTTTAAGCAGAAAGTTGTAGATGATAGTTGCAATTTTGTAGCTAAGTAATGTTCAGAGTAATAAACAAAGATGGGGAGAGGGAAAAAAACCTGTTGTTACTCTGCCTTGAACTCTGTTGTTAATAAAAATTTTACAGTTCATTTCAAGACTTATTTTAAACGCTTGAAATAGGAGCTTCCATCATTTTTTGCTAGTTAATTTGTTCTATATCTTATAAGATCTCAATTTTAAAAATGGGAAATTCTGTGTAAATCTTCAAATCTGTTTTCTTTAAATTAGCCTTGAATTTATACTAATCTTTTTTCAAACTTTCCATGGCAAAATTTTGTCATTAATCCCAAATGGTTAAACCTTTCTAGTTCTTTGTACTCTCAATTTCTAGTAAGTTGTTGCTATTTTTCCTGCATAATATTTTATTGCTTTTTTTACTGATTGTGCTAGCACAAGACTTTCTGTAACAAACATTTTCCAAAAATAAAATAACAAATTTTGTCTCCATTTAGTGTCAGTGAAGCACTTCATTAAATTCCTCCAAGCCAGTTTCCTTATTTGAGACACCCCTTTTAGCCAGTTTTCTCACTATACAGTACCTAGGTTAATTCCTTCCTTCCCCAGCTTCTCTTATTGCTCTATCCAAGTCCAGCATCATAAAGTGACATCAAATAAATTTCACACAATCAACTTTCCCTTAAATAATATGATATTTTTAATTGTCTTTTATTTCTATATCTGTAACTAATTTTTCCTTCAAAGTCTGTTCTGTGGCTATCCAGTCATATTTTACTGGGTCTCCTCTACCTGATGCCCTTCCTCTCTTTCCCTCCTTGTTTAACATAATCAGTGGATTTGCATTTATGGAGGTCTAAGAGCTTCAAATAATGCTTTAGGATCAGAGCCACAGTCCTGTCACCTTCCACTTATTCCTTCTCCAGATTACTGTGTGGTGCTTCATCAGGACTTGCTGTTCTGGCAGTGATCACAAATAGCTCTTGCCAAAGCTCCAACAAACCTCACTAGCTCGTGACACTGGACACGTGAACATCAACAGACAAGAGATCAAAAAGAGACTACATCCAACAGCTGAGTTAATTATTCCTCTATTTTTAACAGAGTCCAAAAAAAGCCATTAGTGATCTCCACTTTTAAAGTCCCCCGCATTTCTGTATGGACATGGTAAGGAACCAGTTCCTCAATGCTTACAAAACATTAAGTTGCCTCAAAACAGAATATAAGCAAAAGGTAAAATATGCAAATCTCAAAAATAATTAAATGGATACATTTATAAACTTTAATGAGTACATTCAGATATAAACTTTGACTGCTGTACATCCTTTCACCAGAGCTAACAGCACCCCTGCTCTATGCTGACACATGTAAGTACATTGTTCAATGCAGTTTGACCATTCACCATATAATGAACCTCAGCTCCTTTAAAAGTATTACCAGTTTTAGACAGCTACAGTTGTAGTCTTTCTCTAATGGTACAACTGTGTAAGCTTAGAAACCCAAATTGAAAAGCAAAAAAAAAAATCTGTAGTCATATTTACTTTAATGAACACAATAATGTCCTTATTGCTGGAGTAAAGGATACAAGTCTCAACCTTTTGTTCTCTTTGGTATTTCAAGGAATACTAAAATTTCAGGTAGAAAAAGTGCTTGTAATATATATTGCATCCTATCTGAAAAGCTAATATAGATCAGCCAAAATGAAGGGTGACTGTGCTGGCTTGAGCTGAACATCTTACGAAATTCGTCCATGACCCAGAGAAAAGAAATACTTCTAAAATACAGAACTACTTTAAGGTCTTGGGGTTATTGCACATTTCTTTTTGCAGAGCTTTATGGGGTTTATCTAGGTTCAGCTCTGAGGTCCAAAGATCCCATGGGGGCTGTTCAATATGATGCTCCCTCCTTGGCCAACATTGCAGATTGTTTCATTTTTTAAAACACAGCAGCTCACTTCCAGGTTTTCTGGTCTTTTCATAAAATCTCTACAAACATTCTCCAAATTTTTCATAAATTTAATCAATCTGTTATACAATAATATAAAATCTCCAGAATAATCTCTTTACCAGAGAAACAAAACTGGGTTTAACACAAACAGAAAGAAATACCACTATAATTAATCTCCACAGGCTATTCAGCTGCCTCTTTTTTTTTTTTTTTCAGGCTTTGATTACTTGTGTCTGTAATTTTGAGATGGCTGTATCCTTTACATTTCACTGAGAGGTTAACAAGCTATCCTATCCATTCATTTCTCTAAAGTATATTCCTTAGTTTCATCTTAAAGATTTAAACTCCCTTATTGTTCTTTCATTCTTTGTCTTGCTTAATATTCAATGCTACATTTGAAATTATTTTGCCTATTTGCTCAACAGAACAGGGATAACAATAAGTATCTTTCAGAATTCCCTTTTTTTTTTTTTTTCCTAATATCTGCCTCTCTGATTAATGGCCTACTGCACATTTCTGTCATGGTTTAAACCCAGCCAGTAGCTAAGTACCACGCAGCCACTCACTCACCTCCCCTGTACCATGAGTGACCTGTCAAACTGAACTGAAAAGATTCATTTATACACGTCAGCAAGGTTTGCATTGTGTAAATCAGGGATGTTATTAGCTCCCCTAAAATTTTTCAATGTTTTAATAGCTGAGAGGCTGCCTCAAACCAGCTTGGTACCTTTTCTCTGGGACTTGCAAATACAATTTTTTATCCACATTAAAATTATGAATAAATATTAGTAATTAATGCTCATAAATTCATGGTCCTGGTCAGAAGTACTAATTTTTTTTAATACCAATATGAGCTATTCTATGTCATTTTCCATCAGCAGAAAGCATCAATGTGGCACACTGCCATATCATTTAAACCACTGCATGTATGTGTAATTGGTCAACATTTTTGCAATTTCTCATTCTCTCTCTCTCTGTTATGCTTAATGTTTTGCTCTGAATTTCCATGAAATATCCCCTTATTTTCTGATAAAATTATCATTTTGCCTTGTGGTTAATTTTAAGCTGTGCAAGAGGATAGCTTGTATAAAGCACAGGAGTACATCCTAAAGAATGACCTCTGAAATTGAATTACCAGCACATGCTGAAATTGAGTTTTCAATGTGCAATGAATAACAAGATTCAGATGCCTGATTTAGGGTGTTCTCTCTATTGACAAAATATGCTGCAAAGCCTGAAAAGGCTATCAGGAGTATGATGATAGGAACAAAAAGAATCATTAGTTCACCCACACATCATTCCAAGCTGAATGACAGATTAACACACTTGAAAGAACAGGCAAAACAGGAAAATCTTGTAATGAATAAGAATGAAAGAACTTGAAAGATAGAAAGGTTGGTTGTGTCAAAATTGAAACAAAAGTGGCATGAGGCCTCAGACATCTATTTCAGTTAAGAGAAAATGACACTTATTAGAACAGGATAAATTTCAAAATATTGGCTAGGACACTATCCAGTTTTAACTATGGCTATAACTGTGTAAGATGGAAAAGATATATAAATAATATATAATAGAAGAATAAAGATAACAACATAAACTGAAAGCAGGAATACCTGAAGAATCCATTGAAATCCCCCAAAACTAGGAAGTGGCAGACATGACATGCTGATGACACCAATAATTCATGCCTAACCAACATTTTGTTCTATGCTTGAGAGTTTGAAATGTAACTACAGAATTTTGCAGTAATGCTGCACAGGTGAGACTAACCTCCACCTCAGGAACGTTTGTCTGTTCCTTGTTACTGCCTCATGTAAACTGGGTGCTACCCCTCTCTATTTGCCTTGTCCCTGTTGCACTGTTCATTGGTGAAGGACATGTTTGTTGTCTCCCACCAGCTTTTCAGGAACAGTTTCACAGAGAAGACTTTCCAAGACAGCCAAAGAGCAAACTCCAGTCCAGAGAGATGCACATATTTCTGTAGGAGGCACCTTCTGTGGAACATCAGGCTGAGGTGGTTGGCAATATTTGGCAATCTCAGCTTGGGATGCTTGTGGTGCTTGGATGGCTCTGCCCAGGTTAAGCATCATGTGCTGTTCCACACCTGCTTCTCTTCACAAGGAACTGCTTTCTGAATCTATGTTTATGCAGGTCTGATCTTTAATCAGGTTTGCCAGAAATACCAACTGACAGTTCAGCTGTGGTTAAACTGAGGCTCCATCAGAATTTAAAACCTAAAAGGAAGGAGATGCTTTAAGAGACAAACATGTCATCATTGCTTGGAATACTGTACTGTTTGATACCTTGTCTGGTGCCAAGGGAAAAGCACTTTTGAAACTCTGACGATTCACAAGGGGGGAAAAAGGGCCAAGAACAGCATTTTTCAAGCCATTTTTCTTGGTGACACTATAACACTGTTCAAAGATAAAGCTACTGCAGATTGGCAGAGATACTGACAACAGAAGACTAGCAGACTCAGGAGACAACTCAGAACTAATCTATCTGGCACAAGCACTAACATCTGTTCTCTAGCCCCTTAGCTCTACTTGAGTCAATGCCAATTTTGCACAGTCTTTGGATCTTGTCATCAAAATCACTGGTATCAGAATTGCTGAAAAAAATTTACTCAAGCATAAGTCTTGGATTGTAAATATCCATTGTAAACAAATCTTCTATTTCCTTGAAACTGAAGTGCCTTCTCCATTACCAGTATTTGAGATTGTGTCCTACCACCTGTGAAAAATTTCTAACATATTCCTCCAGAGCCATACACAACAATAGCACCGCCCAGACAGGCACATTTTGCAACATGTGACTTCAGCCATTTGTTACTGTAGAAGAGAATCAGTTCTCTTCTTCCATCTGGAAAGACTGGGCACTCTAGACACACATAAGCTGGAGGCATTGCCAGTTTTGGCATGACCATGCTCATCAATCACAATTGATTTCAAATCTATAGAAAAATCATCTTCACAGATGCTCAAAGACATGCACTGGTGCAAAATCCATCACAAAGAAATGACATGGGGTGAAAGAATGTGACCGGCTTTGTACACAGCCGGGCTATCACTTGACTTTGTGTATAACAAAGTATCATTTCCAGAAAAGATTACTGGACCAAGTCAGAAAATCTCTGAAAAAATATTTTGTCACCTATATCTACCATCTTCTCTTGGACTACAATCGAAGGCATCAAATTTGACATAATAATCAACAATCTTTAAGCCTTAAAAAGATGACACCCATTTAGTTCCTGAAGCACCTTTAAAGGCAGTTTAGCACACCATGACAACAATGGGTTCTCTATGTCAAAAAGGACATTGAAGTATTCAATTACAGACTGCACCTCCTCCCCACAATTAGGTTCTAGTGTTAAGAGAATCTCAAGAAAGAAAAACTGTATTTGCTATGTCATTCCCATGCTATGAAACCACTGCTCCTGCTCTTCAGGAGAAAAGACTTCTATTAGTCTTTCTTCTTCAGTTCCCTGCCAAGAGGAACAGTGAAAATGGAAAATCTAATTTCCTTTTTTAAAAATTTACATAGGTATTTTTTATTAAATGTGCTTATATTTTGCAATTTAAAACTAGAACCATCTTCTTTCAAAGACTTATGCTTTGAGAATCTCTTCACATCCCTATGAAGGAAAACCAGCCATCATACAAGTATAATGGATGCAAAAAATCCCATCCACTTTTACAAAGGTTTTCATACTAACACTGTAACTCTGAAGCTCACAGTAATTTTATTTTCAGAGTAGCCTGAGATGTGGCAATCTCAATATGTATTTAGTAATGTTTTTCTTTTAAGAACTTATTCCTGTGGTAGAGATCCTACATAATTAAATGTTTTTCTCAAACATCAGTGACAAATGCAAGTGCAGCACAGGAACTTGATTGTTAATTGCACAAGAGTACTCTGTTTCCTCAACAGAGCAACTCCCACAATGATTTCAGAGCTCTCCTGTTAGAGCCCTCATACCTGAAATGCATCTCCCTTTATCTCTCACATCACAGAGAGAGTGTTCTGGTTTAGGGACAAGGTGTGGCTATGCTATCTTATCTTTTTCAGGTCCCTTCTGCCATCCTCAAGAGCAAACAGATGGCAAACTATGATGAGAAGGATCTACCCACAGAGAAATTCAAAGGAAAACAAAGAACTAATCACTTTACAGTCCCTGCTTCTCTTTGAGCTGTTCTGTGCATGAGGATGTTGCTCACCTTACATTTCCACTGGCAGAGTACAGCTCTGGTCTTACCTGAGCAGTGACTGACAGCTGGGAGCACATTGTTCTTTGTGGCTCACAACAGAGCAAAAGCAGTGGCCTTTCATGAATGTAAAAATCACTCCAGGCTTCTATACAAAGGTACAGGGATAAGGTACACATCCTGACCCACATGTAAGAGCTTGAAGAGCAAATTAGCTGTACTGCTGCCTTGCTTTTCACAATCCTCAAGTGAGCTATTGGTTTTGTTTAATTCAACTAGATGTAACTTATATCTAGAGAAAGAAAAAAATATTATTTTTCTGTACAACGTTCCTCATAGCACTTAAGACACATTACAGAGGTTCATATCAATGAATAGGAACACAGTGACAAATGCAAAAGACTTCAGAATAACATTTCAATGGAAGAGCAGTAAGTACATCCAGCACCTTGATAACACACAGCACACACAACCTAGGAAACACCCAGAAAGAGAAAAAAGGTTTCCTTTACCTTAGAAGTCCTTAAATCCCATGCTTTAACTTCTGGGCTGAATCCTCCACAAATGAAAACATTTGACTCTGTAGGGTGGAACTTCAGTGCACTGATCCTAAATTCTGTTTTGCTGCTAAATATCTGCTTCCCTAAAATCAAGCAACAAGCGGATGTTAAAATTTGAGCAGAAAATGAAATATGTTATTCATTTCAACTTAGTTTCAGAAACATCAAGGTTGCTAAAAGTGAACGTGCTTATAAAAACACATTTCAAATATCTGGAGCTAGTCTAATTTAATGAAAATACAACTCACTACTTTCTATCCACTTGAAATTGCTCCTGCTCATGGGCCTCTGCACCACTGACTGCTGCCCACTGACAGGAGACAAGTGGCTCCCACACTAAGGAGAGGAGCTCCACCGAGGTCACAGTTCAGTCAACATGCAGGAAGAAATCTAGAAATCTAATGGTTGAATGTTTCCCTACTGAGAAGCCAGTCTATTTTTTTTTTCAGTGAGACAAAAATAACTAGAACAAAACATTGTCTGTACAGAAATACCATGTCCCTATCTATATTACAACTCTTGAGTTGTTTACTTAACTTTCAGTGAAGGTAGGAGTGAAACTTCATCTTGAAAGTAGGAAATAATTTGCAAACCACCATATGAATGCAATAGCTGTTCCCATGGATACACTGTTGCCAACATTTAATTGTGCACACTAATCTCCACAGGATCCTGTGGTTAGTATCAATTGGATTGCCTGCACTTTGGAACACAACAGAATTCAGCTAGGTTAATTTATAGGACTTTTCCACAGTTCGCTGCTTCCTTTCATCCTAACAAATTCATGATATTACTGTACATTCACTGAAATAAAATTTTTGGAACAGCAATATGGACCAAGATAAATATATCTGCTCACTTTCACAATAACAACTGTGATTTATATTCTACATATCCCATATAAAGACCTACATTAAATAAAGTTACTGCTGTAAGCAAGTGAAGGAGGTACTGCAGAAGAAAAACAAAAAAAAAATTCTTTAAAATACTATGATAAAAGCTTCTTAAAATATTCTTTAATTTGCATTTTATGCAAGCGAGGGTTATCTTAAAACAGGCTTTTTTAAACTACTGAAAATGCTTTTAGCTAAAAACATTACTGACAGATGTAAACTCTTGCAGTTAGGTGTACAATACTGAAAATCATTCACACAGATTTTTTAATGCTTATTTAATTCTCTGGGGCCGATTTATTTGATTTCATCATTGGTTCCATTTTCCTCATCTGCTGAACTCAACTTACACAGTCAATAGGCTAAGACTTGTAAAATTACTTATTTATTCAGTTTAAAGAATAGAAAGGTTTTACTTCATCACACATGCTCATCAAGAAAAAAGGGAAAAAGATTACAGAGAGCCTAAAGGAGGGGTGAGTGTTGTTCTATATGAATTCTGGTATTTGTAGGGGATTTTTGTCCTTTTTTTCAAATGACTCCACCAATTGCCAGTGCAAGATCTAAAGGGCCTCTCTGCCAGCACTAAGTGAAACACTTAATTTTGTTCATGAGTTCCTTCCTCAAAAGGACAAAAAAGTCATCAGGGCAGCAGAGATTTTCTCCACAAGTCATATCTGTGACCATCTCTTGCCATGGGAGCTTTCAGAACCCCAACAGCTACAGGGAAAAAAAACAAGGCTCCACAGGGAAGGAAGAAAGTATTAAAATCATCAGTTATAGGAGCAAAAAAAAAGATATTACTCTCATGTACACCACTACCAAGCATCATTTGGGGCGGCTTTACAAAAGCCACATACACAGGCATCTTACTCTCACCCACAGCATTTGAGAAAATACTGAATTACCCCATGGAGACTCACTACTCAGTTCAATAGCACTTTATTCCCAAAGGAATTTGTTTCTTACTAGTTCCTGGCTTAATAAAAACTCTGGAAGTATAATCAACAAGTTTTCAATGGCACTGCAGCCAGAAATTAGCTAAAATGCAGCCTACCTGTACTAATCCTGTCACACAGCTTTATAAAGGACGCATCAAATGATCACTGCTCTCCACAAAGTGTGTTGTCCAAATGGCATTAGACATATCCATAACTGATTCAGTGAAACTCCTCATTTAATGTTTTGGCAAACAGTGGCTTAGCTATGTGTTTACCTTCACAAGACTTCTCAAAACTCCTTTTTCTATAATAAATACTTCTGTTCTCTAGCCTAAGACACAAGAAAGTCAGGTAAAACACAGGCAAAAAAGATGTGCATTTAGTTCAGATTCATTTCATCAACCAACTACAAGATCTGTTACCTTTCCCATGGAAAGACTGATTTAATATACTTTGTTATCAATTAGTAAATTTTTCCATCTCATTCCCAACTGCTTCCAGGTAACTTAATAATTTGCCTGACATTTTATTCAGAAACTAAAATGCTCTAGTTCCCTACTCTGTCTCTCCTTGTTTGAAAGAGAAGTGGGCACTGAATTTGCCCTTTTCTTGTCTTCTAGAGACTGCAATTTATCCAAAAGCACTCAGTGACAGTCACTAACATAATTAAACCATAATAATCTCAGTGTTATGAATTCCACATTACAATGTAATAAAAAAAAATGCAAACAACCTGAGAATCTTATTTACCTCTATACTCTTTAATCTCATTCTTTTTCCTATTTTAAGCTGCTACATTACAATTTGATGCAGATATTAACCTTTTTTTTACTTAAGTAAGAAACAATCACAATAAACTAATCCTAAGAGTTCAGGCTCTCCAACTAACACTTTGAAAGACAACCCTCCCTCTCTCACTGTCTCCCCAAAGAGAAATTCAACCAAACATCTCTCTTTGGAAACTGAGTAATCAGTGTTCTGAAGTGCTTGGTGTTATTAGATGTATACACGAATTCCATTCTACTGCCATGTCACAGAAAATGAGCAAGACTGGAATGCAGACAGGCTGAACAGCAGCAGTTAGCAAACTCAAAAAGTATGAGAGAAAAGAAACATTCACTGTCAGAACTAAAATTTATTCACGATTCACTCAGAAATTTAGGAAAGTTATCCATCTGAGAGATGGAACAGGTCAATGCAAAAGAGGACATGGGGCATATAAGCTCATGCAATTCAGTAATTTGAGGCAATGAACTCAAGTCTTAGCCTTTTTCTGTACAAACTTTGCTTAGTGTGTCTGCTCTACCAGGAGCAGCATTTATTCTTTCCAGGCTGTAATCCTGCTATGAGGGAACCTACCCATAGCTTGGGAAATCCAGGTTCAGTGTTTGCTTTCGATCCTCCTCCACCTTTCTGGAAATCATTTTTTTCAGTTACACATCTTTTTCTCTACAATTACTCAGTTTATTAAAATGAAATATTCACCTTTGGGGGGCCTTATTTTATATATTGAAAAAGATGGCCTTTGAGGAGAAGACCCCCTTATCCATACCAGGTATAACTCAGCAAGCTTGTATATACCTTTATTGTGTATGTATTTTTAGCATTTTAGTTCCTAAAGGCAGCATAACCAACTCATAGACTAGAAAATTAGGCCTTTTGAAAATGTTTTTGGCTAATTGAGGGAAAATCCATACCACATATCATTTTCCTTTATAAGGGGTTGTTATTCCAAAGCAAAAATCAAATGTTTCTCTAATCCTTAATTTTCACAATTTCAGTAACAATATCTACTATATCTTTTGCATTGTGTTTGATGTTCTTTAAAGGCTTTCATTAAATTCTCCAAGCATTAAAGGCTTGCCAGTAAAATAATAGTAACATGCACAATACAGAAAAAATCTTTTAAAATATCTTGAATATATGTTTCTGCTTCTTTATGCAGCAGCTACTGTGAAACTGCTCAGCTATGAAATCAGATGTTTTAAAGGCTATTTAACATTCTGAATTTTTCACAGAACATCAGCACAGTTGCTCAGCACAGGATACTTCTGTAACTGTGCTTAGTGGTCCTCAGGTTCACACACCTACCTGCATAACCCAAAAACATTTACTTCCTTACTCTAATCTGTAAAGAAAAGTGAAGCCTGAGACTTACAAGGACACAAGAGCAATCTTGCCTAGCAAAATGGATTTCCCTCTGTGTTTAGAAAAAGACATAAAAGAACATATACAAAAATATTTCATTACAGTCATAATCACTCTCATGCACAATAGTGAGAAAACACATTAGATTGATTAAATATCATTTGTTCTTAACAAATCAATGCTGTCTGTTACTTCTCCATTCTTGATGTGCTTACAAATGGCCTTATTATTTTCTCAAGAACCAAAGTTATATTGATTACATGTTTTTCCTAATTTTTATCCTTATATGTTCACAAGTTCACAGCAAGTGAAGATGTTTGAAATATTAAATAATTTTCTCTTTTAACTTTTGAAACATCCCCAAAAAAATACTTTTCAGCAAGGCTTTACACCTGTGAGCATAAAAAGGTAAAATGCTGTTACCTCCTAGCTGGAGAGTGACCTCTAAACTATGTTCAACTTATTTCATAGAACTGCTGAATCTTGGGGGAAACCTTTGACCTCACATCTAAGGTGCCTGCATACACTCAAAAGAAAAAAATAAACAAGCAAACAAAAACAATATCAATCAACTGGGCTTTCTTCTGAGGTGTCATATAAAAGCTTTCTGCATATTAAAACATACTCTCTAAATAGTACTGGGAGAGAAAAGGAGGAACAGAGGAATGCCACAGCCTTCCTGGGGTGATGTTTAGGTAAGAGAACGAAAACTTCTATGTGAACAAATATGAGTACATTAAAAATAGTAATGTTATATCTATAGAACTATCAAATTAGAACAGAAAAAAATACATAGAAAAGAAAATTTGAACCATTCTCTTGGTAGGTACAAAATGTTCCATTAAGAAACTCTCTCATATTATAACTCTGAGGAAATTATATTTGAAAGCAAGCTCAGTCCATGAACTAAAATACAACTGCAGCATTTGGCAACTTAGGAAATGTGCCAAAATTTCTTGGAACATTCCCTCTGTCATAATATTAAAGAAATGAAAAGTATCTACAATATGCAAATAGTAAAAAACCCAGCCAATGTTCTGCCTATGCTATTATACCAATTCATTTGTGACTAATGAAAAATCTACTGATTAATAAAACATGCATTCCAAAAATAAAACAGTTATAAATAAATTCTAAAAATACAATTACCCTTCCAAAGTTGCTAGAGCATCTCCATTTCATCTGGACATAACAGAAGTTAAATGTCAAATGTATTCAACCTAGAACATTTTAAAAGCATTTTTTTCAGTCCTCTCTGAATACAGCACTATTTAATACTCTGTAAATAAGAATGTGTCTGAACTACCAGTAATAGAAAATGACTGTGTGTTATTAGAGAAAAACAAAACCAGGGAGTCTCAGACTGCTGCATTATTATCACATTTGTGAAAACATTCAAAAGGCTTTATTGTTATAATGTATTTAAAATAGGACAAAAAAAAATATTAACCAGTAACAGGCAGTAAATCTACAGGTTTTGGATCTACCAATATTCATGAATCTCCACAGTGCAGTACTGAACTTGCCTGATGCAAACTGCAACTAATCACAGAACCACTCATGTGAATGACTCATGCATAACCTTGAGTTCTTTAAAAATTAATGCATATTTTGGGTCTGACCCATACTGAATGTGTACAACAGCTTTAAAGAAAATCATATTTGTGGAAAGTCTTAGCTTCACATCCTGGTGTTAAGGCAATGGAAGACTCTTGAAGAATAAATGAAGATCTACAAAAATTGAATTTAAAAAGACTTGCACAGCAACATTTATTATCTCTTATCCAAACCATGGTAAGAGAACTCCTTGTACCTCATTAACTTGAATTCTTCTCTTGTCCCGTTCTTCATCACAGTATCATGTAGGCTGGACCTCCAGGGATCATCTAGTCTGAATCCCTTCTCAAATTATGTCCAGCTGCAGCAGATTACCTAAGGGTCTGTCCACGGAAGTTCTGGCTATCTCCAGGTATAGACTCCACAGCTGCTCTGAACATCCTGGTTTAGAATTTGATGACCCTTGAGCTGAGCCAACAAGTTCCTATGTTCCTGCCTTGTTCCTTTGCCTCTTGTCCTTTCACTGCACATCTCTGAGAAGAGCCTGGTATCGTTTTCTCTACATGCTAGGTAAATACTTCCTGATCTGGCCTGGAATGATGTTGACCTTCTTTGCTGCTGGGAACACTGCTGATTCATATTCAGCAACAGAACCTCCAGGTATTTTTCTTTCTAACCAGTTTAGCATCAGCCTGGTCCATTGCACAGGATTACTCCATTCCAGATGCATGTCCTTGTTGAACCTCCTGAGATTCCTATCAGCTCATTTTATATGCCTGCAGTATCTTAGATCTTTTTATATATAAGAACTTTCAGTGACAAGGGCAAGAGGTTTAATGGTGTAAAACTGCAGGATAAGATTTCACGGATGTGTCTTCTAGCCTTATATCAGGATTTCTCTCCCAACTAAACTTCTGTTTAATGATTAATGAGATTTCAGTGTTTGCTGCTATTCTTATGTTGTTCAGACCATAAAGATTTTTTAAAAAACACTCCAGAAGATGCAATATATGAGGACATGGGATACCCAAACTAAAGTCCAATCTTGTCGCCCTGATTTTCTCAAGTTTTACTGAACCTTCTGATGTTTGCATTCTTTGCACAAACTTTCTCATACACTTTAGATAAATAACTTATTGTTTTGCATTCCTTTATGGAAGACGAGCAATCTGACAGACAGTTAGGTTGCCCAGTGACATTGAGGAGGTGGCACTATAACCCTCCAATGACACTGGGATTTTAGAAAGATATAAATATAGAGTCAAATGTTTTAAAAAAAGTTTTTTCAGTTTGCTACCACCAGAGCTACTCCGTGTCGTTCTTGTGTCGCCTCCCGAGACAGGGGTGACAATTGGTGACCCCGAGTGGGACACAATCTTAGAAAGAAAATTTTCTGAAGAATTTATTCTAGTGCTATTTGTTAAAAAAATGTTGACACATTCCTTTGAGAAACATTATAACTAGCCTTCATCAGACCCAGAACAATTAGCCAGACTACAATTTCAGTTTATAGGGCAGAAACTATGTTCCCAACAGAAAACCAACAAAAAATGACCAAAAAATCCCCCACAACTCAGCAGCTCAATACCATGCATATACTAAGCTGTATTTTCTACCTTTTTTAAACTTTTTAAGTCATATATAGACTATATAGACCACATATATTCTATATAGACCATTAGGTTTCTTTTAGTGAAGGACATGTAGCAATTTTTATAACGCAGATGTAAGATATAAAATGTATACTGAAAAGAAAGACAAGAAAGATCAGATTTTAGGAAACAACTCAAAAAATGTTAAACCAGGACAAAATATACAAGAGCATAGAGCCTGAAAGAGAGCATTATTATTTATAAAATCCCACTGGCATGCATTTACTACATTTAAACACACTTGTACTTAGTTCACACTAGCAATGGAAAGTAATTAGGACTGAAGTCCAAAAAAGTATATGAAAGTCCAATGTGAAGGAACAGTTCTAACATCTATCTGAAGTTAATCAAAGAAGAAATCATCTCAGTACTGATGAAGAGTGAGGAGGAATGAATGATTCAGTGAACTAATGTAAATCAAAATCTTATAGATGCCTTAGTGTTTTTCAAATGGAAATGAGGCTTTTTATATCAAATTGATTTGGATTCCAGAGGCAAACTGCTTGCCCTGTGTCTCTGAACAGAACTGACTGAAATGTATGAAAAGAAGAGTAACTTTACAACAGGGAAGGAACTCAGAAACTGGCTTGCATACTTAGGAAATCAGACTAAAATTCTGATCACTTACATTACACTTTTCCAAATGAGGTGTGAAAGTCAGGTCCAATCACAGCTGCAGTTCAGAGGAACTACAAGGAATTCTGTGTACTTTACATAAGACAGTAATGAATATCTGATATTTGCAAGTATGTAAGCATTCATTTTACACATACAATTTATTTAAGTAGTTAGAAACACTCTGTAACTCACGAGTCAGTAATGAAAGAACCATTTACAAACTTATCTGCTTTGAAACTTAGTAAATATATTTTGCTATAGTTGTCATTTCCTAGAGAAGTATAAATTAATCACTACAATCAATTTAATCCAGACTTCTGTCCCATTACTGGGTAGTTAAGCTGAAGAGAAGTTGGAAATTAAAGTATATTATTTAAATTATGCATTTTTTTATTTTTTCCTATGATTTTATGAGATTTTTCCCAGAGTAGGAAAAAATGACTCAGACACACAAGATCTATTCAGCTCCTATAAATCCCATTATGAAGAAAGCCATTCCATTCAAAATTTTTAAGCATTACAGACAAAAGTAAATCCACTTGGATTAGTAAGATTAAGTTATATGTGGGACTAGAAAGGTTGCTGTAGAAGTCTAACAAATTAATGACTTGGTATATTAACCTCATGTACTATTGCACCAAGTATATAAAGCTCCTTTCCCCATTAAAAAAGCTGAATATTCTCAAAACATCAGTATTCTGTAACATATTTTACATTCCTACACTGCAACAGCTCCCTTCCAGCCATCATTGAATTCAAATACTTCTGGTACAACTATTGTTGAGAAAAATAAATTCTTGGAGCATGAAAAAGAACCTTTTTCTCATGTGAACAATATTTAAAAATTTCTTGGCTGCTTTCCCAGTTCATCTGAATAGGACTTCTGCTTTCCAGATATTCACATACAATGTAGTTCTTGCTTTTATGCAAGAGAAAAACCTCCTAGACAAAAACTGCTTGTAATTTTTGTAAGGATTTCTATTGTAGTCTTCCAAAAAAAATATTGCACCTTTGCAGTAGTTAAACACTTAAAAATAAACTAAGTGGGAAATGTAAAATGTAAAACTCTTCCCTTGACAAGGTCCCATTTTGGATCTAATTCATACATGCACACAGAGATGTCCTATTATGCAGAGCCCCAGGGAATGCTGCTGAATGTTGGTTACATACATTAAGGAGAGAAGGAATATAGCTGACAGAAGCACTTTAGTTTGTGAAGGAGACATGAGGAGACACAGCATTCAGGAAATTAGTTGTTAAGGTTACAATAATCAAATCCCAAATCAAATTCAAATATCCATTAAAGCAACACAAGTTCAGTCTCAAGGTTTCATACCAGAATTTAAGTTTCTATATCCTAATTAAGGTCCTATTCAGAAAAAAGAAAAAATCAGCTAATTAACTTCAAGCACAATCTTCAACCCAACAGAGAATGAGATACAAGCCTATGTTTAAATTAAATATATGTATAAATGTTACTGAAGTCAGTCTTAAGAGGCTGTTCAAACACTTTAATGAATGATGGTGACAGAGCATAAAAACACACATATCATTCCATTCATCTGTGTGGTATCTGACCACAGAAATTACATGTGAATGTCAACTGTAAGATATTTCAGTTTTCTCAAACTTCTCCAACTACTTTTAATTGTCAAAATACATTTTTTAACTGAGGTCACATTTCAAGAATTCTAACTTTCATCTGTGGATTTGTCTGTATTTTACAAGAAAGAGTAAGACTATCAAGATCCCAAGTTATCTGTACACTACAAAGAAGTGGCTGTAGTGCACTCCTCATGGCCTTTACCTGTTTCTACATCTGTTAAATGCAGCATGGAATCAAAGCCCCCACTGAGGATCCTTCTTCCACAGGATGACCACCGGGCAGCTCGAACAGCACAGGAGTGACAGGAGTAGGTCTTTAAACAGCAGCCTGTATCTACAGCATCCCATACCTTAAAAAGAAGGATAAGGACACCTTTACAAAGAATCACAGTATCTTTTTCAATAATAATTTGCTACAGCAAATCATTGTAGTTAAGAAAGCTTTGCATTTTGAAGTTGTATCAAGTTGGTAACTTGATACAACTTGTTACTTGTTTCCAAATAATATATTTTAGAAAATACAACTACTTTGACTTGAGTTACCAAGCACAGTTGAAAAAAATTAAAAGCATATGCATTTCATGGTTCTATTTTTGTCATAGTTTTCAGATAAAATTAGAAGTTTAGCAACAACTGACCCATATAAAAATCCAGTATGATCAGTTCTGTGACAGAAGGCTAAACATCAAAACAATTTCCTTATAAATGTTATTCTTCAATAAAAACTGGATTATAAAATATCCTATGGCTGTACAAGATAATACCTATTGAGCTTAAAATGTGAAGAAGGAGAAAAAAGCGAGACTTTGGGTAATGTATTTTTATCTTCAATTATATTTTCTTCTTACTGGACAAAAAGGACTTGCTGACACTATCATTACATAATGCATATTCAGAAGACAACATTCCATTATAGAAAATTATTTTATCAAAAGATCTTCTATCACGAAGCACAGTTCTGCAATGCAAAGCAACCAATTATCATTAATTACTAGACTAGCCAGTAAAGACTGAAACCGTGAGAGCCATACCCTTAGTATTCTACCCTAATCACAAGTTTAAAAAATCAGGGAAATTTTTATATTACACTGCTTTTGAAAGTAAGTTTCTCTCTTTTAATGAGTTTTAATGATTGCTTCAAGTTTCACAGTATCAAAAAAGGGTTAATTATGTCTTGGAGGGCTTTCAGTAATGAATGAATGAAGATGAAAGGAAAAACAGGTGGTACATGCTTCCAATATTTTCTGTCATGTTTCAGAGATTAAGTACAAAAACTCAATTTTCACAAGAAAGGTAAAGTAAAGCAAGTCCAACAGCACTTTTGAGTTCATGCTTCATTTTAAAAAAGCTACATAATTGGAAATAGCAGATCCTTAAAGCTGCTCATTTCCCTCCATTATGTGAGTTGGAACAAGTGATCCACTCTTGTGGATGAGACCACTGACAACGCCCAAGGGACAATTTACCAGGTAACACATTTCTCTCCACTGTTTCACTTTCCATCAGCTCTTTTTTGCCCAGGTAATGGTGGTTTTGCAATGCTCTCTGGAATTAGAGTTGCATGAGCAAGGCAGTTTTGACTGAGGAAATTAATTTAGTTTACTGCCCATTAACGTAAACTTTTAATTACAGAACCAGGTTTTGAGGAAAAAAGACCAAGAGTTAAACAAGGACTTAGGGGAGCACCTTCCTCAATCAGATCCCACTTCAGTCCAGTGCTTCTCCCTCCTGCTCCTACCCAGCTTCATCAGTTTTCACTGGGCATGAAGGTGAAATGCTCAGCCAAGCAGTGAATGCTCAGCTGTAACAGAACGTGTCTGCCTCAGGTTACAAGCACCAGGCTGTGCCTCAAAGTGACAGAGATGTTAACCATGTTACATGCACAAATGGAGAATCTTCTCCATTTCATCACAAAGGAAAATGCTTCAAATACTATCAGAGGATCACTGCAAAGCCACCATCATGTCTGCATTTCCTTAGGGAGCCTCCTAAGTGCTTCCCCATTCCTGTGTATTTCCACTGTTTAACCAGTGGTAGGTGAAAAAAATGTGGCTCGTGGGAGAGTTCCACCATACTCTGTCCAGAGCTGGAGAGGAATGTCTGCTCAGCTGCTGGTGCTTGCTCCATACAGGCAACCACCATCACTGAAAAAAGGAGAGGTTGCAAAAGGATGAGTCCTCTGCATTTGAGTTTGCATCTCTCTGCCCAAGACTCAGATGTCAGATCAGCAGATTCTCCAGGGTGATGGGCATTTCAGGGCTCTAATTTCTACTGAGAGTCAAGCATGTCAAGAATAACTTGTGTGGAAATAAAGGCTTTTCTAGTCTTCTTTTCTTCACTTCTTCCAAATTCTAGGAACTAGGGCCATTAAAACTTCCTATTTCAAGTGACTGATGTTGTGAATCATGCCTTCTTTGGCAAAAAGGAACATGAATTACAACCTCTTTACCAGAAGAGGATCCCAAACATATTCTTCTGAGTGGCATCTACACATGAACTCAAAAAAAAGAATTGTTTTCAAAGCCAGTCTAAGGCTGAAGATAAATGCCACAACACCATAATCTGAGAAATCATGGCTTAAGAATTTCAAAGTAATTTTTAATAAATAAGTGTCTTAGAACTATTTAGAAAATTTCACTTTAAATAACAAAAGCTGCTAAACTTTAACCTGGTAATAAATACCTTTACAGTTAACATTTGTAGAATAAACCCCCAGATTTACATGGAATAAAGATCATATTTAGTACAGAATAAATTACTTGGGCATGGGAAACAGTTCACTGAATAATACAGAGGCTGAGATATATATAAATCTTCCTTCACAGGCATTGAAACACATATATCAAGTATTATAAGACTAAAAATTATTATGCATCTGCCAAAGCAAGACACATTTATATGAAATTATTTTTACCAAGAGATCAACTGCTGTAAGTGTTATAGCTTGACTTCAAAACTCAGCTCTCAAAGAAACTCAGTATTATTTCTTGATGAAATACTGAATTCTCATTAAACCTGAGGTTTCTGTTTTATCTTGTGATGACCATTGTGATTTTAATTGCTGAGCTAAAAAGTTAAAAGCACACATTTCATCCTGCTACTCTGAAAATACTTATTTTTTGCCACACACTCAAGCAATAATGTTATACATTATAAACAGTAACCAATCCATCCTTTCCATTTATAAGAATCACAAAAACAATGAACTATGCAACTGTTATTAGAAAAATAACAGACATTATCATATTGCCTCCTCTAAATTTACAATTATTAACTAATTAATTATACAGTATTTGAAAGAAATAAACATCCAATACTCAATTCTGGCTTAAATGTATCATGAAAACTTTAATTTTATTTTTTCCGATTTTATTTCTTTTAACTTTAATTTATCAAACTGGTTAATCTTTCACTACTATTTCTTACTCTTCTGGACTTCACTATTTGTAACACTGCATTTCTACTTCTTTTCCATAAATTGTTTTCATTTCTTTTCCTCTCCCATTATAGAAAGTATGGTGAAAGTATAGTTATCTGCTAGGATTAATATATGGGGCCAAAATGGCAGGCACAAACAGCAAAGTGACAAAATTATACTAGTGATTTCTTTACAAAAGCAATTTTCCTTTTAGTTTCTCTGAGGCACATTGTAATTCAATTTCTCTTTCACATTCTCCATAGTATTTGGAAATAAAGGCTTCAGAAGTTGTTTGCTTTCCTGTACAGCCTAGAAATGCTATGAAAATACTGTAACATGTATTTTAGGTAACATAACCAGACCTCCTTGCCCTTGAGATTAGAAGTTCACAAAGCACATAAGCAACTACACAATATAAGAGATGAGATTTATTATAGATATGTTTCCAGATCCTATTTTCTGCTTTCAGGGAAACAGCCCTGGAAAATAAAGCAGTTTGGGTTGAAGATAAAAACTCTCTTGGTTTGTCACAGCAGGAAGCAGGAGAGGGTAAGCACTTGATACTCAAGTAAACAGCAGTCACAGAATAATGCTCTGGGGTCTGCACTATCAACCAGTTCATAAGGCACAAAAGAAAGGCTTTTATCTTACTGATCATACAAACCAGGGATTCATTCCCAGAAAAAAAAGACACAGTAACATAAGCAGAGTAACCAAAATAATATGAGAACTCATCAAGCACACCAAGACTGATAAATTAGGAATTGAGCACATCTCTTTCATTGCCATGCTATGATTATCTATGATGCACTTGCCTCCAACTTAGATTGCAGAAAAGAAAATCCAGCAGCCTGACTTTTAGAAAGGTGCATCTATTCAAGCAGGCAGTCAGTAATTGCACAGTGAACCTGAGAACAATGATTCAATTGTGATAAATTAGAGGTTGGAAGCAAGTGAAGAATTAAATTGTATGCATTTTGAATTTGCATGCATAGAGGAACTACAGCAGAGCCAGTCAAGAATACTAAACAACAAATTAATTTCTGGAGCATTTGTACCAGAATTAAAAAGTTTTTTGATGGATGGATCCATGTTCATTTCAATATAACTTCCATACTAAAAGAATTCTTCCCCCCTCAATTTAGCCAAGTGGTGCCAAGTTGTGTTACCAACTTCCTCTGTCAATGGCTCCTAATGAACCACAGTAAGAAATCATTTCATACTTGTCAATTACTATAAATATAAACGTGGCATTTAAGAAACAGCCCTGTTCAAGGATGATGTGGGATAGTACTGAGTTACAGGATGCATGAAGAAATTACCATGCTCTGACTAGAATAGACTCTGTTCCATTCCACAGCACACTCAGGCTGCTCCACAGACTTCTGAAGCTGAAAAGACATGAGCCTCTTCTGTCCCTTTTTTGGAACAGCACTGCCTCCTGATGTGTCTCAAGTAGACAAAACTGATTCCGTTTTTTACTTTTTTTTTAATTGGAGAACTGAATTCAGGTCTGAAAGATGCCATATCTGCTAAGATGCAACTTCTAACAAATACAGTAGAGAAGGAAGCCCCAAACTATCTACATAAAGTGTCTTTTCTAGTTTTCAAAGCAGGCTCTGATCTGTACTTTAAAAGGTTCTTTGAAAATCAATGGGCCAGAAGGCAGAAATAGTCTCATGGAAAAATTATAAAAAGGTATCTCCTGCTGTTACTACTTCAGACTCCCCAGTTGCATGAGGTACAGCTTTGAGCAGGACTGCAAGAGCTAGAAGTGCCCCTTGGTTATCTCTAACACACAGCAATAAGGATAAGGGGCTCCACAAGGAGGTACATTCTTTTGTTCTTAGAACTGAGACAGGAGAATGGCAGGAATGGAAGCAATAAATAGTCAAGCATTAGAATTGCTAGGTGTGCCTAAGCCTCTAAAGCCATGGCATGACTTACAAAAAGTCTGATTTTGCATGTAATATATAGAAATTCCTAAAGCAACTACAGGACTTTTTAGAATATTTTATGCTTGTTTCAATTAATGTCTTCTTAAAATATTGAGCTAAATAATACTGTGGTAGTGCAAAGCAAAATTTGTTAAAAAAACTATGAAAGAAATAATTTGAACTCTTTTGTCTACACCCACAGTTAAACCCTGTGAAAACTAAATTAAGCTCATAAAAACCCTGTGAGTTAAGGTCACTTTGTGTATAACCTTCAAGTGCTAATAAACTTATTTTCAGACAGTTATGAAGGATGTAAATAGATGTTCAGATTGTTACATGTACTATGAGTGATGACATTTTGAACACACCAGCTTAATTTTTAAACCAACTGTCCCAAAAAAAGGAGCTTTTCTGCAGAATTCTGTATAGCTAGATAAAGCTAACACATTTTCAGATGTGTTGAACACTTGTTTCAGGAATGTTTAAAGTGTTCTAGGGAACATATTTTAAATGACATCCCTCTTCCTAATCTAGACATGGTGTAAGAAGTATATATCAATGTTGTCATTTGAACATTTACAGATTTCCACTAGCTTTCTTCTTGCAGCAGTTGTAACTCAAAATGCAATTATCTTACTAATCTGAAGGGAAGAACCAACTTTATTATTGCTTTAATATCTGAATGAGAGAATAAGAATTTGTATTTGGATAGCTTATTACTAGACAACCCTTACTACTATAGAAACAAGGAGAATGGAAAGTAGAAAAAAATAATAAATTTAATTAGCTGAGACAGCATGCATAAGGTATAAATTTGTTAATTTTCCCTTTAAAAATTTAATATTAAAGTGTCACAAGTGTATTAATCAAATCAATGAGGTGTAAAATCTACTCTTTTACAAAAAAAAGAATATAAACAAACAAAAACCCAAACAAACAAAAAAACCCAGAAACAAAATCAAACTAAATCCAAAAATAACCCAATATATTAGACATAAGATAGTTCTAATTTTGTAGGGGGCTTTATTCAGGCAGAAGCATTTTAAGTTATAATACTTGTGGCATACAAGTTGGCACTGCTACTAGAAACTACTCAGTGGTATGAAAACTGATTTGAACACATGTCAAAAAGCTTTAATCCTGGAAAATCCAGCAAAGGTTAAGTACAAGCACTACATGAGCTTCATGCCAACCATGCCTATGAAACACATTTCCAATTATTTGGTGTTTTATTTTAATCTTCCCTCCCACAGAAACTCAGCAGCCTTTTCCCCAAGGAATGCTCCATAATTGTTAGTTGTGAAGCTTTGTTTGGGTGGTTTTCCCATTTACAGGAAAATAAAAACCCAATCAAAAGTGCACTTCAAGCTGCCAGCATCCTATAAAATTATTTTAAGAAAACACTAATGGAGGAAGATAAAACATTGACATTTTCAGTTGGCAAAGGAGGGACACTTTAGACAAATAAAATAAAAAAGACAAAAAAAAGGGAAAAAAAGACAAATAAAATAAAATTCTGTAAATAGGAAACAAAACCACACCACTGTGGCAAGAGCTGCCCATCTGATTAAATACAATAAAGAAATATTCTTGGTAAAGGTTTAAGAAGTGCTATTACACTTCATTTAAATAGACCTAACCATTCCCTACTTCAAAAGATAACCTGTAACATGAGGAAAATCTAATCAACCAAGGAAAAATGAAGACATAAATAATTTTAAAGTATACAAACTGTCTGGGGTTTTGCCAGTATAAATAATTAATGTTGCCTCCACAGAAACCTTTCAAGTCAAAACTGGCAAACAGAACTCTTCTGAAAGAAGTAAATTATGTTTTAAAAATGGTAATAGTAAGACACTGAGCAATACTGACATAAATATTTCATAGATATTTCTATAAAAGAATTTGCCAATTATTTATATTCCCATTGTATCAAAAGTGTCCTCAGGACATACTAATCTCATCTGTGAAAACTCCTTCATTAACCATCTGATTCAGAAATGGAGAAAGCAAAGAAAACATGGACTCTGGTGAACTCCTATTTCTTGGATGCCATTTGTGTCTGGAATTACCAACAGGAATGAAATGGATAGCTGAGAACTTATTTCCATTCAGTGGTTTCAATATTCTTTCCCTGTTCATTATCTGCAGTTTCTGGACAAACAAGCTCAATCCTCCAGTGTTTCAGGACCCTCTCAGAGGGTGCACAGCTGGGTGCACAGCTGGGTGCACAGCTGGGTGCACACACAGGGCTTGCACAGCTCCTACACACAGCTGGTGTCTGGTGAAATGCTGCTGAACACTCACGAGTAACACATGCATGGGGGCAGTAACACAGACTAGCAAAATACTAATAACATATTCAAACACTTGATTAAAGTAAATAAGTGCTAGAATATTATAAAATTATTCAGAAGTAAGCCCTGCTGCTCTTATAAACTGAAGTTAGAGATTAGAATGAGTTTGTTTATAAAGAATATTTACCTAAAAATAATATCTCTATGATAAGAACTGAAATGCTGTTGAAGTAGGAACAAGTTCAGGGTGAAATCTTGAAAATAAAACTATGTTTGATGGCGTTTTGGGTGTGGGTTTTTTTTTGGTTTTGTTTTTGTTTTGTTTGTTTGTTTTTTTAATGTGTTTCATACCACAATCATGGACCAGTACACTGTTTTGCAGCATTTCCAGTGAACATCTAGTTAATATTTGGCACCAAGCTTTGGTTTTAGGGGCACAACATTACTGCAGAGTAGCGTGTTTGGCAGAGAAGTTTGTTTTCCTAAACAGGGATGAGGGTTACAGGTTTCAAATATACATTTATTTTTAGTATCACAATGTAATACAAGGCACGTTTGCATTGTGACAAGAACACATTACAAAGCAACAAAATCACCTTAAACAAATTAAAATCAGCAGGAGCTATGTATCTTACTTGTTTAATGAACAGTACCAGCAGCACAGATTCACCCCCACTAAAATAAAAAAATATTGAAACTAGCTCAGTAAGATGATCTTGCCACTAAAAATACTTCCAGGAAAGTGGATAACTCAAGAGAGGTACTGACACAACTCAGAGTTCCTTAGACATCATCTGAATTTCTCCACAGGAATGACTGCCACTCCAGCAGGGGAATGTGAACCAAAAACTAAGGAGACACGCTGAAGAACCTAAGAACTATCAAACTTTACCAACTTTATCAACTATAATCAAGTTGGCAAAGACACAGAGGGATGTGAAAAAGCAACCTAGTTTCTGGTAATAAGTATTAGAGCTTTAATTAATATGTCAGTTAGAACCTATAGTATAAAACTGTTCAAACACAGCCATCATACAGTTGCTAGCATTTTTATTAGTTCAATTTCTTGACAGTATTAAGTTGCAATTTAAGTTGACATGCTTATTTTCATTACTTTTATGTATTTTTTTTCTACATTGGCAAGTGAAATCTTCACAGTTCTGGCTTCCCTCCTTGGAACCAAAATATCATTAGTAAGAAAATTCTCATGAAAACATTTTATTTTCCTTTAAACACTTCAGGGAAATAAATTATATTATTAGACTTTCAAAACACATTGATTCCTTCTACAAAGCACAGATTTGTTTGTTAGAATGTTTTAGACCACATGTATCATTTTAAAAGACACTAGAAAACTGCAGACATTCACAAAATAAAGTCTTCACTAAATGAAATCAAGATCTCTAAACACACTGATCATTCTTTTGACTTTTATTCTGGCAGACAGCTAGTTTTCCCAGTTCTCCTTTGTTCTTAAAAAGGAAAGATTCCAAAGGAATGGAGATGCAATAGACTAAGAGCAGCATTCTTTCCCCTATTCCCCTATTCAAGAGCAGATTTGGAAAAACACTTTGCTTTTCATTGATGTGAGACCACTCTAAGTAGAACCTTGTTGCCTCAGAGTCCTTTAAAAGCCAGCAAGGCTTGTGGGACAGCAGCAGAGGTGGCAGCAAACACCCTTGGACAGAGATGTCAGTTCAGCATCCTCTGTACCGGTACCTCCCTTCACTCCTGGTTTCAGCACAAACTCTGCAGCACCAAGACCTCAAGATGGAGATGAATAAATTGGTCACATTACACACAACACTTGCTCATCCCTCTAAAAGGCCTGGAAGATGCAACCTCTGAAAACTACACTAATTTAGTTAGTGTACTACACTAACTAACTAACTAACTAACTACACACCAAGAACTGCAAAAATTTGAAGATATATTAAGGTGTAGGACCTATGTTATCTTACATTTGACTTTGGAACAATATTTTAATGTTCAAATGAATCAATAATGCAGGGCTGCCCACAACAGCATGTGGTAGCATTTTAGTGAAGCTATATCACACAATTAGAAATAAGCTGGAGTCTTCTTTACCTTCAGAGGAAGAAACATCAGAGCCCCCTCTGGCAGCTGTACAACTTTAACATCCTGATTTGTTTCCACAGAAATAGCCTTATCCTACAGTTCAGAAACGGGTGGAGAGAAAAGATGCAAGCCCACTGTTTGATTAAGTTCTTGCAGTAAAGGTCTTGAAGTAAGAGGAGATATTTTCCTTACCCAGAGCGGAATACATTTTGATAAATACAACAAGCAGTTTGATTATTTAAGTGACACTGAGGATACTTCTAAATTTTAGTTGTGTAGCAGAGATGACTTTGTACCGAAATTGGGTTAACCAGATCAACAAGAGAGCACCAAAAAAAATAGGTAATTTATTTGGATAGGTTTTTTTAAATTAAACTGAATATTCTTCAAATTGCTTTGAAGAATACACTTAGACTGAAGGCTGCAGGGATAAACTTTGGCTGAGGTCTTCTCAAGATTTTTTGGCATAAGATGTTATTTAACAGGATGGATGTACAATATAGGAACCTCCACTTGTTCTAGTTATACTAGGGTCACACAGAATAAGATTTTTTCCAATTTTTCTTGAGGAAAACATTCTGCTTTACTACAATTGTTTGTATCATTACTGAGTTATTATGCTGCTTATGTGTCTCTAAACACTGGGGAAAGTAATGGGAAAAACATACAGAAGTTTATGGTCCAAATGACAAAGGTCTCTCAGTGTAAGGTTTGGTCTCCTGCTTCCCCTGGAACAAACTGTTCTTAGTGTTGTGAACATTCTGCCTTCTAACACATACATCCAATTGCTGTATGGGAATGGGAAGTGCTGCTTCCTATGGAAATTAAAGAGCCTTCAGACAGCTCCTAATACAAGGCTGCCTCCCATAATCCTCAATGACAATTCCTCACAGGGAGACCTCAACAAGGTCCAAATTTCTGCAGCAGGAATTCCTGCTAAGGTGAGTCTCCACTGGATGTGTGCAGGTAGATTTTATCTAGTATGAAGTCTGTGAAAAATACTGTTAAGCCTTAGAAGCTGAGGAGCTTCAAAGAATGAGTAACATGGTGAGATTCAAGTGATTTATTATATTAAGGACATTTGCATTTCCTGGCCACTCATGAGGAGTGTAGGAGGCGGATGTCTCAAACACATCAGGATTTCTCAAGGTTACACATCTGACTCCCAGGATATTCAGTGCCTCCTGGAAGATCTGTGACTCAAACAAGAGTTTGCCCCACAGATGGGGATGGCCATCTTGTGTGCAGCAGTGCACACACATGAACCCTCAGCAAATTCCTGACTTTTAAATGTAATAGAAAAAATCCTGCTCTGACACAGTTATCCACAAAAGTTGTAAAACAACTTGTCCTTTTTTTCCTTTTTTGCAGCTTCCCCCCAAGCACACAGCACAGTTCAGTTTTCTTCACTCAGCACAGACATCACCGTAACTCAGCCTTGGCCCCAACATGGGGCCAGGCACAGAGCAGGGCTGTCACCATGTCCTGTTTACTGTACCAACAGTAGCTTCACCTGCCTTTCCAGCTTCCCCACAGGTTATGTTGCTCATAACAAATATATTTCACTTCCACATTTATTTGTTGGGGCCATTACCCCCATTTCCACCCTTCATATTCGTGTGTCTCTACAGTAAAGAGTGGGATGGCTTGGGTTTATTTCCCCCACTAGCATTACTCCAGCTGTCTCAGGTACACTGAAACTTGACTAATTCACACTAATTTTAGCACAGATAAACAACATTGGCTGTGTCATGCTATTTTCAAGTATATTCCTTTTTCAAGTGAAGTGAATAAAGCAGCTCCTCTTCACCAAGCAATTTACACAGCATCAACACACATCATTAGAATACTCAGATTTTTTTTTTCTTTTAGGGAACTTAAGTATCTACATATTAACAGCTTTACATAAAACAAAACTGATTAGCTTTTGCTATTTCTCCTTTGCATATCTATGCAAACCACTAGACAAAAAGGGGCCTGCCAGTCACGTGACAAATAACAGAAGATTGCAAATATGTTTAATATTCTTTGTAATATAGCTCAGTTCCTATAACATCATTTAGATTGCCCTACGGAGTTTCTGTACTTGGTACTTTATAACATTTAATCTCTCTCCTGTGAAATCTTGAAGAACAACCTATTCCATAAGTCAACCCAACAGAAAGTTATTGACAATGATTTCATGAAGAGCTTTGTCCCAAAGGGCATTGGTAGGTAATTTGCAAATCTAATGTACATCTAGTCAGCAGAAGGTTTTCAATGCTCACTTACATTCCTACAATCTAGCACAGTGAGAGAGCCCATCTGAAGTTGAACAAGAGACCTTTGATTATGTTTTTCATCAATACAAAGCACAACAGTTTGTATCAAATTTTAATATTCAAAAAAATAACCTCAAAAGAGCAACTACTTACTTTTTTTCACATTCTGCACAAGACTTTGGTAAATAGTTTTTTCTTTATTAATAGGTCAGGAGGTGTTTATTTTAACAATAAATTCAAAAACATTAACACAGACATAATATTCATTTTAAAAAATACAGGTTTTTTTTCTTAAACCAATAAATGTATAAAAATTTTGTACTTGGTTTACCTAGTTATCATAAGCTGAAGAAAAACTACAGCAATTTAAGACATAAGAACCTGTACCTCAAAGAGAGATTATTACTGTAGTCCAAATGTTTCAAAGCTAGTTTCCAGATGTAACTGACTTTTTAAATTTAACTAGGAGTACAGCTCAAATGAGAAGTCCTGCTACACAAGTGTGGGTGGAAGCATCTATAAATACTCAGAACTTTACATGTTAAAAGTATCTACTATGTTCTCCAACAATAGTTTAGAAATAAGTTAACAAGCTTGCATATTTGTTGCAATTTTGTCATACAGTAGAGATTGTATCACTAACTTTTATTTTACAGCTGCTGTGAGAGCAGTTGCCTTTGCAACTGGAAATGAAAAAAGTAGTTCCTGCTAAAACCCTAGGACCAGAATAAAAGCTAACTTTCTCCTACGTGCATGTTGACTTAAAACTATGAACTAATGACAGAGTTATCAAGGAGCAGATATGAACATACTGACACCTGCAAACATTGCCTGGCATTTACACAGGACCCAATTAAGTTATTTTTAATTAGAGAAGTAAATGTAATATTTAGATTCTTGTAAAATACACACCACTGTCCTCCCCTGTTTTGTTCTACAGCCTGATGAACACAGTTCATTTAGCAAGCAATAATGCATAACTGTGGTATTCCATCAGTAGGGGCAGCCTCTGATCACATTCCCATAGTGCAAAGCTACTTGATCACCACATCAGTGCAGTGGTACCATGAGAAATCCCAGTTTTTAAACTCAGGCCAGACAAATACCTGTGTATCCCAGCAGAGCATCTCACCAGCCCCACTCAGCAGCTTTGACACCCAGCTGGCTCAATTGCTCTGGGCAGCAGAGCCCTGGAACATGCACATAAACCCAAAGGTCCAGCACAGGTGCCGAGTGCTCAGCTCCTTGGCACCACTGCCACACCAACATTGAAACAATCAGCCCCAGGTTCAGCATCTCTCGCTGCAGCAGCAGTACAACACACCTACAGAAAGTGTTACTTCGCCTAGAAATATTTAATTGCATTTATTCACTGCCACTGCAGACTTACAGAATGAAGAATTTCAAAATTAGAAGTTAATGCAAATATTTGGGATTTGGCTTGAGAATTCTAGAAGCATTGTAGGCTACTATATATTAGCACAAGTTTAAAAAGATTAATGGCCAGTTTTGACCAAATTTTTCAAGAGTATTTAAATCTATTTAAGCACATAAATGTGAATGATTTCTAAAATAAACAAGGAATGTCAGCAGCTGAATATCAAGTTTTTGATAATCCAGACTCTGTACTGAAATACCTAAGAGCAGATTTCTCAAAGAAGAAAAGAGCCCTTCATGTATAATGGCAGGAGAAAAAAGAAAGCAAAAAATATTTTGTTTCAACCTATTTGGCACAGCAGACACATGGGCAAAAGCTTTTTGACATCATTACCAAGCCATTCACTTAGGATGGGTCTATGACATTACCTAAATACTTAAAATCAAAACCTGGTGGTTGTGAAAAGCTTTTTTTTCTCCATCTCATTCTACAGATGAAAAATTATCATTGGGAAGTTTCCCCAATGAAGTCCTTACCAATTCCAACACTATTTTCACATAACATGTTGAAGACCCTTCCACAATCAGATTCACTTTATTATTTTAGCTTCCTGTTACTCAAGGTCTCCTCCATTTGTGTTGCCATCACTAAAACACTTTTTCTACTTGAAAAAAATATTCATCATTCCCCTTGGTTATGCCTTCATGTACCTGCAGTTATCTACACTCCCACTGCACAAAGCACAGATAATTAGTTTAGTTAATTTTCATGACTGTTTCTAAAATTTAGTAGCTTTTCTTCCTGTTCTCCAAACTAGTTTGAAATTGATGTCTGAGAGACCAAACATCTGCTTAGCATGTTGTAAGTGCTGTCCCGAATTAAAAACTTGAAAGTATTCCATGTACTATATAGAAAAATATTATTCTGAAATATAAGCTACAGGTTATTACCAGGATTTCAATGGATTCACCACTCACACAGGTTAATGAAATGTGCAGGCAAAGAGAATATGCAGTTTGTAAGTAAAAGTAGTTGACAATAGAGGTTTTCTGCTAATTTAAGACTCTTTTCATATATATTTAAATATATATATTTTTGATATACATACACATATACACATAAGCACACAAAGTGCACTGCTGAAAACAAGTCAAAAGAAAGATTCACTATTGAAGAAAGATTTATTTTAATGGAAAAACCTTGAAGAGAATCCTTGGATATTTCAATTAAGTTTCTAGCTGAAAAGCAAAGAAGAAAGATGGAAGAGGGAACCTGGAAACGAATATAGGGAAGATTTTCTAGGATCTAGGAGGGTTTTTTTTTTTGGTTGCAGTGTAAGCTATCTTGGGCTGTGGAATGCTCTCTGCCAAGAAAAAACATCCTTAGAGAGAGAAAACTTATACAGAGCATAAGTGCTATGACTGAAAAATAACCCTTCTGGTATTACCATAAGCCATATTTCTTTAGCTGAAGATGTCAACACACCTTTGTAACACCTCATAATGGATCTACCTGCCAGTCTAATTTGCTACAGCTTCTCTTTTCTTATGCTGCCAAGGGGGAAAAAAATAACTGATTGCTTTTTCTAAAAAAAAAAAAAATACTATAGACATCACAGTTCAGGTGTTAAAAACCAAATGCAATTAAATAACTGATTATCTGTGCTACAGTGGTACAGGTAAAAAGTACAGAGGGCCTAAGCAACTGCAACACTTTCAGAATGATTTAAATAAAATCTGGATTTTATACTGAGAAACCTTTAGAAGCAAAATACATTTTTCACAGTAGGTAAAAGATTTCAGAAACTTAAGTACTACCTTGAGTAATTATTGTTAATTAACTAGCAATGAGGCACTATTTCCAAATGTGACATTTAAAGCACATAATGTGATTGTGAATATTCACAAAGATAATTAAGTTCATCTGCTTCAAGTCCTTGATTTCAGCACATCTGAAAACACCTCTTAAACTATCATTAGACCTGTAATCAAGTATTTTGTTGCTCAGGAAAATTGCATACCTTTGCTTACCTGCTAATATTTGGATATGTATTCAAATGCCAGTATATGCTTTTGATAAGAAACTCTCCTTTAGGTAAATGCTGAGGAAAAAAAAAAAAAAACCACACTAATTCTGATTGTTTTCTCAGAAGGGACCATTAAAAATTAATTCTTTATGCCATCAGATGGAAACAAACCCAAAAATTTCTGAGTTTCCCTAACTGAACTCAAGATCACAAGACTGATGTGAGCCATACTTGACTAAAAATATTCATCATCAAGTCAAAGGTACCCCCAATGCACATACTGAGGATACTATTCATGTCAGGTTACATACTTCCTTCCATCTTCTTCATAGCTAGATCCATTCCTCTACAAAAAGAAAAATGCAACCTAATTCGGGAATGAAATTCCTGAATGTATAACGTAATAAATGTATAACGTATGTATAACATAAAAATGTGAAAATCAGAAAACCCATTGACTTCATTCTGTTGGGAAAAAAAGTTTTAACCATTACTGTCTTCAGAGGCAGAAGAGTCTTTGATCATCAACTCTGATCTTGGTCTTGATCGGGACCTTCTTGGAGAAATAAATTCTGAAAATAGAAAAAAAATGACCCCAAGAACAGACCGTCAGAAGAGTCATGACTTGGTGTTTTGTCTTTGTTCTTTTAATAGTAAAGACAACTTCTTTCCACTAGAAAAGAGATTAATGAATAATGTGCTCCAAGATGGAGAAGAAACATTTAGACAGCATTACAAAGTACAAAAGGTTAAATTTACTCTTTCGCTCTCCAATTATTTGACATAGAGGATTTTTAATCAGTCAAAACAACAGTGTGAATTATTATGTACTCTAAGGATGTCCTACTGGTCTGTATCTCTCAGCCCAGTTTGAATAGCAGCTTTATTCTATGCCAGAAAACTCTTTCCTGATCAAACTTTTATCAAGGATTATGTTTGAAGTTAAAAATAAGGCAAAATCTTTCTAAAAAAAGAAAAATGAAATGTTCTTAAGGTGCATAGTGCCAAGATACTCCTGACCCTGTCTGAAAGCCAGTTCCTGCTGCAGCCTGGCTGCATTAAGTGTAGATTTACTGTTCTACCTCAAAGCCCATCACAAGCACTGGCAATGTCAACTACCAAGAGAACAGAGGGGATGAGACACTCTGTGCCACAGGTCATTAACCCCAGTCAGCACCCTGCTCATACCAGCAGCCAGCTGGACTTCACTCAGGGGGGTAAAGTGTTTCCTGAATCCTCCAGAAAAGTGTTGGTCCATTCTCAGCAGTGAAAGGAGAACACCTGACCCCAAACACAGCATACATCTCATGCAACCAATTCCAGGCTTGCAAAGAACCACCTCGAGAGATCTACATGTTACCCACCATCCCAAATATCTGTTTCCTTAAACTATAAATAGACTGAGAAAATAAGAAGAAAAAAGATGTTCTACAGTCTCTGGAGATGAACGACAGTGAGAATTACAAACATGTTGCTGCACTCCTACTAAAGACATGAGTTCAGATAAAAGTGATCTTCAACCAAACCAATCAATAAAATCCTAATTGTAGTTCTTTTCCAAGGGCTCAAAGCATGTTTCTGAGAAAATCAACCTACTCAGGATTATCCAAAAGAAATATAGAAGAGTAAAACTTACTATAGATCTTCCTTTCCCTTTCCTTATTCTGCACAAGAACACCAAAATTTTGTTGAAACAATTTCTTACAGTCATTTACTAGCAACCTTTGGCAAGTTTCATGAGGAATTATACTGTTCCAATATAAAGTGGTCAGCAAAATAAAATAGGCTGTGAGAGGTTACACTACACTAAATACTGCTACACTAACATTACTACCACCAAGCATAACAGGTTAGCCTTAAGGCAAGCCAGATTGCCAAACTGGCATTAATTGAAGGCCAACTGCTCCAGTGCATATCTTCAAAGCTACTGGACATTTTAAATCCCCCAGAGCAGTGGGTTACTGCTTTTTATAACAAAACAACCAAGGAATAGAAGGAATAAATAAAAAGCAAAACTATGCCATTAGTATTTTCTCCTATTGTATTTTTAAGTATGACAAAATAATGTCTTCAGACATTTCAGGGGAATAAATATGTATGTTTCTGATGCTCATCACTGAATTCACAGTAAACTAAGAGGAAAGCAACAGCTTAAAATGTTTTTCAATTGAATTCATCTGGTCTACAGAGCTAGCATGATGGTATTAGACCTTATACACCATAACACATAGATTATTGTATATTTTCTCAAACCATTCTAAAATTCAAATAAGTATCCTCTAAATTATTGCAGAGATTTGTACCAAAGAAGCCTAGAAATTAACACCCTATGTATTAGGTAGCCCAAATGAAAAATCAGAAATTCTCAGCCAAAACATCAAATAGTCTCAAGAACAGCTAAGCAAAGTCAGACCAAACAGCAAGATTCACACCAGCAAAGACTTTGTTTGATGTTTTAGTCATCTGTACCAATATATCTTTTTTAACTAATTCCCAGTATTTACAAGAGAGATGGGCTTACCAAATGCTGAGTGACACAGCAAGCTGACAAGGAAAGAAAAGAGAGAAAATAGAAAAACTAAAAGAGAACCACTACTTTTCACTCTGAAGATGGGCAACCTTTACATTATACACAATGCTCACAAAAAAAGCAATTTGTAACTAAGTGTATACATCCAGATATTTAAAACCATCAGTTATAGAGAACTCTATCCTTCTCAAGAGCAAAGTGTTTCTGCCATGCCATCAATCATCATCTTTTAACATAGTGTGTTCTTTATTGTGCAGAAAGATTCTGGGACAACTATGCCTGCAGCCAATCACAAGTTTTCCATAAAGCATTGACTCTAAGGAATATACTCATAAAGATCACTTTCTCAGCCAGCGAAAAGTTATGAGAGTTACTAGGTTCTTCTGTAGCTACAAAATAGCAATTGTACATTCATGCTGGGCAGACAGTGCAAGAGAGTAACTTCCCACACACACACCAAAACAAAGTGAAGAGCTCCCATCTAGTTTGCAGTTAACTTTTAAGTGTTTTGTGACTAATCACTGCACTATGGCTAACCCTGTAGATGTTCCTCAAATGGCAAGTTCCTGGAAAACGCAAAAGTGAAAAGAAGTTACAATATCCTTACAAATCAGCTAGTGATTCAAGCTATCGTTTGTTCTAAAATATGAAAATCAGAATTATTTTAGCATAAGACAAAGCTAAGTATAGCGAAAATACTTAAATCCCCACCCCTGCTGTACACTACATAGCCACAAAAATTTACTTCAGCTACATCAGCTACTTCACACACAGCAGTGGGCGTATTTGGGATGACTTGGTTCAAGCAGAGCAGTTTGACGCACATATTCAAGTAATTCAAGAGAAATATACATTTAATGACAGGTAGCTATTAAGAATTACTTTTAAACCACTAAATTCCTTACTGCTGCCCCTATGTGGGAGAACATGGCAAAAATTTGGAAGCTTCTCATCAACTTCAGAACGCAGTGTAGTGTGCAGTAGTGTGTTAAGAATGACACGTGTGCTCACAACACCTGAAAGCACAGACCCACTAGCAGTTACTAGCAGACAGTACTTGTGCCCAGAAAACACTCCAGCAATCAAGATCTTACCAGCAGGCAAAGGAGAACTTCAAATGTATTGCAGCTCTCCAGGAGATAATTAGCTAAATTACTCTAGCCATTTATTAAATAATCTGGTTTCCCCTTCATCTCTATGAATCATATTCATTAGCATCAATCACTTCTTCAAGTCACAAACATTTATGCTCTATTAAAAGCAGGGATTCCTCATAAGTGCTAGACACCTCAATTTCAGACCTAACAGCACTTTGGAGGCAAATTGCCTTAAGTATCCAGTTCCTACAGGTAAGGAAGGACTGGCTACTTTCACAAGCATGTCCCACAGACACTTGCATCCCACAGATTTGGAGCATCCACTATTGGTGTAAGAAGCACAGTTCTATTCAGAACACAAATCTTAGCAACTGCACTCCCAGCTTCTGAAACACTGTGTGTCTACTCCTGCTGACCTGTGACTTATTTCTGAAAACAAGAAAGAGAAAACCACCACAGAAAAACTCCTGTTAGTTTTATGGGTTTTTTCCTTAAGCTTCGAGTTAAAGAGTAGCTATCAAAATTCAAATCATAGCTGTTTGTACAGTACCTCAATACTATCATACTTTTTTAATATAAAACTGCCAATCAGCTAAGGCTACTCATGTGCTTTACAGCTTTATATTGATCTATGTACATATATAAAATCAGATGCCACCAGACCATCTTCTTCACACAGTCAATAAAACAAAGTATAAAAAAACCAAACCTGTCTCATTCTTGCACATTATCCACTAGGAGCACCTGGCACAGCAGGGAAAACAGCTATGGACAAGTTCTGGTGACCCAACCACCAGATGAGTGGTGGCTGTTCATCAGCACAACAGAGCTGGACACAGAGCTGTGCACCCACTGAGAGTGTATTTGTGCAATGGCACAGAGTAACCCATCACTGCAGCAGGTCTAAAAATACTGGGAGACAGTTGTACTTAGGGACTAATTTCCATTTGGAAGAAATTACCTAAACCAAACTTACAGGCAAATTCTGTCCATCCCCGATGTTAACCAGGTGATTTTCTTATTTTAAGGAGTAGTTTTTGCAGTCTTACTGCCTGCTCTGATTTGGTGTAATATCTGAGAAGCAGTACACAGTGATTTAGAACAGCTATCTGAAAACCTGAGCTATAATGAATCTTGCATTTATCAGTCAGCGTAGGCTAGTTACATTTTCTTTACAACTTCATTCTTTCAACTAAAAAATAAACAATTTATTATTCCCAAGTCTATTGAGAATGTTAATAATTCGGGGTAGAAAAAACCAAAATACAAACAAAACAAAGAGAAAAACCCAAAAATCAAACCAAAATATTAAAGATCCTCTTCTCTGGAAAATATAGATGCAATACTAAACCTAGTGATGTCAGTGATATAACCCAGTATTAAACATGAAAACTAGTTATTTAATTATGGAAATAAACTATTAATTATGTCAAGCAGCTATGTGTTTTGCTAGCAATGAGGACATTTTAACTAGCACCATTTCAGTACCAGTAAGCAGAGTAAGATTGAACTACCTAATTAATTTTAATTTCTTCTGCATTGTTAACATAGAGCTAGCTTTAACATGCTTATATGACTATGTCAGCCCTAACCACCTGCATCCCTAACTCCCATCCTTTCCACAGAAAACCAGCTGTGTTCCTCCCTTAGCAGATAAAAATACAAAATTCCATGCACTAGTCACAATGTTCAGTATGAGAAAAATTCTTTTACAGAGTAAATTATAATTTGGAAAGAGCAAAGGAGACCAGAGAAAAGGACAGGAAGCAAGGTGTTACACAGCTGGCACATGCACAACACACAAGCACATGAAGTCTTCACTATCATGCCCAGTGTTCTTAATCCATCAACTAACTGAAACATCTGAGAAAGGCAGAAGTTTTTATAAATTTTTCTGGTATGTCCTAGAAGAAAAACAATAGTTTTATTAAAAAGAATATAAAATAAAGCCTCCACAAGCACAGTAAAGGTAAAGATCAGCCTTAACAATCTAACCAGCCTGTCACCCAGCACGCACAAGCTGGAGGACAAACCCAACACAATTCCACACCAGCAACAAAATGCTTTTTCTTTGAAGAGAGATAATTACTGCAATGAAACATGACATGTATGATAAAGAACAGTAAGTCATTAGTTCCATAGTAATGAAGCAAGTTCTTTGATGAACAAGGGGTTTTCTAATGTTTCTCTCTCCTATAATTTAAAAGGAATTTATAACTATGTTGTTTTTATAGAATAAATACGTAGCAAAGGCATTAATTAAATCCTTTCTATGAGGCTTCATCCAAAGATCAAGTGTCAGCAATCCTTGGTACATTCACTGGTATTATGACCTTAAAGATGTAGCTATACGACACATGCTAAAAATAAAATCTGTTTTAAAAAAAGCAAGGACATGAACATACTGAAAAGAATAGAAACTTCAGGAAAACTCTTTCTAGCCCTGATGCCAGATAAATCCTACACAAGTAATCTCTCTATAGAACCTGAAAAAGTAGAGCAAAATTTCTCTAAAAGTTGTTTCCTTGACAACATTGACAAACCAAGAAGGGTAAGGAATCAAAGTCATAAGATGCCTTGTGGCTTTGTTAGCAGATTTTTTTTAATATATAGCAGTATGCAAGATGCAGCTATAAAGCCAGATTTCTAGAACAGAAGCAAAGTTAGATTCGTGTTACTTATATTTTCAAACAGCAAAAATATTCAGAATTTCTTAACTGTCACAAAAAAAATTGATACTCCCATAATATATTAGTTACTTAAGAACTTAAAACTACTCTAGCTCATTTTTTTACCAAGTACCAAAACCTTCACTTTTTCACCAGCAATCTTACTGACACATCCAGAATGGGGACAACACCATCATACATCTGTCCCAGCTCAGCTGACATTCTGCCATCAGGCTGTCCAGCAGCTGCCCATACAGGTGCTGGGTGTAATTGCAGAGCTCCCCTTAGGACATTACCAGTTCAGCTGCATTAGAGGCACTGCCCCACTGACATCCCTAGCCCTGACTCTGCCCTGGCAGGCTGGCTGTGCTGGCAGGAGCACAGTTGTTTTGTCCTCTGCACCTTCAGAGACACAGTAATCAACTGGAAGAGCACCCAGAAAAAAGGAAATGCAGAGCTCACCCATTCGGGACAGATGGGTTGCTAAGAAAAAAGTCAGATAAACACTTTAAATTCCTCATACTTCTGCAAATCACGATACAAGTAACCAAAACTCCTTTTAGATAACATGAGAGAACAGAATCCTTTCTTCCACATCACTGTTAAGGATATTTAGAAGTCAGTCTCCATGCTTTTGGATTTCCACAGAAAAAAGGCTTGTGAAACAATACTGTCACAACAACCACGTCATCCTGCACATCTCACCTGTGGCCACTTTGCACCTGTTGATCAGTGTCAACCAAATTTCACAGAAGGCCTCAGTGTTTTTCCCTCAAGGCTTAATCATGCTAAGCAGCTGAATAAAAGACACTGCAAAAGCTCCAGAGAAAGAAATTGAAGAGGATTTTTAGTCAGTCTCAAAATACAGACAGGCTTCAGTAACTTCTCTGCTCTAGGAAGAACTTTTATTTTCAAAAATTTTCTTTAAATAATTCCCAATTTATTTTTGCAGGGGTGAGGGGGAACACAGGCATACCAGCTACACAGTGAAATATCCATCCCACTCTTCTCCCCCACGGCCACATCCTCTCACACAGCCACAAAGCAGTCAAAAATGTTTCATAAGAACACTGGGGGTATCACTCCTGCATTCTTTAAGGAAATCCTAAGTTAGGAGTCATTTCCAAGTGGAAAAAAACTCATGACATCACAAAGCTAAAAACCTCACCCAGAAGCTGAGAGGTTCACTGCATTTTTGTCCTCCCTCTTTTCCTCAAATTTCAGTCTTCATACAAGTGTTAAGATAAATTCTAATCCAAAGCAGTACTGAATTTAGTTCCTGTTAATGCAGAAGGAAAGAAACAATGGCTTATCAAACCCTACAGAGATGAGGATGGTGCTATTTATACTCAAAGAAACATACTCCTTTGAAAAAATCCTTTGAGGCCTAAGAGTGTGTCAAACACTCAGAACATAATAAAAACTATACAAGTCATCTCCAGCTGTGGATTCTGAAAAATGAACAAAGGCATTACAAGGATTTCTGTTTCCTTGACAACTGCATCACTGGAAACAAGGAAATAATTAAAAAATATATCTCTCTAACAGCAATCTCTAAACACTATCAAGGTACTAAAATACCAAATGTGAAACAACTCTTACCCACACAAACCTTTGGGATGAAGAGACCAAAATTCACCACTTTCATGAACTGCTCTTTGTTGATACATGTCACCAGCTTTTGCAGAACAATTGTGAGAGCTATCTGTTACATCCTGACCTGGATTATCATCTAGCCATGGCACAGCCAGAAGCTTTCACTGATGGTCAAGTACATTCCTGCCTGCATGATGCTCCATTTCTTACAAAAATAAACATTATGGAGGATACTTCTCATTGAAGTGTATAAAATAATTTTGTTAGAAGATGATCAAGGTATACAAAAAAGGCTGCTATTACCATGCATGTACCTATCACATAAGTGTACTGCTGTCTTAATAATCAGCAATCTTAAAGTCACTGGAGAAAACATGCACAGTTCTAAAGAGACAAGGAAAGAAGGCCAGAACCTTCATAAAGAAAAGTCTGCTTCAGTATTTCTGTTAATATTTAGCAGCCTCTTCAACAAGAAAACAATGGGTTTTTTCCCACATCTAGGTAAGCAGCACACAATATCCAGAATATGAGCATTTCCTTGCCACTTCCAAGATAATGGGGAGAACTACTTGTTATTTTTAATATACAGTATTGAAAATGTATCAACAGAAATCTTCAAAACATTTCAAATAAAGAACATATGTATCAAATAGGATGACTTCCTAATTTTTCACCTACAGTTAAAGGAATGTTGCCACAATTAGATTTTAAAAATCAGTCTAAGAGTTGCCTACTTGAGGTACTAGTAGCATGATAGCTAATTCTGTTTAGTGAACAGTTTGAATCCAGTCTAGCTGTGACAGGGCTACAGCCATCTGAAAGCTATACCTGAGTGTACAGGAAATATGCTGGCAGCCTAAATTTATTCCTTAATAAACAGACACATCAGTGACAGAACAACAAGAAACACTGCCTATTCCAAGTGAATTGTGTACAGAATGGTTGAAAGCAGAAATATTAGATTTTGTTACTCTGAGACAGGGTAATGACCAACATCTAGGAAATTTGTGTTGTCACTATCTGTGCCACACACAGTTTATGGATTGAGGCTATCATCTTCTATCATTCAGTCCAACAGGATCAAGAATAACAAAATTCCTGGAATATACTACTGTGCTTTCTCCTAACTGACACAAAAGCACAAAATAATAAAATACTTTGAAAGTATAATTGAAAATTGTATTTCTTGTGGCATTTGACACACTCCAGGAACCAAAATCCGTACATTAAATTTAATGAGTATGAGTAACATACCACTCTAAATCTAATGATCACAAAAGAGTCTCAGAAGACTGGAGAAGTATCTGGAAGAAATCTCTTGAGGTAGCAAGTTACAAAGATTAACTACTTAGGAGCTCAGAAATCCCAACTTGAAAAAAAAGCACAGACCAGAAGAGGACTTAAAGGCACCACAAACCTTTGACTTGTTCTTCTTTACTCATCCACTTAGAGACTGACCCCGGTCTGAACCAGTGTAGTTGTTATGTTCTTAATCATGAGAAGTCAGCAATGCCCCTGTTCAAGAGGCTTATATTATTAAACTCATTTTAAAAACTTCTCCTTTACTTGTACCAATAGAGCTGTGACTAAATGACTGTTCAACTAGGCCAGTAGGGAACAAAATATATAAGACAAACTTGCAACAATGTATTAGAACACAAAGTGCTATTAATATACATTTTGCATACTCAAGAATTGCAGCACTTCCTTTCCTTGATCTTGTTTAACAATGGAGTGAAAGTGCTGAAAATTAAGAAATCCTCTGCAACAAACATAACACCTGCTGTGATGCTCTAAATAAAATAAGAGAAACACAAAATTAATAGCTAGCAGATGATTATATAAAGATGTTACCTTGAGTTAATTTTAAGGCAAACTAGGAAACACAGAACAAAGGCATAGGATGCTGAAGTTATGAACAATTGTTAAAAAGCTAAGTCCAGCACCAGTAACTAGTGAAAATGTTAACATCTGTGTGGCTCTGTGTAATGACAAGATCTTCCAAATAAAAGGCACTGACAATGTGAACGCAGCATTGTGGTTTCTGCACTTGATAAAAAGGCACAACTTTTTAATGTTCTCTGCTACTGAAGGCAAAAAGCTGTATTCAATGGTAAACTGTGATTCTGGATTTTTGGGGTTCTAAACCTGAAATACCTAAACAAATTCTGATGTTCAAAAAGCATTGAATATCCACACTATGGGAACCAGGCACCTTTAACAGCAGTGATAACTCTCAAAATTTATGCAAGAAAACCCAGTAGATGAGATAATAAAATCATGAACACTATTTTGGTGTTTAAGCAGGAAAAGCCAAAAATGGCAGTAGATGCCTAAAATTCATTTAGAGCAACTATTCAAACAGAAGGTAGAGAAGGGTTATTCAAAGAAAACAAATTTAATCAGTTCAGACAATGTTTCACAGTCCTTAAAATACATACCTAAGCTAAAATACAAGCTGCTCACAATACTGTTACAGTGTAACTGTGAAGAGCAGCACTGCCACAATAAGAGCTCCCCATTCCCTACAAATTTAAAATTTAGCATTAAATATTCTTCTATTAATGCTCCAGATTTGAAGAACTGTAGGTAATTTGCAATACCTATCACTTCCCAGATGGAGTTCTATCTTATTTTCAGGTTTCTCAGAAAACTCAGGGGTTTTCTTATACATTTAGCAACACATGCATAAACTTGTAACTTTAGTCTTTCAACACACATCATAGAGGCAAATATTAAAATCTTTGAGTCCTCATTCTAACAGTCCTCTTTCTAACACGCTGAGGTGCTCCATCTGCTGGCACGAGTGTTATTCTAAAGAATTCTGCCCCTGAGTTGAAAACTGATGCTTTTTTCAACTTCACCACTTGGTAACTGAGGTGCTTTAAATGCAGCAATACAAAAGAAATCAGACCAAATACTTCTAAAGAAAACCATAAAATGCTCTAACACAGTTCATTCATTCCTAACTATGCAAGTTATTTTTACTAGGTGCTCCCAATGATCTTCCAGCTCTAGGTTATTCTTCAGTCAACAGAAACTGAAAACATCAACTCATTTATTGTAAATACTTTAGCATGAGTTACGTTGATTCATAAAGGTGTTAAAGTGCACTTTTCAACCTGAGAGAACATAAATGGAAGACTGTTCTTTTCTCTTGATTTAAACAGGATACATACACATACTTAAAAAGTAAAAAAAAAACACATAATCAGTTCCATATACACATTTTAGACATACATCTGTGTGACATGAATGACTTAATCAACATAATTTAGACAGAAATAAAAAGATTATGATCATTAAGGTAAATAAAGCAAGTGTTTCTTCCTTCTCCATGCCAAGTTAAAAAAAAAAAAAAAAANAAAAAAAAAGAGAAAATCCTCTCCCACAAAGGAAAATTCTTAGTTTGTGATGAAAGAGGAAGTTATTAAGAGGAAATTATAATAACGGATAAAATATACAAACGTAGCTTAATACTACACAAATTGAGTACAACTATAGAGCTCTGGTTCAAGCATCACTTAAACTACCACAGTCATCTCATCTGAGAACACAGTTCTGAGAAATCCCCACTAATACTGGACTCTTCAAAATATAAATGTCTTAATGCACAGGCTGGGTGTAAGGATTGAATCCAAGACATTTACTCTTAAAAATAGTCACAATTATTCCCGTGAAATAACTGTAACTGTAACTGTAACTGAAAGTACAGAGTTTTGAGGGTCTGAATTGCCTCTTCTCTCTGATCATACAGAGATTTTAGGCTATTATTTGTGCTTTGAGTTTTACCCAAATCAGACATTCAAAGTAAATCATGCAAACATCCTGAGTGTCTGCATATTCCCATTGGAAGGAAAGAGGACACACATGCACTGCCTGGATTTAAATGAGCAATTCCAAGCAGGTGTTTTTGGGGAAAAACTATCTATACAATGTGTGAAGTTAAAAGGATGAGGAAAAAGAATAGTTGACCTGCATTTTTCAATCAGTTTTATGCCTATACCAGAAAATGCACAACTTCAGGCAACAGTAGACAGCCAAAATCAATTCCCAGAAGGTAAAGCAGTGCTGCCAGAGTCACCAGGGATTTATGTGCTCGTGATCCCAGAAAGGGAGGGAATTTGGGAGCCCGACACCGAGCGAATCCTCGGTGTCACCGCGCCCTCTGCTGCCCAGGACAGCCAGCGAGTAACGGCGCGACAGCGACGAGGCTCCCTAAGAAATACCAGGAGGCGCATCCACGGCCGGCAGCGGCCCTGCAGGACACAAGGTGTGGCTCCACATACTTCCTAAGAGCTACGCTACTCCTTCATTAATGTTTTATACCCGCATGCTCTGAAGTGTTGCCAACACTAATATACTTCGTTTATATTGTATTTCCAAGGTTTGGGGGACTTAAAATAATCAGATTTCTTCAAAACCCGGCTTTACTGTTAATGACTGCTTCCAAGAAAGGCATGGTAACACTGATTCAGAAAAATAATTTTTCTTTATGCTCAGAAGACAAACCAGACTGGCCATTATTTCAACTTTTTAATAATTTTATATTGCATCTAAGTAACAACTTAGATTTTAGGTTTTTATACCAAATTCAACACATCCACTTGTCAGGAAAATGAGGCTCTGGAATAGTCAACAAACATTAAGCAGATGATGTGACAATTTAAAACAAAAGGTCAATTTCAGACATATGGAGGTCAGTATTGTACAATCTAAATTTACATTGCTGCTTAACAGAAACATCCATCAGCACTTTTTGCATTTTCCTTCTAAGTTCTTCAAACAAAAGCCAAGATATAACAAATATACTAAAGATGACTTGCAAGGAGAAACAAAGGTACTTTTTTCCTCCATTTAATGTTTAAGAAAAAGAGGTTTCAAAATCCTGGGAAAGAAGATGGAGGAACTATGTTGGTATGCTGGTACAAGGGATATTCTTCTTGTCTCTATTTAGGAAGATTGACTAAAGTCCTAAATTTTAGAAGCAAGAAAATAATTGTGCTTGCCATGGTAAATACATTTTAGATGCAATAAAGCATATCTTCCACAGAAAGGACACTTTCTGAGCACCCCTATCAAAGCAAGGCCACTTCAGAGGGTTATTATTTGAACCCAGAGGCACAATCAGCCCTATACCTGGGAAAGCATATACATAAAATACTTTTATTACCCATTTTAAAAACAAAAGCCTCATTGGACTGACTAAATTACCAAAGAACTGAAGACAAATTCCTTAAAGCTAGGGCAAAACTCACTCTGGGTATTGAGCAACTAACCCTTGAAACAAATTAAAGTGGGAAGACCCCTTATAAGCTCTGAAATGCAAAATCCATCTGACCTGACCTACCTCCTCCAGCAGATGTCACACAGGCCTGTCAGAATAATTCAAAATATTATTCCAGTGTTGGCAGTTAGGTGCTTAATGACTCAGGGTAGAATCCATGTGCATACCCTAGTGATCATAGCCATTGTGATAATACACTGATCCAGATCATGAGAAATGACCCAGCAGAAATATACGTTTTTAAGGTCTAAAACACTGACATGACTAAAATAATACAAAAAAATTAAAAATTAAAAAACAACCAAACAAACAATAAACCTACCATGTTCCAAGCTAATGGAACTAACTATGAGTATAGTGAAGGATTAAGCTGCAAGTTTATAATAATCTTATAAAGCATTCCCTTAAATTCTGAGTACATTGGAAAATACACACAAGCAAGGATGTTATTTCCAGAAGAGCACTGTTTAATACAATATTTTTAAGTCTGATGATTGAGCCACAAAGCATCTTGCTTTACATTACCTTGACTGTTTTGTCCATAGAAGCTGAGAGAAGCATGTGACTTTGTTCCCAAACAGGACACCACTGGATTTCATTAACAGGGCCGCTGTGTTTAGACATGTAAAATATTAAGCTTTTGGGAACTTCAGTTACTTTATATTTAGATCCCAAATATGGCTTAATTAATTCTGAGATCTTTCTCAAAGTCTGCTCTCCTGATACACTTAACTTAACATCACAATCTGAGCTACTTCTCTGGTCAGATTCTTCTTTTTCAGGCTTACTGGAATTTTCTTGACGGAATCGTTTGGGGATATATGGTCTAATTCCTTGTATGGTAGTAGTGCTGTCTTTATGTGTTCTCTTCTGGGAAACACCATTTCCAGAATTTGTTGAAGAGCTTGAAGCCTGTTCATAGTTTCTGTAAGCCACAGATATTGCAGCATGGCCAGAGTAAACCCTCTGACAATAGGGAGGTGCCAAGTCAGTGTTGTTATTCCGTGCATAACGCGCAGGGGGATCTTCACAAACCCTGCTCCTGCCAGATCTGCCAGTGCTCCCAGCAGGGTGCATTTCATGTGTAGATTTTGTACTACCAGGTGCAAAGTGCTGAACACAACTCACAGAAGAACTCAGCTGGTTTGTTTGTCTGCCAGAAGCATCGAGGGCTTCAGTCTTTTCAGTTTCTGTCTCGGAGTCTGAATCTTCATAAGCAACCAAACTCATTATGGCTAGACACAGCAGACTCCAGAGATCTCAGTGCTGCAATCCTCCAAAATTATGATCTAAAATAAAGAATTGATCATTCAGAGCACAATTAATTACAGAGGCTACAACCTGAGTAACTTAGGGATATAAATATGCCTTTCTTAAAAAAAAATTCAAAACTCTTATTTCTGTTTATTAATTGAATTTATTCCTCTATTATAACACACTGTACATTCTATTAAGCAACACGATTTGCCTCCAAGCCCTTTGCATACATTTTTAATGCATTGCAGAGGTGTATTGGCATACCACAAAACAATGACAATGAGGATGAAAAGGAAAACAACCTTACTATATAAATAAAGCAAATTACTTTGCCTTACTTCCAGCATTACATCCACACACACACATAGAGAAGAAATTAATTATGTAATGGGTTTGTATGTACATTTATAAGAATAAAAATACTACAACTCTTTTGGAGTCTAACAATATCTATTTCTTAACACTACAGATGACTTGAAAGAAGTGAGTAAGGCTTCAACTGGCAGCTAAAGTGTAAACACATTTTTGACCCCTTCAGCAGCCTTGCAGTATGAGGAAATTTTCCAACTATATCCACAGAGCATGTTCCACACAGCCTTTAGTTTTACAGATCTGATATGCCAGAAGCTACACTGAATTCACTATTTGCATTTACTTACAGAAAAATGAGAGCATAGATGCCTCAACTGTGGAATAAGGTTTTTCAATGTGCCCAGGAGAAAGAAATCTCATGCCAAGACTGCATATGTAACATGCAGAATAATTCACCTTTATAATAATCCCACCAAGATTTTTCCAGCAATTTGTATGGAGTATGTGGAGTATAGAGTTAACTACATTCAAACAACTGATGTGTCTGCAAAGTAATATTTCAACTTCTGCTGTTTATAGGCAAGAAGTACTGGTAAGATTGATGAAATGTGACATTTTATTACTGCTTTGTTTCCTTGCCAAGCTGTTAGCACTCATTACACTGAAGAGATTTCACCCACAACACTTTCAGACAGGCTGCTGAAATTATTGGTTCAGGTCAGCAAAGAAACTGCCCTCAAAAGCAACAACAGGGAACACATGAAAGTCAGCATCTTCCTAGGCATTTGCAGAATTGACACCACAAATGCAGGGACACCACAAACGTAGATCCTACAAATACTTCTGCAGGAGTAGGACCCTGGAACTTGCAAAGATTATTCATTTAACTTCAGAATTAGATCTATTTGAATTAAAACAAGTGTGTTTCATGTAACCTACAGAAGTCTTACATTACTCTAAATTCTGTTATCAAATTCCTAAGCACAGGTCCAGAAGATAGGGACTTAAGATACACACATTCATCATCACAGATCCTTCCCAAGAAAATCGATCAAGACATTTCACTTGAACAAGGTGACCAACATTTCAACACATAAAAGCAACAAGATCTCCCTCTAGAGGACATTTTGTCATTATCTGAAGTTTAAGACAGCTACAAGTGACAGCAAAGAAGAGCGAGGGGAAATTTTTTTTTTTAATAGTACAGCTTCATTTATTACAATATTTCATTTAAACAATGTCAAGGAGGAAAAAAAGTGTTTCGTGAAAACTTAACTAACAAATCAATTCAAAAGCAGTAAATTGAAGTTCCTAGCAGTAAACTGACACATCAAATAAATAGGAGCTTTGAAGGGCTTCAGTTCAGTAATTGCATCAAGTGGTTGCTGTTTGTTTTGCAGTGCTAAACACATTTCCCAGCCAAATGCATCATGTCCAAAGAACAAATACAGTAAGACACTGACCTCTGGCTAAAAGCTAGAAACTGAGATACACAAGTGGGTTGGGTTAGACTTACAAAGTTACTTTAGTTTGTTTTAACACAAAGAAACCCCAAGCTGAGATTCAGAAGTGCTAGATAGTGCCTTGCAAATGCAAAGTTAAATTGTTTCCCATGAGATGCTGGAAAGAAACTGTCCCATCACATTTGGTCACCATAAATCCATCCCACCACACCCATCACCCATAAAAGTCAGTATTTTTGTAAAAACAAAGCATCTCTCTCATCTAAACACTTCCCACCAACTTTTGTTTTCAAAGAAACACCACCCTAACTAAAGAAAAATGGGGGATCGGGGGGGAGCAACAATTGGAACCATCCTGTAACTAGACTGAGTTTATTCACCATGTGATGCGTATCGAGCTAAAAGAGAAGTTTACAGCATTTTGCTTTTCCTCGGCTTCCACAAGACTGATTTTTCGGAACGCGTTGAAGCAGTGTTCAGCTGGAGAGGCACAGTGCCCGCGGATGCCCGCAGAGATGTGACCGGGCACAGAGCACCGCAGGTGGCTGCGGGCGGGGCCCGGGGCGGTCACACGGGAGGCACAGCCCCGTCCTCGCTCCGAACGCCCCACAGCCCCGAGGGGGAAAGAACAAGCTACCGGAGAGGGTTCAGTAGAGACCACAGAGATGATGAAGGGTCTGGAGCATCTCTCTTATGAGAGACCGTGGGAGACACGTTTAGTGTGGAGAACAGAGGGGATCGCATCAATTCATACAAATGTCCCAGAGGCGGGTGCCCCGGGGATGGTGCCAGGCTCTTTACGGTGGTGCCCAGCGACAGGACGAGGAACAACGGGCATAAACTAAAACACAAGAAGTTCCACCTCAACGCGAGGAATCGCTTCTTTTCACGGAGGGCGGCCGAGCACTGGGGCAGGCTGCTCACTGAAGGCGTGGATCCCCCTGCCCGGAGACACCCGGCACCCGCCCGGGTGCGGCACCGTGTAACCTGCTCTGGGTGACCCTGCCTGGGCAGAGAGGGCTGGCCTGGGTAATCCCCAGAGGGCCCTTCCAGCCCTCACGCGAACCCCCGGCCCCCTCCAGCTCCCCGGAGCAGCCCCACCCAAGGGAGCGGGTCCCGGGAGGGCCCCGGCAACAGAGGCCGGCTCCTTCCCTCTCCCCAGAGCCCCGGGCACCGAGGCCACCCGTGCTGCCGGGACAACATCCCCCGGCCCCATTCCGGGTCCCGGTCCCGGTCCCGTCCCCGCGGTACCTGCGCTCCCGGCAGCGCTCCCGGAACTCACCTGCCGGCCGCCGCCGCGCCTCCTCTAAAAACGCGCCGGTAAAAACAAGGCACCGCACTCAAACAGTTCCGCGTGCCGTAGCCCCCGCGCTGGGGCCGCGAGTCAGGAAGGGCAGGGCTCAGACCGCGGCTCCTTGAGCGGGCAGAAGCTCCTCTTCCGCCGCTGCGAGCGGAATGGAGACGCTCCCTTGGGCCGAGGAGTGGAGCAGGAGGGAGGACCGTGTGAGGCAATGGTTCCGGGGGGTTGTGTTTCCCAGCCGGGAGCCGCGGCGGCCGTGCTGGCTGGGGTGATGCAATGGTGGTGACAGAGGAGCGGCGGGTGAGGAGCGGCGGGACGGGCCGGGATGGGATGGGATGAGCCGGGCCGGGCACGGGGATGGGCCGGGATGGGCCGAGCCGGGATCGGCACGGGGATGGGCTGGGACGGGCACGGGGACACCCCGGCGGGCGGGAGAGGGGCTGGTTGGGCGGTCACTGTGAGCGGTGCGAGGCGCCGGGCGGGGAGGGTCTCTGCCGGGCTCGTTTCTCCTTCCCCTGAGATGCGCCGATGCACTCGAGGGCTTTTCCCCCATTCCCTGCGGGGCTGCCTCGCCATAGGGTCGGGTGAAAGTGCCTTTTTCCCTGGGAGGGCAGCGCGGGGTGTCCCGGTCGCCGCAGAACGCGTCCCACAGGAAGGGCAGGGCCGGCGAGGCTTTGCTGAGCCGGGCAGGGCCGGGCACGGAGGCTGCGGGACACCGGGGTTAGGGAGCATTGGCGTGTGGAGTGATTGTGTGCGCGGGAGCTTTGCTCTCCTGCGGCTGCAGTACAGCCAAGATTCATGTGACCACTCCTCAGTCTTTGAATGGCCATGTTATCTGTCATCTTGGGGAATCGTCTTGCACTCATTGATTGTGATTTGGTGCATAAATTGATGATGTTTGCCATGACTGGGAAGGTAGGTCTGCTGTAAAGTGCAGTCTATGTTGGAGTGCCTCTCGAGGCCTGTTTCACATGACATCTGTGTGGATGCTACCTACTTTAATTTTACCTTTTTTTTTCTTTTTTTTTTTTTTTTTCCAGGAGGAAAACAGTTTTCAGGAATGTAAGTGCTTTTAGACTTAGTCGCACATTCTTTTATTTGCTCAAGAAAACTTGTTCTGGTCTGTTGTCTCTGAAAGTCATAGTGTACTTTCATGCAATGTCTGTCTTCTTAACTTAATGTGAAACCCTGCTTTTTCATTCTCAGGTCTCTGGCTTACCAAGTCAGACTGCAGACAGTGAAAATGATCACAGATCTGTGATGCTCAGCCAGTTGGAAAGGGAGGAAGATGCAGTAGTTTTCTGATACCTTTGCCAGGGATTATTTTTGAACTTTGTCTCATAGCAATTTAATATTTTGAAATATACACAGGAACAGTACCCATTATAAGTTTCATAGGTAGAAAAAGCATAGGTAGTTTCATAGGTAGAAAAAGTTATCTTGTCTTTCAAGTTTACACTGGTTCATTCTAGACTCTGGTCCTAAATATCCTAGTAGTTCATTCTCCAATTCCATTGCATCATTTTTTTCCTTCAGATCTGTTTGCCTGTGATATGTAATCTGTCTGAGACTGTTAATTTTTATAATATCAATCAGAAAGCAAGAAAAAAAAATCCTGATAAGTAGTAGAATATCCAGACATTTCTTTTTAGTGGTTCACAATTACATTAATGAATTTCAAAAGGTAAAGACCTGTGTTCCACATTACTTAATTCCTGGCTTGAATTCCACTAGCAAACAGGGGCAGCACTGAGGTAAATAGAGATAACATTTAGGTAGCAGTCCATGTGCTTTGCATTTCATAGTCACTATATCCTCATGTCCTGTTCCACCACCTAAATTACTTTGCTACTTCTTAATGAAGATGCACCTTCATTTGAGATTCTCTTTTCAGCTTAAATCCATAATATTCCAAACATTTTAAGCATTAGCATTTTAATTTTGCTGCTTTCCAGTATATGTGCCAAGTGTCAGCTGGCATTTCAGCCTTTCTGAATGGAGGCAATCCATCAGTAAGGCTGTACTGTAAGGAATTAAGTTAAAACAACTAGTCACAATTTGTTCTACACCAAAGAAAATTCTTACTTATGTGTTTATTTTTTTGTGAAATTTGAGCCAGTAAATGTAAATGGCATGTTCCTATAGAAAGTGTGTTAATCTTCCTAAACATTTTCTAATATGCATTTATTCTATACTTTCTTTAACACTTAAAATATTCTCTGCTCATGAAGAAGAAGAAGGCAATATCCAAATAATAATATGTAATTAAATTGCAGGAATGCATCAAAAATAGTTTGACCTGCTTCAAATTACTTTTTTTAAATTACACTTTCGAACTGCAAAAAGTCAAGCTTAAAGAGATCAGATTAGGTTAAAAACTTAAGTATTATTATGTAATCTAAGTATGGTAATCCAAGAGTTAATAGAGTAAACAAATTACTTTAACAAGTGGATGTATCCACTTTTCAGTTACTTTCTCAGGGTATCCAACTGAAGCTGAAATGTGGGAATATTGCAGCTGACTGGCAAACAAAGCCTTAATGATAGGTATGTTTTGGTAACAACCTGGTTACCAAATCAACCTTCAAAGTTTGCTAGGCAGGTGAAGGCTTTTTACAGTAGCAGCTTAAATGAACACTATGTACATATAGCCAAGGTTATGATTAGACTGATTATTTTGTAGAAGGAAGGGTTTGAAATACTGCTGAACAGCTAATGCAGCTATTATATGCTTCTGGAGGTTTTGTTTTGCTTGGATTTTTTGCGTGTTTTAATTCTGGGAAAAGGAAGCCAAAGGAACATGTATTTTTACTAACACTCAGTTTATCTGTGCTCCATGCAGTGGATCAGTAATTTGCTAGGGGGTCTCTCCAGAGAGACAAGACCTTTGGAAGTCAGGAGTTTTTTACATGGGCACAGAGCTTCCCACTGGGTGGACATGGGCAGGGCATGGCAGAGCATGCTTGTGCAGCTCTGAGTTCTGCTGTGTTCTTAGTGTCAGCCATCTCCTCATCTGAAACCATCTCCTGTTATTTTACCTGCATAGTTCTGAGAAACACAGGCAAATTTACAGCCTAGTGCTGACCCAAGGATTCTTTGGAAAGCAGCATTTCTCATCAATCATCAATGTGTTTTGTAACCTCTGGAGGAAAGCCATAAAGAGGATGACTAAGCTTTGCTCTTGTGTATCTTTCTTTGGGCTGAAGTACTCTATTACAAATACTAAGACAAAATTCCATATTGTAGTTATGAAAGTCTCATCATCCAAAATTTGACAGGGTATCAGTGTAGGAACATTAACTAATCAGGAATCAGATAGCCTCTGCCAGCTGTTCTGAGATGCTCTGAACTGTATACACATGTATTTATTTTTCTTTTGCCAGGAATTTGACTTTGAAAAGGTGTTCTAGTGTTAAATACATAGACAGACAACACGAACAGTCATGTCTAAATTTACCTGGTGCTCTTGTCAGTCTCTGTCCATTTTTGTGTGAAACTAAAGCTCACTATGTAATGTCTCCACATTTATCAATTTGATATGAATAGAATGTGGTAGGGATCAGTATAGTTTTTATTTTCTTATTCTGTTCACCTGATCTTGAAGACTTACACTAAAGAGTAAAACATACTACTTTTTGCCCTACAGTTGTTGCTGCTGTTTTGAATCTCCAAGCCAAGTTGGAAGAGGATAAATTCAGTTGAGTTGTACCTAAACAGATCTTTGTGCAGTCTGGCAAAATGGCTGACAGCCCAAACTGTGATTTGAAGTCTCTGAGTCCACTTCAGCTGTTTGAAAGAGTGACTGAACAAGGAGATAAAGTCAGAGCACTAAAAGCAGGAAAAGCACCAAAGGTATTTGCATTTCATGTTTTGAACCCATTCTTTTTCAATTTAGGTATGTCTTTGAGTGCTGAGGAATTTTATCGTTGTAAGATCTATTTTGCATTGTGATGAGGAAAAGCCTTGTTAAAACTGTTTCTGTCCATCTGTGAACTGTGGCATACCTGGAGTAAGGTAGTCACTGGCAAGACCAAAGTTTTTACTCTTGAAGTAAGAACAGAGTCCTAGGCTTAGAAGTCTGCTTCATCCAGTTGCCATACCATGTGACAGGATCCAAGGCATTTATTTCTCAAGTAAATTTATGTCACTTGCATTCTTTCCTGGTTTTAGATGGTTCATTAAAATCTTTTTCTCCAGGCATTATTGTAGACATTATCAAATACGTCTTCCTGTAGCAGTACTGACAGTCCCTTCATAATCTTCCTTAAATCATTTAGTAATTTGCCATTTATTTCAGGTTCCCTATTGTGTCATCACTATTTTGGCACAGAGAGCTCAGTTTTAAAATGGGCTTTCTTAATGTATTGCCTGTGGGAGAAAGCCTTGAAAACTGGGAGTTGAATAAAGTGTTGTTCTATTTATTGCTTGCATAAGATTTTACAGTAGCTTTATATTAGAGAGGTCATAACCATAGCTTCTTGTTCTAGTTTGTCTTCAAGTCTGTCAATGAATTGTAATGAATAAATTATTTTAAGGTGAGCCACTAAAAGCGTTGTAAAGTAAATTAGATAATAATTTATATTTTATTTATATACCTTAGAAATTTATGGTAAAAGTGCTAAGCTTGTTATACCTTTGAAAAACAAGCAAGCATTTTTTTCCCAGGCAGAAACTGAAAAGCAAGACAGAGGTGCTTTAAATGCAACGGGGATGATTTATATTCTAATGAATAAGTATTTGCTTTTCTTGTACATTTGACATTGATGCTGAAAACATTTAAATAAAACAGAGTTTAGGGTTTATTAATGATGCAGTTCAGATCAAAGCATGGATGTGGGATTTTGGAAGGTTGGGACATTAATGTAATTGTCTATTTTACGTATGTTAAGGCAAACAGTTGTTTGGGTTTTCTCCTTTATTCAGGATGAAATTGATGCAGCAGTGAGGATGCTCTTATCATTAAAATTGTCATATAAAACAACAACAGGACAAGATTATCAGGCAGGCTTGCCTCCAAAAGATCTTGTATTAATAAACAATGGTACAACTGAAGAAGAGGATGAGGATTTAGTGGATCCCTGGAATGTGCAGACATCAAATGCTAAAGGCGTGGATTATGACAAGCTCATAGGTATAACTCTTCCTTCACTGCTACTAAGGAATTTATGTAAAGTGATCCTAATGACCACAGAAACAGCAAGGCATCATAACAAATCCAGATCAAAACATCATAGGTAACATTTAATTTATGTCTAATCTTAGCATTTCCATGTCTAAAGAATTTGCTGTAAGAGATGAAAATGTCCCAGGTGGAGATTTCCTATGAAAGACTTAAATACTTTGGAAAGAACTTTTAAGTTCAAAATCCAAGTTTTACTGCGGTTTGTTTTTTGGTGTAAGGACTATTATTAGAAATTACACTAATGAAGACACTGTGACTGAGTATTCAGTGACTGGAAGGCAGAAGAGCATTTTGACCAGGCTGAAGGATTCTTCCTACCCACTCTTCACATCACTTATAGAATAGAATGGGCAGGAATGATCCAAAACTAGTGCAGAAACCTATTAAGTCTAATGACTTCTTCAGAAGGCACACTTACAGGCAGCCAAGTGCTGGCTGGAATGAAGGAGTTGCAGCTCATTCAAAAATATGCAGTGTAAAGGAAAATGTTTCAGATGGGGTATTGCAAAACTTGCAAAGTTTTGTAGTTTAAAAAACAGAGATCTAGGTAATTTCCTTATTGATTTTACAGTTTGCTGTTTTAACAACTTGTTTGAGTCTAGCATAGAAACAAGTGGGAGAACTATTCATTAATTTATCTATTTTTCCTTTTTTTATTATTGTCAATCTTCAGTTCATGTTTGGTACCTCAGTTGTACATTGCTGAGGTCTGCTTAGTATTTTTTTCTCACAATGGAGCATACACCCTTATGTTGCAGTAATCATATTTGCTTTGGGGACAGTTGCTTGTGTCAGCATTATTTTAATTCTTTGTGATGTTACTGAGAGATTGTGTCAAGTGTATGCACACATTGGCTGAGTCTGCAGAAAGAAACAGGAGAAAGAAAAAGTGGGAAAGGGAGAAGTGTGCAGAGAAAAATATAAGTCAATGTGAGAGAAGGAAAAATATATTTATTAGAATCTGGAAGTGGAAAAGATGTCTCATAATCTTGTTACTTGCATAGGAGTTACAGAGAAGTGATTTGGGTTTTTTTTTCTTGGAAGAAGGTGTCTTGAGCATTTTAGAAAAGGAAGAATTGCACAATTGTGATGGCACAATCTCAGGATCTTCCTAAAATTACTTACTGTAAATCAGTTCATGCCCTTTTTTCCCAGTAACTGTGTACATAAGACCTTTCATCTTCCATAGAGTGTGGGTTAGCCTAAAGGGCTTTTACTTCTTTATACTACTCTCAGATTAGTGAATTTGACAAATGAGTCATTTTGCTCGTTCTAAGTGCTGTGTTGGAAATTTTTCAGAGACAAATGCTAGCCTAGCCACTTCAGGATGTGAAGCAGTTGCTGGTTGTTATTGATAAGCTGCCTTCTTTTCCTTCCCTTTTAAAAAATAACAATAAAAGGTATTGTCTGAGAACTTGTTACATTGGATAGCTCCTACCCTAAGGGAAATTTTTGTGCCACCTATAATCTGATACTGGTGGTACCTGAGAAAGTTGCCACTGTGCTTATGTTAAATCAAACATAGAAAAAATGAAATCAGTGTTTGAATTGAAAGACATTTTCTTCTCCAATGCTTATCCTGGATGTGCGCTTAAGTGTATGGTAGCACAACAGAACAGCCTGAAGATATTCTGGGAAGAAGGGTTCTGTCAGCTAAGTACTAGATATAAACATCCCTAGAAATTTAATGATTGGGAATGATTTTCAGGATTATTTGCTTCAGCACATGCCCACAGATTAAAGTGAGGTGAACTGGCCTGTACAACTCAATTCCACATTTCCTTCTTCTGGCCCTTCTTTAAGGTAGGATTGGCATTTGCATTCTTCCAGCCTCCAGGAGCCTCTCCCTGCTGTCATAGCTGTCCAGAGATCATTGAGACTGGCCTGGTCACCAGAGTTACTGTATGACAAATATGAGAGTATACATTTCTCTATGTAGTTATAGCAGGACAGTGGCAGAAAGGAAAAGTACACAATGAATTTTCAGCAAGTGCAAATATGCTTTTGAAAATGGCAGTTCTCAGGACTTCTGCACAGTGAATTGAAAGCTGTATTTTGTTAAAAGCTGGAACACCAGAGATGAAAAGGACATTAGGAATATTTTTTAAGCTTGTTTAGGAACAGACACTTTGTCTTTGTCAGAAGCTGTTCAGAAAGGCAGATTCTTTGTGAGCAGAGAGCCTAAGATGTTCTGAACATTCAAATAAGAGGAAATAGGGAAAAATAATCCATTTCTTTAGCAGGAAAGGTGAACATGGGCAAAGAAAAGTTGTGCAGCCTGTGAATGTTTAATAAAGATATTTAGGCATTTCCAGGGAAGTGTTCTATACCCCAGAGAGCTTTTCTAATCATTTTCTATGACAGTACACGAATATTTCTAGGGTAGCTAGTCCCAGTTAATCCAGGGCACTTCATTGTTTTCTGTTGCAGTCAGATTAGCCTCCTACCAGTTGCTATTGATGTGCTGAATAATTTTCATTATTTCATCTCTTTTTAGCATTCATTCAGACTATCATTTGCCATTTTGTGATGCATTTTGCATTTTGTTAGTGCAATGTTGAATAGTTCTAATATTGAATAGAGAAGAATAGTAGCAAGCAATAGATTCTTCCACAGATTTTTTCAAACAAGTTTAAATCATGGAGCATTGGCCTGATGATTAGGATCCCAGAATTAGTGGGAATAGGGAAAATACTGCAATTTTATTTTATCACAGCCTTTCCTAGACCGCCAAGTTGTAAATCTTACTGATTGCCATGAGGAGCATTATGCATTTCCTTTTCAAGCCTCTTGAGGGGAGCAGTGTCTGTAATCATATACATATTAAAGAAGAATTAAGTTTGCAGAAGAGTATTTGGGGTTGGTGATGTTGTTTGAGTGAAAACAAAAGAAGATGTTGTCTAACAGCAGAAAATTTGACATCAAGAGAGAAACAATCAGAGCCTCATAGGCATTTTTATTGTATGACTTAGGCCAAGTTGGTGATCTGAATGTGTTTCTTTAACATGCGTTTTTGTTTGGAATATCAATGCTTCTGCTGTAAGGAGACTGCAAATATAGTAATTCATGGATGGAGAAATACTGCATGTTGTGAGTGAGTTGTGCCTCCTAGCATAGAGATAATACTGGAGTATATACTGAATACTGGGTCTTCAGGCAAGAATCAGGAAAATTGACTTTGACTTTTTGTGTTGAAGATGTCTTTTTTAATCTAGCCTGCATTGGTATGTTCTTGGTATTCCAAGATCTGGTTGTAGCTATGCTGTGCTTATTTTAATTTTTTTTTTAACATTTTATGATTATAGTTCGGTTTGGCAGCAGTAAAATTGACGCAGATCTGATTAATCGAATAGAAAGAGCTATTGGGCAAAGACCTCACCACTTTCTACGTAGAGGAATCTTTTTTTCCCACAGGTGAGTTTTTCTTTTATTAAACTTCAAAAGGTCCTGTTGGGTAGACTTACTGCTAGAATTATTGGGAGAAGCCTGTAACTAGCAAAAACCATGTGCTTTTATACCGAGGCAAACCAACTGTGCCATTTGAAATTAGCAACTGTTGCAGATTTCCCCTGGCAACACTTGAAACTCTTGACTGCGTGGGTTTCTGATGTGTCCTCAGGAACCCCAAACTAAAGAAATGTGCTGAATGCAGGCTCATTTTGACTCTCAGCAGCCAGAGGCAGTGACCTGGCAGAGAGCTCCAGGTGCCACTGTTGGTTCCAGCAGGGCTCCCATGCATCTGTTTGTGGTACAGAAAAGGCTCAGGGCATAATCTTAAGCATGAGCCTGCCAGTGATCTTCACAGTTCAATTGTTAGCGCACAGGGGCTTTTGGGTTGTGGCACCACAGGTTTCACAGAAGGGCCTGAGCATGACTGAGGGCATGACCTCCTCCAGAGATCAGCTAAACTACTTGGTTGAACCTATTTGAGAAATGGTCCCTGGCTGTTTTACTAGGCTCTAGAGATTATTATCCAATGAATTCATTTTAAAAGTTGCACAATTTCAACATTAAATTTTCACTTTTGATTTCATTTTTCTTTGAGGTTTTTTTCTCCATGAAGACTGAAGGAGACCATGCTTTTCTTAAATTAAAAAATAAATAAACAAGAACTTTCTTATTTTTAGGGCACTTAACATACTGTAATTTGTTTATAAATACTTCTGGCTTTAAAACACTCAGATTTTGAATAAAGGCTTTTTACTGTGAATCTTTCTTGCTAAAGAGTTGTATCTTGTTTTCTCTGTTTTTTCTCTAGAGATATGGACCAAGTACTTGATGCTTATGAAAATAAGAAGCCCTTTTACCTTTATACAGGCAGAGGCCCATCCTCTCAGGCAATGCACGTTGGTCATCTCATCCCATTTTTGTTCACAAAGTAAGCTGTTTCTACCAGTTGTATTAATCAAAGCATTTTTTTCAAAAGAAACACTGAACATGGCTTGTGAAACTGTCAGAATAATACATTGCAAGGAGATTTGATTATGTGAAGTGAATATTAATGAACTTAATTCAGTATTACATTTTCACTGAAATGTTCACAATCCCTGCATCTCCATAAAGCCCTCTTCCTTACTCCCTTAGCCATGTGGCTCTCCTTAGAATTTCTGCTGTTCCTAAAAACCAGTTCCTTACGAGACTCAGTAACATTACTCTGTAAGGTGCTGCCTGCAGCAGCAGGACACAGAGACATTGGGCTCAGAAAGGTAAAACCTCTTTGAATTCTGGTTCCTTTGCAACTGGTGACCTCTGTCATGAGTACAGGAAACAGTAAGTGTGAATCTTTTTTCCAGGTAAGTTGCCATTATTATCTGTATAAAACATTTTATCTGTTCACATAAATATAACTGTATATGCTTACAAAGAAAAGAGCAGACCTCTCCATACAGTGTTTTAAATATAAAAAAATGTTTTAGCTGCATGATTTACATCTTCATTTTAACTTGATTTGGGATAAAACATGTCTGCTTCTATTAGGTGGCTTCAAGAAGTATTTGATGTTCCTTTGGTAATACAGTTAACCGATGATGAGAAATACCTTTGGAAGGACATGACAATTGAGAAGGCATATGAATATGCTAGAGAAAATGCAAAAGACATCATTGCATGTGGTTTTGACGTCAATAAAACCTTTATATTTTCGGATTTAGACTATTTAGGGTAAGTATCAATTTCTTTTGAGCATTGTAGTGAAAAAAGTGTCTCTATTTTCTCTCTAATTTTGACTACCAGCAAAGTTTTAATAAGTGTGTCTAAATTTTAAAGCTTCAGGACAAGTTTTGTAACCCTTGAAATGGAAACATATTATTTTTTCTGCTAAAATTTTATATATATTATTGTCATTCTCCTGTGTAACATATGAACAAATACTTGTGCATGCAATGTGTAAATTATGAAAAAAATATTAAACCAGCAGAATTGTAAAAATGCCTAAACCGCCAAGAAACTTTGATTGATTTGCTTAAGATGGTATCAGAATCTCTCAGATGTGTTTACACTTTATTGGCTGTAACAGAAGGCATTGCAGCAACTTGTTATGGTCAATTATTTTAATAATATAGATTGAGTGAAGTTTAAAGAACAGTGTTTGTAGTAATTGTTGGGGGAAGGGAAGAATAAATTAAACTTTCAAGGCATAAAATTATTGTTTGTAAATGATTCTCTACTTATCATCTCAATGGGGCACAAAAAGCCTGAAACTGTGAGATTTAATCTTGCAGGTTTTTTTATGTTCTCAGCTTTTGCAGTCAAAGTTTGTACACACTCTCCTCCTCTTCTGATTTTTTTTTTGCCTTTTTTTTCTCACAGGACAAGTGCTGGATTCTACAGAAACATTGTCAAAGTTCAGAAGCATGTCACATTTAACCAAGTGAAAGGAATCTTTGGCTTTACAGACAGTGATTGCATTGGTAGGAAGTTGTACTAGTTACAAGAAGCAGTGCTTGCTTTCACTTTCAATTGAGCTATTTTAAGTAACAGTTTAGAGAGATTAGTGTCTGCCACTCATGAAACAGACAGAAAAAGCAGGAGGATTATGTTTCTAGGCAAATTGTGGTGTTGTTCCTTCAGAATAGGAATATCTAGCATAACTTCTACCTTTTTGACTTTAGTAAGACTCCTTAACACAAATGTTAAGGATCCAAAACAGAGAATGACTTTTTCTTTTATTTTCTTTTTTATTCTTTTATTATAGTGATTTGAGCTATAGGCAATCTTACCTCCTAGAAATTTCTATGCCAAATCTGTAAAGAAACTTGTCAAAAAAGGTTGGATTAATACACATAGGCATTTACATATATGAAAAAAAGTTGAGTGCTGAATAGCCTAATTTTCAAAGTGCTGGATAACTCAGGTCTCACATTTACTTCACTGCAATTGCAGGTTTCTGTCACATGGCCAAGAAAAAAGATTCTCTGTAAAAATGACATTAAATCCTGGATGTTTCTGAGCATTATCATCATTCTTTGTCCAGTAATTAGGCCGGTGATAACTTTTAGCCTTCACTGAAACCAAGGAACAGATTTCCACTTGTTTTATTAGTGCTCTGATGAAAGATGCTATTATGATTATGACTTTGTCACATGTGTGTAAAAGTCCATTACTTGCTGTCTGTTCTAACAGGATTTTGATCAGCTCCAGATTGGCCACACTGTGATTAAGCCCTGTATAAAAAAGAAAACCAGACATATCTAAGATGCTCCATGAGTACAGAGGGCATTTAACACTGATTTAAGATCTTAGAGAGAAGCTTGTGTGATGATTGTAACTATTCTTTCACAAAGTGAAAAAAAATGAAAAGCTTATTCAATTCTGTTTCTGAAAAGGGCAGATAGTTCAATGATCTAGAGAGTATGCAGTGATGAGCTTCTGCTGAAGTCAAATGTGGTCACAGCTTGCCTTTTCTATGTCAGTTGAAGGTTTGTTGACATTGCAGAAGGTAAAGATGAAAAGGTTTCCTCAGATAAGGCAGGAGCGCTTGATAAAGATAGAGCTTGGTCTTCAGTTAAGTATTTGGATGATTTACTTGTGCATTTTACATATTGCAAAAATTTCTCTCTACTTATCACTGCTTCTGTTGATTGCTTAGCTTTTCCTAACATGTTTTTTAGGTAAGATCAGCTTTCCTGCTATCCAAGCTGCTCCATCCTTCAGTTCATCATTTCCACAGATATTCAATGGCAAGGATAATATTCAGTGTCTCATCCCATGTGCTATTGACCAGGTAAGAAAATCATATTGCTTCATTTGGTTTTCATGGATTTGATTTTATATTGTACCATTCAGGCTTCATGGTGGTGTCTCTAGGCATCTGTAAAACATTCTTGCAAGCACCTTTCTGGGGTAGAAACTGAAGGACCTAAAAAATGAAAAGATGAAGTCTTAACCCAACAATCATGTATTCATCCAGTCTTGGATCTCTCTTGATCTTAACTCCATTCAACACTGAACTGACATCTAGGAAAGCAAAGACTGTAACATCTATGCAAAAGCACACTGACATGGGGGTAGGAAGAAACTTCTGGCCATCTCCATGGTAACTTGGACAAGATGGAATGAGCTCAACTTGCAGCACAAGAGATTTCTGTTGAACCATGGGGAAAAACCCTCTCTCAGTAAGAATAAAGAAGCACTGAAATAGTTTGCCAGAAAGGCTTCAGAATCTTAACAATTCAGATTTAGAGAGAGAACTGAAAGAACATCAGATACAAATGAGAGTAATAGGGTCTTTACTTTAAATAAGTGGTATTTCTAGGAATCAGGTCCTGCACTGTCTGAATCTTTAGCTATTTTAGTCATAGGGAAAGAAACTGGAAGATTAATTAATTAATTAATCCTATTAATCAGACACAATATATGAAGTAAAATTTCACTTTGGTTTAAGTCACATCATCAGCTCAGCACTGCCAGCTTCCTTGATGATTTAGTTCAGATTCTCTGCTGGTTGTTAAAATGCTTTGGGAGAAAGCTTTTATCTTAGGCTGCATCCATCTCCAGGCATATCAAGCATAGTTTTAGCAGCTATTTGAATTAATGTAAAGTTTTGTAAATACACCTGTTACTTAAGGGAATCAGAGTGTACAGCACTATGGGAAAAAAAAAAAAGGATTTTGTTTGTTGGTATTCTGAATGAACTGGATTGAAAGTAGGGTATGGAATGTTTCATGGTTTGTTTTTTTTTCAGTTTTTGGTTTTTTGACATCACTTCTTATGGCATGAATAAGTCAGCATCAATCAGAATTGGTTTCAAATCACATTTTTCAACTTTATTCTGTGCTTTTATTGACGGTTGTTTTAGGATCCTTATTTTAGAATGACCCGCGATGTAGCACCAAGAATTGGACAGCCTAAACCAGCCTTACTCCACTCAGTCTTCTTCCCAGCCCTACAAGGAGCACAAACCAAAATGAGTGCTAGTGACCCAAACTCCTCCATCTTCCTCACTGATACACCCAAACAAATCAAGACAAAGGTAAGGACTTGCAAAACGTGATAGCACAAAGCTTTACAACAAAAAGGAGAGGTCATAGAATTTAGGTCAGGAAAGACCCTTAAGATCATAGAGTTCAACCATAAACCTATCCCTGTCAAGTCCACCACTGAGCCCTGTCTATAGGTACCATATTGGTAGAATAGTCTCCAGCTTCACCAGGAAGTGCTGCAGAGGTTGCACAGCTCCTCCCTGACAGTCCTTTGCTGTCTCCCTCAGCTGTCTGGCACTACCTTCAGAGGTTCTTCTGGTTACAATGACAGTTTTTAGTGTTTTCCTTGAACATATATGAATTGGGTTTTCCATACATTTCATGGCAGAGCATCTTCAGGAATTGACTGAGTTACGCAAATTTAGCTAGAGTATCAAAGATGATCTTTTGCCTTACCAGCTAGTCTGACAGTACAAATATTAACTGGGATAGTGTACAAAACAAGTTTGTTTTTCTGATACCTGCAGAGCAGTGGTGTAAGAGTAGGAGCTGTGGAGGCTCATGCTCTTAAAATAAATATTATGTTGCCATAGTTTTGAAATCTGATGGGCCATGGTGAAAACCTAATACACAGCTCTTTCTCTTGACTGCCTCTCCTTGTTGGGAGCACCATGCATTGCACAATGTTAGTTACAACACAGGTGACACCTTTCCTGCTGCTTGAGAATTCACAAGGAAATCTGCTCACTCCAATTTACAAATGACCATTATGCTGAATTTCAACTCAGAAGGGGTATTTTCTTCTGAGTGTGTTTCTAGTTTGTTTGTAAGTTCAAAGGAAGATGCTTCTTATCTGATGTCAGATGATTTAGTTTTGCAAAAGTTCACCTGCATTGTGGTATTTAAAGAAAATGAAAATCAGTCCTTGGGAAGGAATTTATGGGCATGAAACCAGACATTAAATAATTGTCAAAACAAGAAGAAAATATGTTTATGTTGTTTCTATTGGGCGGGCTTGGATTAATTCTCTTATGGTGAGACTCTTCAACAGCCACCCCATAATGCTTCATTCTCTTTTGTAGAAACTGATTAAGCAGTGCTGTTTTGAAGAACTGGAATTCTTCATGTGTTTGGATTATAATAATTCCAGTTAATTTGCACAGTTACAGAGTTGTTTAAAAAAAAAGCTGTAATTTCAGAATAGAGAATACATGGTTAATGGTAATATTGATAACATTCTTCTATGTTTTTTTCCGGGCAAGTAACTTGTGATCTGCAATGAGATCCACATTCATAAGTCCTAATTCTACTGTCTTTAAACTGCTTGAAAAAATAAAGAAATAATTCTAGCTACTTGGAATATAAAAGACATAAAGAAAAATCTGAACATGATGGAAACTGTTGAGTAATGGAGGCCAAGCTGAGATTGCTTTCAGCTTCTGAAGCCCATCACAAACAAGTCTTTATGGAAATACAGCTTGAGTGAAAGACCAAATACTGTTACAGCAAATAAATAAAAAAATATATTAGGAAAGGTGACTTGTGGTCACGAATGAAGGTTAAAAGAGAATGCTACTCTGGACAAAAAAAATAATTGGTTACAGCGTTTTTCAGATTATTGGTACATTTCTAATTATTGAGGTTCAAAACTTACAGGTAATGGAAGATAAAAAATTGCTATGTATTTGGAATGGCTAAGAGGATTCTGGGTAATCTAATGAGATGAGTGGCAGCATTTTAATAAACTATTCTTATTGTACCTATCATCAAATTACAACTCAGTTACTTGTTTGTTTTCCTATAAAGTGTTATTTAGATTTTATGTTTATAGACATATTGAGGGATTCTGAGAAATTCAGGGGGGAAAAAAAATCAATGCATCACTATGGATGGGTCACTGAAACCCTCAGTTAATAAGTGCCACCTTATCTAAAAAAATGAATTTGAGATTAGAAAAGGAATCATTTTGTGTTTCAACAAAAAAATGCTTTCACCTGGCATATTGTATTTAATCCCTCTGTCTTTAGGAGGAACACGAACTGTAGAGATAAAGGGCATTGGAAAAATTTTGTACAGGCTTACAAAATCTAGTAAGGAGGAAGGTCAGTGCAGAAGAGTGTGTAAAAAGTTCATTTTACAGATGCTGAGACAGCTATTCAGGCTGCCCTACAATATAAGAATAGATGTATGTGGCAGATGGCAGTTCATTGCCTTAAAATATTCATCAGTGCCTGATTTCTGATTGTAGTTCGTTGCCACAAGACTTCATCTGTATCTTGGTGGTTGGAGAGATTCAAAAAAGCACTAGACAGTCTATACAGATAATAGGAATGTTCATAAATTGTAAATATATAACAGCTCCTAGATACCAGAACTAAAAAAAAAGCCTGCTTCATATGCAAATGTGTCTCTTGGCAGGTTGATTATGGTATCTCGAAAGATATAAGAGCTAAATGAAAGCTCAGCATATGGTTAAGAAATATTTTTCTTTTCCTCCACTTTGCTATTTATTTTCTTTAAATTTGTAGGAAGATTAGCATCCTCAGAGAGTTCTACATATGTATGAATGCTCAAAATAGGCCAGTGGCTTCTGAATTTATTGGGAATGGGATTAGCAATTACATCTGTTCAGTCATTCTGTTCATCTGCCTATAGGAAACTATGCTTAAAAAGAGGAAGGCTGTCAGCAAATATTCCATTTTTAGACTGAGCAATTGGGCATTGGTCTGATTTTAAGCATTCTAGACAGACTTTTGTAATCTTTAACTTTGCTTTCTCTTGTTTTCCTTTTCCCCAAAAAGATATTAGGTTATTTCTAGGATTTCTGCAGGATTTTCAATGCCTTCTTCATCTCTTCCAAAATTAATTTCTTGATAAAGTAAATATCTTAAATTTTGTTACATTAATTACGTTTTCTGTAAGCACAAATTCTATCCAACAGCTTCAGCAAAAGAGACTTACAACTTTTTTGACTGAGTCTTGGGTAGATTATGTTTAATTTTCACTTAATTTTTGTTCTGATTATGAGGAGTATGTGTATAGCCATTTTTCCCTGCTGGGTTCTAATGACCTCCTTTTTTCAGTCCTGAGGCTCTGCTTTAACTTGTCCCACTCATTCCTCAGCTAATCCTTAGTAAAGAATTCATAGGATCATGACACCTCTCTGTTTGCAGTAAGGTAATCCTGATGGTGGTGGGAATTACAGCAGGAGCTGCTGTGTTGTTTCAGATTAACAAGCACGCCTTCTCGGGAGGCAGGGACACCATTGAGGAGCACAGGAAGTACGGAGGCAACTGTGACGTTGATGTGTCTTTTATGTACCTGACTTTCTTCCTGGAAGATGATGACAGGCTCGAGCAGCTGAAGCAGGTGAGTGACCACACTGCAGACAGAGTTATTCATTCCCTGCTGTGAGCTCAAAGCTGTGCCTCAGCCCTCAACAGAACTGTAGCTCAGTCCTCATGAGAACCTTCTCCAGGAAGGTGATTTTGGTGTTACTCTCATGCTCTGCATCCCTTTCAAGTTTCAATATTAGTATCTCAGTTTTTGTTTCTTTGCAGTGTTCTTTCTCACAGGCCAATCTATCTCCTTTAAAACAAAATTCCCTAGTGTTTTCACAGGAGTCTCCAACACTCTGTAGGACAGTATCTTTCCTGCCTTTCAAATGAGGTCACCTTGGGATTAGTGTTGTCTTAATTGTATAATGCACTCTGCCTATTCCTTACTGTAAAATACCTAAACATTCTGCAAAACTACAAAAGCTCATGTCTAAAGCTTGCTGGTTTTTTTTTTTTTTTCCTTATCGTCACAAGAAATTTCATAGCTCTGAGGAATTGATTCATTGATCCCATTTCATTGAAGCGAAAACTGCTTCATATATGTTGCTTTTTCTTTAAGCTTATCTGGCAGACTTCTGTCCCCAGGGCTGGTAGGAAGCCACTTCCCTTCATTTTGTCACCAGTACTAGGTGGTGTGTTTTCTCTGGAAGGCAGGAGCTGCAGTAGATAACACCCACGTCACATTGGTTTATCAGCTTTCTCCTGCTGGGAGCAGCTGCAAGAAAATCAAGAGCTGCAGATTCTTCTCCAGCCCTCTACTCCTCCTTCTACTCTTGTGTACTTCCCACAAGAGCAGGGTTGGATAGCTGCACTTTTCTGTGCTGTTGTAAATTCCTTATGAAAACCTGAAGCACATTTGACTTAAAGAGATTTTTTTCATTAGTCTCCAACCACTGCAAGAGTGTCAGCCTAAGTCTGCTGCAGAGCTCAAGGCCTGGCCCACAGCTTGCAGCTTACTGCAGTGGTGCCTCAGAACCTGAGTAGAAAACATAAACTCACCCACTGTAGCAGCATCAGTGCAGCTGCTTCATGTGTAGCACCAGAGCACACTTCCAGAGAAAGTAACATTGGTATTTTTACAACAAACTAATAATAATAATTTTTAATAATAACTAATAATAATAATTTTTTTTCTGTATGCAAAAAATTGCATACAGACCTCAAACCACACCACTTCCATTTGTTCTTGTTACTGTATTTTACTCTTGCTGAGTGAACATTGGCAGCATTTACACCTAGAACAGGTGTTACAATTGGCTTGGTGATGAGGGGAGGTAAGATTATCATGTTTATTGTCATTTCAAATATAGCTGAACTGTCCCAGCCATGGTTGCTAAATGTGGCTGAACCAATAAACTGTTGGCCTGTGCTTCTAAGATAAAGCACTTCAGTATTGAGCAATGGAATGGATTACCAGCTGTGGATATGACTACTGTGTGAACATAGATTCTGAGTGTCTTTGTTATAAAAAGGATATTTTAATCACATCTAGTCTCTTACCAAATGCAATGAGAGAAAAAATTTGAGAATTTGTGCCTGTTATTGGGAAAAAAAAAAGGCTTAGACTGTTTATTTGAACTGGGATTCTGGGGAGGAAAATTGCAGTTTCCTGCAAGTAATTACAGGATTTCCTAGTTAAACTAGTGAGTGTAGTTTATTCAGTCCTTAGAATAACTTGTCACATACAAAGTTTGCCAGCTGCCTTAGTGTTTTAACTGGCAACAAACAACTCTGCAAGTTGCATTTTCAGAGTGATACCAGATAATCTTCTAAGGCATGTACTTACTTTTAAGTCATCCAAGTCTTACTGATCACTGAGTCTTTTTGTGAATGGCACCATGTTCAGCAACCAACACTTTCTTGACAGGCCTACACCAGTGGGGAATTACTCACAGGGGAGCTGAAGAAGGTACTTATTGAAACAATGCAGCCCTTGGTAGCAGCTCATCAAGAAAGAAGGAAGCAGGTCACAGATGAAATTGTGAAGCAGTTCATGACTCCAAGGAAGCTGGCTTTTGAATTTTGAAGAAATGTATATGTAACTTAGCACTTCATAATCCACAGCCAAGTAATTGTTGTCTTCTGTTGTGTGTCATCACTCCCTAGTTATGTACAGCCTGTAATCAGTGCTTTATAAATAATGAGTAAATTATCATGAACAACAGAGTACAGAAAAAGTTTAAAATAGGACTTGTATCTATTTAAAATCAGAATATGCAAGACAGGATTGATCAGTCTTGCAGAAAAGCATGTATGTCAGCCTAACATTGTATTTTAATGTATTTCATGTTGAAAATATAAATAAAATTTCCATTTGATGATAAAGGCTAACTTGGAAATTGTTTTAAATATGTTGGTAAGAGGTCATATCTCAAAGTAATAAATAGTAGCTCCATTTTCTTTTGTACTATGTACCTTGGTTTACTAGACTGTATGTCTTCTTGGGCTGCTGAGAACATGCTGCACACAAAAAAGTAGTGAATGTTACAAAGAGGGATCAGTACAGAAAGAGTGGACATCTGTGAGCTGAACGCTGGAGAAAGAATATCAGACTTCTCTTGCTTTCACCTTCTTGCAGTCCACTGGGCAAGTTGCAGAAATCTCACTGTACTTTTTTTCTGGAGCTTTTTACCTGATCTGAGTGCCTCTGGAAGGAGGAGGTCATCAAGAAGTTGTCAGGTCCTTGATATTCTCAGGTGGAAGATAGTATAGAAATGCAAATATTAGTATTTAGGTACAAATAACAAGTGTTAAGTCATAATTTGAAAATTGAAGTCACACTGGACCCAGGGATACTTCTAGTACTGTCTGTTCTCTTTCACTGCACCAGGAGGTTTAAACTAGGGATATTTATTTTAGGATGTATTCCAGTGAGAAAATATACTTCTTTGAAATACCTCATGTAATATTTAATTATTTCCTTTCTTCAAAAGAACTTCAGTGTCTTTGCCATGACTCCTGGAAGAAAAATCCAAATTATTAGCTATTTGTTTTGATCTGAACAGTGCTGAGTGCAAACTGTTAACTCTGTCTTGTATAGAATAGAAAATTGCTAGCCCAGGTATTGTCTTAGTAAAGGTGGTTTTTTGATGTAGATAACACAGGTGGGTTAACCTGGTTGTTTGCTCAAGGAACCAAGGAAAAGGCAGAAGTGCAAGGCAAACCTAAACATATTGCACGAGTTTCAAACTTGTGCTGGAAATAGCAAGGCTTAGCTTTTGTCTTTTTCTTTACAGTTTATGTGAGCTGACATTTCTAATCTAATGCCACTGACTTCAGTGTATTAGTGAAAATGTTTCCCAGGGACTGTCTCCATAACCCACAGGCAAAGCATCTCAGTGCCAGCAAGGGTTTAACAATGAGTAGAAAAACTTTTTTTTTTTTCCTAGAAGTAGCAGAGCAATTCTTAGGGGGAAAAAGCAGCTTCTTAAATCCAGTAATAAATAAGCTAAGTCTTAATTACTTTGGACTTTAATGATGACCTTCCTGTTCTTGCAGTCTGCTCTTTGTCATCAGTAGCTCATACATAAAAGATAAGCCTTAAATTGACTTTGAAAGTGCTTTTACAGACTTATAATGCAAATATATTGTTTAAAATATATGTAGATTTGTTCTGCTAGATTTATTTCATTAGCTGAGAATTAATTTTGTTATTCAGCAAAGGGAAATGTGCTGTAGGAGAAACAGTGCCGTGTTCTATTCTAGGTAAGCAGATGGATTATTTTCTAACAACTGAAATATGTTTTGAAGGTTCTAGACAGGAAAGTGATAGGAAAAGTAGTATTTGTTTGCTGAACAAGCCCTGTTTTCAGGTCCTCTGAGGAATTCGTACCAACATGCTTCTGAGATGGTACAGGTTCTCAGAGGAGTCGTGGTGAATTCCTGACTCTATTGTAATTGTGGTTCATGTCCCAGGGGTCATTTTAAAGGTCAAGTCAAGGCAGTTTTCAAAAACACACTGAAATGTTATCAGACATTGTTCATTACATTTTCCTCAATTTGCTCATTTTGTCCATCTCACTAATAAAAATGTAGATAAAAGTCTGTATCAAACTTCTTTTGTTTTCCTTTTTTTTTTTAAGCCTTAATTTACCATTACTCTGGTTTTGACCTCTCTTCCTACCATTTCAGGTGTTGATTTGTCACCTGATGTAGCTGCTCCTTGTTCTGAAGTGTTGGAACAGGGTGCCTGAGAACCCCCTTCCAGGTAGACTTCAGACTGCTCCTGGGCTGAGCTAGTAAGGGTCAGTGGTCCAGAGATGGCCTGGTCACAAGCCAGACTGGATGTTGCATGTCCCTGTGTACAGCAGGCAGCTCTGGGATGGGGGAAGGTCAGTGAGACCTGATTACAGTGACATCTCTGTGGGTTTGATGTAAAACTGGTGCTTAAGTGGAAACACGGTGCTCACAATTTCTGTGCAAAAACACAGATTCTGAATAGCTTCCCACAGAGCTTCCCCAATCACCAAGAGGAAAGCTGAAACCTTCCTGGATATTCATGAGCATTGTCAGAGCAAACAGAAGCTGTCAGCAACATGGAACCTGATCCTGAGTGTGACTTCTAAGAGGTTTTTTTTCTCAAGGCCACCACCTTTGTTGCTGAAAGAAATTATCTATATGATAAGCTGCAGTCCATATAGCAAAGCAAACCCAATATCAGCGCAGCAAATGTGGTACCTTCTTTCTGTTGGCTGGCCTTCAGCTAGCTAGTTTATCAAAATAAATAGTTCTGTGACCATTGCAGTCACTAAAATGCAAGATAATACAAATCAGAAAATAAAACAGTCAAGTGCTGAAAAACAGAAGCTGAACACCAATCTTGGGGTGTGTGTAGTGAAGTATCCTGTCAGTAAACAAAAATCGGTTCAAATTGATGTGCCTGTGTTTACAGAACTCACACAGTGAGTTCCTGTACCTGTTGCTGTTTGTATCAGCTGCGAGTTCTTCCTCAGGCTGTCACCCACACAGTGTAGATGTTTTTCCCATTAAGGGGTTCTGAACAGGATGGATTGCTAAGCCCCTGCCTTCCTGAAATAAGCTGCCTGGAGATACAATTTGCCTCTCATGTAGCATTTGTTCAGACCACAGGAGAGCCTGCTTATATGTGGTGCTGAACACCTCGAGGCTGAGAGTTCTCAGCCCCTTGCCCTGGCTTCTGCAGTTATTCCCACTCATATTTACAATTCCTCTGTAATTTCTCTCCCTTGGAGAGAAATTTCTCTCCCTTGGAGAGCTGTATTTCAGTTACACCCATAGGAAGAGACATTTTTAGTTCTCTGAGTGTGTGAGCATACTGGGAAAGATGGGCTATTTAACATTCAAACCTTGGGCTGACCATGAATGGTATCAGTGCTGCCTAAGAATAAATGGTTGTTTAGTCTGTTTTGCAGGCATTCTTTCACTGTCTCTGTTCAGAGAATGTAGTGCCTGAGAACAAGGTTGGCTGAGAAGAACATGGCATAAAGGAGTATGATTCCAAACATCCAGGCAGAGCAGGGATAAATCACCACCCAGTTAAATTCATCCCTTCTAAAAGAGGTGAGGGTAGTAGACTCTTAAGATGAATTCCAAACCTCGAGGACATAATTAAATCTTCTGTTTTAAGGACTGACTTAAGGAAGTTTGGTGCTGACACTCAAAGCTGTCACCAGGGTGGTAGGTTGCTGAGGCCATAAGCATTTTGGAGAGAATCCAGTTTAGTGTTGAGTCTTTTATTTCACTCCCCTTAAGGTGACATAGTGTGCACCAGCCTGGTCTCTTCACCCTGCTCTTGGATCAGCTGCAAGAGCTGGGTAGACCCTTGGAAGAATTCAGGTGCTTGTTTGATATGATAGCATGGCTGTGAACATGTTTAAAAGGCCAGTTGAAGGCTTAGATTTCAGGAGGAGTTGTGAAGCTTTTTAGTGGTCTCTGTGTGGAGTAGAAGAGATTCCCTTTAGTCTTGTCTAGGAGCACCTGAATTCTTTAAACTTGTTCTTTCTGTGTGTCGAAGGCAGCTGACAAGTCCTGTCTGCTGCAAAACTGCAGTCAGTGTAGTAAAACCAAGTCATCAACTGGGGGAGTGACTGCAGACCAGAAGGGTCCTAAATATGAGAACTCCTTTTAAAATACAGTATTCCCCTTTCCCTCCAATCAACATGTTTTTAGCAGAAGCTGAGAGGTTGGATCCAGAATGTTTTAAGTGTCATCATCCAGGGATTAAACCAGAAGTATGTACGTGGTCAGTGAGGCAGAATGAGCAAACTAACATTTCTGGGTTTATGGATTTCTTTCTGAAGCAATAGCATGGGCAATGGTTTTTCAACTGACTTTTTCATGAAAAAAAAGTAGGAAAAAGTAATGAAAAATAAGTAGTAGGAAGATGAGAAAGAAGTAAATAGAAAAGTCTGAAATTCTTTCAAAATGCACCTTTGGCAAAATACATTTGGCTGCTCCTAACAGCACCATTTAAAGGGAGAAGAGTATGCACTTCTAAAAGCTGGGAACCTTGATTACAGTAGCTCTACAACTTTGCAACTCTTCTGACTTGCCTGACCCCGCCAGTGCACGGCTTTTATGGCAGCCTTTCCTCCGCCAAGCAAAGAGGCTTTGCATCTATTCCTGCCCTCGCTGCAGGATGAGAACAGCTTGCCTCCAAAGCTGTGCCAAGCTGGGAGAGCCGCTGCTCCATGGCCTGCGGAGAGGCTGATGCCGCGTGCGGCTCCGGGAGAAAATCACGGCCTGCCGGGAAGCGCGCCTGGCGCTGCGGCGAGACCATTAGCGCGGTTATGTAAACAGGCTGAGTCTGCACTCATTGCAGAGCAGCAGGGAAAAGAAAGGACATTCCTGCTCCAGCTCCTGCCAAGGGGGCATAATTGGAGAGCGCTTTGGGAAAATTACTTCTGGGAAGGGGAGGTTGCAGCCTGAAGCACAAATATGTGAGTCACTCGGTGAATGCGGTGCAGGCATAGCATGTAAAGAGCACGCGCTGGAGAGTGTTAAATCTTACACAAACTCCCCCCCAGCTCTTCCTTTGGTTGTGAGGATCGTTTTCTGTGCCAGTAGAAAAAAATTTACTTGATTTACCAAAACCCCTGATCAGACAAACAACTTATTAGACCATAAAAATTCTCAAATGTTTCAAGGGCCTAAGCAGCAGCTACAGTCGTATTTAGACTTAATGAGATAAAAGGGAGGTTTTATATGAAGCCAAGGCTCCCTGATGAGTTTGTAATCCTATAAGAATAAAACAAAGCCATCAATCGTCAGCTTTGGGCTGAAATGTCCATGCTTCTTATGCTGTACATCAATTCAACAGTTGTTTGTGGATGTCGTCTTACAAAAGAAATAAATCAATAAAATACACTTTGGACAGAGTGGAAGAAGCTATTTTTTGTTTATATAATGATCTGTAAATCTCAGTACACCTTCATATGTTACAAACACCACCATGTTCACAGGAAAGGCGCGAATGCAGTTTAAACCCAGTCCTTTGAAAAGCACTTTTGCCCCCTCCTTTCTCACACTTTCCCTCACACAGTGGATCAGGCCTTTGTACTTGTGCTGGTCTGATTCATCTATTTGCATGCGGGATTTGATGACATCCATGGGAGTAGCTAATCCCCAGGCCAGGACTCCAGCAAAACCACCAGAAAGCAGCACAACAAGGAAACCTGCAGGAGACAGTGAAGGGAGAAGGGCAATTCACCTGCATCTCATTCAGCTACAACCATCTCAGATTTGACAACAAATTTTGGTAGCTTTCAGGAGTTTTGGGAGTTATTTTGTGCAGCTCTTGCAGTTGTGTGTTTCCAGTGATCTCAGAGAATTTTTGCACATGTGACACTTTGAACAGCATGTGAGCTAAATGTGGTACAGCCTGAGAGCACTCACGCCCTCTTCAGATGGATCTAATTTAATAATTCTCAGGGAGATGCTCTTTTGCTGAATCTTATCTATTCAATCTTTTCCCAAAGTGGATAGCTGCTTTTTGGAGCCAAATCACAACTAAGAACCTGAAGTGTCTTTACTTTCTCCACCTGGACTTCATATCCAAGCTCTGGACTGACCCTTGTCTGAGCTCCATGATGGCTCCCAGGAGCTTTGTCCATGTTTAATTTCTTTCTACCCTGTGTTTGCATGAACAGGATTTCATATCCACATTCAAGGCACCAGAGTTTGTGGTTAAAAAACCCTCCTGCAGGAGGAGGAGGAGCTGCTTAGGGACAAGGGGGGGACAGTGAAGCCCTCACATGCAGGCTGCTGGCACTAGGCCTGGGGCCAAAGCCAGCACACACAGAGCAACCCCTCATGAGGATCTGGGTGAGGTTTTATGGGTACTGGGTGATGTTTGCCCAGAGCCTGGTTTCCCTCTTAGTGTGGGACTAAATAAGCCATTTTTGCAGGTAATGCCAGATGCTTTCCAATACCTACCTGGTTTATTTCTCCCATCAGGCGTGAGCCAGTCGCACAGAGCAGAATAGGAAAGGAAATATATTGCAGAAGCAGAGCAATCCCTGCAGAGTAATGCAGAACAGCCCTTGTAGAGACCCCCAAAACCTTCCTCCTTGATGATAACCTTCAGACAGTGCAGAGACCCTCGGTACTTTGGCTTGGAAACAGGCTGATGTGTGGTGGAAGGGTTTGGGTTCCTCTGAGTCTGCATCCGAACTTTAGCCACTTCACTAGGGTTTGTCAACACAACCTGCAACACCAGAGAATGGCATGTTAACCTTTAACCTAATCAGAGCTTTGATCTCCCTCCTGTAAATTCTTGTCTGCCAGCTTTTCAGGCAGTAATATTGTCTGTGAGCTCCAGCAAGCTCCAGCCTCCTCCCCTCTGCCTGTGCTGCTCCACCCAGCAGCAGCAGGACACGTGTGTGAGCTGCACTGGGCAGGGAGGAAGGCAAGGCAGAATCAACACAGGATATTAAATACCTGTAGCTACTTGCCAAACTAGATGGGTGTGGAAAGAGGGATGTCCTCAGCCATAGGAAAGCACACATCAGGGCTCCTATTTGTATCTGTATTTGAACCAAGACCATCCAGACTATAAAAATGTAGCCCGTGTTGAGTCACTGACTGCCAGGATACACCTAGAGAGCTGACCCCGTGGACGGCTCTGTAAGAGGATTGTGACCAGGCAGATATTTCTGCCCAGCATGCCATCGCTCACCCTCCTCTGCCTGTGGGAAACTTCTCCTGGCCCCAGCCTCGCCCCCCTGTCCGAGGACACGGCAGCTTTGCCCGGCAGCATCACTTCCCCGTGGTACCCGCTGAGCTTTGAGCGCTGGCAGGGCAGCGCTGCGCTCCGCCCGCTCCTGCGGCGATGCTGGGAAAGCACCGAGCCGTGCTTGAGCCCAGAGCTGTGTCTGTCTTACACAAACACGCCGTCGCAGCCACTTGGGGAGTTTGCTGCCTATGCTGTGTTTTCTTCCTTGTTCTGCGTGTGCTGCCAAGGTCTGTGGCATTTTAATGGCACCTTCTCGAGCGTTCTGGCGCTCCAGACCAAATCCAGCACCAGCTGCCCAGCAGGACTCGGCCACGCCACGGAGCCGAGCAGGGAAGGGGCAGCGAGGGCAGAGCATGACCTCCCCTGCAAAAACAAACCCACCAGACTTGTAGCAGGCTCCCCTGTGGCCTCCCGGACCAAGAAAACATTCCCTGTTTTTCCAGCCGCCTGTGTTTGTGAACAAGATCTCTTGTTGTGCTTTCCCTGCGGGCTGTTTACCTACCCGGGCAGCGCCGGCAGCAGCTCCAGCAAGAGAAACATCCAGCTTGGAAGGCTTGGCATCTGCAGCCCCGTATCGCAGCTTGCAGATGGCACCGAGGAAGTTTTTGTATGTGCCAAAGGAAACGGAGGAAACCACTGATACAGCGAGGACTGATGCAGTCACCCCTTTGTAAAACCCGCGGACCTCGTGGGAAACAGAGGAGAAAGGAGACTTCTAAGAGTGAATGGCATGGGAAAGCATCTGCTCAAAAGCACTGGCTGTACATTGTTGAGTCAAAACTTATTCCCACCTTACAGCTCATCAGCAAAGCTAAATTTCACCCTGAGCCCTCTCCCAGCTGATGCCTGTATGCAGCTGGTGCCCGTCCTCCCCAGACTGCCAGAGGCAGCTCTGCTGCTCTGGAACAAGGCATCTGCAATTGGCATCAGCAATGCTGCTGAGAGGCACCTACCTTTTCTGTCCTGTATGTTTCCTGAACACAGTGCCAAAATCCTCTGTAGTGGTTCTCAGTCTGGATTCTCACCTAGGAATACAGGGACAACTTTAAAATGCAGATATCATACTAAAATAAATAAAACAACCAATGTCATAGCAGCAAACCAGATAATTAACCATAAAATAACTTAACAATTTAATTTTTTTTTGTTAGAGAAAAACCAAATACAGTGAGATATGGAGATGTAATGCAGATAAAGTATTATCGTGGGACTATTTTTTCTGAAAAGGAGGGGGAAAACAAAAGGGCCTCTTTGGTTTTGTTCTATAGTCAAGAAATAAAGCTCCAACAAGTACCTTTACTGTGTCCAGTGGATAACCCACGGCTGTGCTTAGACCACCTGAAACAGAGAATATGTTGGAGGTGGTTAACAGCACATGTCACAGCAGACCATTTCACCCACCAGAGAAGGGCACTGGGGAAAAGCAGAAAACAGCTCCAGAGCCCAGCTGTGCCTGGCACCAGACTTCTCGAGCTCCAGTAATGACGTTTGAGCCATGAATGACAGAAAAAAATGCAGATTTCTCTGTGTGACCAAGGCTCACCCAGAGGAAGAAACAGAGTGTGGGAAACCTATCAGGGAGGAACAAGACGGAGCAAGATGAGACAGGGAGAGACCCTGAGAGCGCTGCCCCACGAAGGATGAAGGGAGGATACCGGGCTGTATTTGTTTCCCCTCTCAGCTTAGGCACTAAAGCATCTTGGGACTATGAGCAAGCATCCTCACGTGAGCTGCAAAGCATCCTCACTCACACAGTCGGGAGCAATTTTGGTTGGCAGGGCTCGCGGGATTTGGGGCAGGGAGGGATTAGCGCTGGGAGTGTCCAGCGGAGCATCAGTGCCGCTGTCAATCCTCCAGCAACACCCACGCTCACTCCTAGAGCCTTAAAATAGCAGCTGGGTATGGATTAAAAGCTACTGCCTTAATGGCAAGTAAGGAGGGCTAAAGAGCTCCAACAGGGATTTCTCTCTGTTGCAATAATAAGTGGATCTCACCTCACTGCATTTCTCAGCTCTGAGCTAAGTGTGAGCAGGTAATAAAAGTGCTGATCAGAAAACTTCCTCCCAGCACATCACCTGCCAAGCTACCTGAGAGGAAATCAGGCTGGAGAACAATGGAGCTGTGTCCATGTGAGTTATTTAGACAGATATAAGTCCACAGAAGTGCAGGATGAGCCCGTCAGGCAGCCAGGCATTCAGAGATACAGGGCACATCTGGTGGCTCACCTGCTGAAAACTGCTCTCACTGAGCTCTTCTTTAAAAAAGAAAAATAAAACCCAAGCTATTTAAAAATGTGTTAGTTGATGTGGGCATGTTCAGCTATGATTACATGGCTGCTTGAGAGCTCTGGAAAGCTCTCCCATGCTCTGGAGAAAAGCAGCAGCTGCTGTTGTGAGTCACCAGGAGACAATCCCAAAGTGCATTACTCAGAGGAAAACAACCAACAGCACCTTTCTTGCAGAAAGTTGAGGTTTGTTCTTCAAAAGCATCTATCAAATCTGACACCAGATAAACAGCAATGAAGGGGGGAAAAGGGCTAGATGGAAGAGAGACAGTGATGAAGAGGAAGGGCAAGGGGGAATGCACAGGCAATAATATGACTTGGAGAAGTAATGGCTTTGGTCCAAGCAGAGAGTGACAATGCACAAAGTCATCTGGGGACACCTGCTCTGTCCCAGGTTCCTGGCCAGAGTAAACACAGACCCTGCCAGCCAGGGAAGGGCAGCATGTGAGTGACTCCAGGATGGCAGTGCTGACCTCACAGCCTCCCCCAGCCCAGGCACCCCACCTCAGCTGGGAGGTTTTGACACCTCTCATTGTTTTCAGAATTCCTGAACCTTAGAGGAGATGGGCATGGGCTGACCAGATGCTGGGGACACAGGAGCACCATGGACAGCTAAGTCCTGGCTCACTCCACTGGAAAAGGAAGCTTTGGCTCAGGCAGATCACATACCAAGGATGTTTTGGGTCAGTGTTTGACAAGAACTGACCTCCCTTCTGGAGAAATCACACGATAAGATACAAAGACAGCAGCCCAGTAGATTGCCCAAAACAGACTGTTTCAGCCCTAAAGGCTCCTGATCAACTTGATTCCAGTAAGGATCAAACATCTCCACTTGGGAGGAGACCATAACAGCAAATTTTTCAGTGATCCCAGCAAAGATGTGAATCCCCCAAACCTCCAAATAACCCAACCTGCCATGAACTGCACTACTAGGGGCACAAAGCACTCCAAGCAGTTGTCAGAGCTGAGGAGCTCAGCCAAGTCTATCAAAGGCTGGGGAATGAGGGCTCTGCACACTGTCACACAATATAAATAGCCTGGGACTAAGATAGCATGACCCACACATGCCCTGTTTGCACAGCAAAATTGAAGAAGGCCAGCAATGAACAGTGGGCATACAGGAGAGGTTCCTGTGGGACTCCTTATGAGTAATACTGCATTAGCTTGACAAAAAAAAAAATGGCAAAACCAGGGGAATTATCTTTTTTTTTTTTTTTCAGTGAGCCATTTTTTATGCCTCATTTATCTGAGATACTCCCAGGTATTGAGCAGAGCTTGCAGCATCCCCTACACACACAGAGTGCACAGAATGGATCACTCACAGTCCCTACACAAGTCAGGTCACTCTGAGCAAGCAACTCAAATAAGGAGAGATTCTGGTGGGATGGCAATCACAAGGGAGCAAGTGACAGAACCCACCAGGCTGCAACAGCTCTGAGCTGCTGGCAAACCTTGGCTGAGACACCCAGGGAGAAGCAGGGATCATTTTCCATATACTGGATGAGCAGACAGCAACTTTCAAAACCCTTTGTTTAGTGCAGAGTTGGGAACATCAGTGTCCCAGACCCTAAGCAAGCTGAGTTTCATTCAATCACTTGACCCTGGCAGGAGCTGCTTTAGCTGTAAGGAGGCAGCATGTTCCTTCTGCAGGGGGACAGTTTTATCTGCTCTTGGTCTGCATGCAACCTCCAAGCTGTGCAAAAGCCCAGTCCTGCTGCAGACCCTGCTGCACTCCCACCACTGGGTAAACCTCAGCTTTGCTTCCCCAAATCTTTACTCCTGACATAAGAGTCAAGTCATCCTGCAGTCATCACCAGCCCCAGCCATCAATCCCCATCCCCTGCCATGGCCCAGGCTGCTGCTCTAGCAGGGCTAGAAAGCATGCATGGGATCACAGGAAAGTTCAAGTCAGAAAAGACCTCAGGAGGTCTCCAGCCCAACCTCCTGCTCAGTTTTACTGGCCAGGAAGGACTGCTTCCTAAAACATCCAGCCACATTTGCTGGTTATAGAATGTCTCCACAGTCACTAAGCATATTTCTCTCATGTTTTTTCTATCTGGAGCCACAGCAGATCACTGTTTCTTGGGCTGAAGATGCTGAGTTTGTCTCATTGCCACAGAATCCATTGCCCAGAGGTGATGCACAGTATTTGTGCAGCTGCCTGAGGCAGCCAGAGGCTGGAATTCCAATGGGCATGACCTCTGCTGTTTTTCAGACATGCTTAAGCCATGCTTTCTCCAAGAGACTCTGAAAATAGATCTAGGTCACAAGAATGTAATTTAATAAACAGATTTTTTTTTTTTATGTTGCCTCAACTTGCTTGATGTTCATAGACTCCTTAGGAACACAAAAACTGCTTCAGCTCTAGCAAACATAAACCCCAAAACAAGCTCAGCACCAAAACCATCCCAGTTCTTGCAGGATAGATGTCCAACCCCAGGAGCTGTCCCATCTGAGGGGCAGGATGATGGCCCTGAGACCCTGCCCAGGTACCTCCCATGTGTCTGTGGGCAAGCTCTCACCTCTGCCAGCCAGTGAGAAGTTGCAGTATCCCCCCTAGAAAAGCTCTGAGCTGGACATAGAGGACAGGATGGAAAATCTTGCTCTCTGACACACTGAGGTCAGTGAAGTGCTTTACAACAGGCTAAGACTTTTCTGGTTCCAGCTGGATCTCCAAACCTGCATCCCCTCAGGCTGAGCCTGTATCCAGGGCACCCAGGGGAGATTCTGCTGCATGGCTGGGCAGAACACGATGCTGGAGCCTGGACAGGGGTCACAGCACAAACCCTGGCTTTGCATGAGAGCTAAGGCAGAAAGCCAAGATGAATGGCCATGTTCAAACTCTTGTTTTCAGCTCTCCATGGTCCCTTGCAAAAGAAGTTTGTTCTTAAGTGGCCTGTCTCAAACTGTGCTAAAAAAGCAAAGGAGTCCAAGCAACAAATGCAATCATCTCTGCCCCACCATGAACATGAAGTCTGAGAGGAGGTTTCATTAATCCTTCTGGGATGGATATCCCAATGCCAGCCCTAGGACAGGGCTTTCTTCTCCACAGGGTGCTCTGAGGTCAGAAGGGAAACAGCAGGAGAAAGACAAGCTATCATGGTGGGGCTGGTTATATCCCCCCTCCCATGAAGGGTCTCCCAACACCCCTGGAAGACCAACACCCCAAGCCTAGGCACAACAGGCACCTCCAGGGCTGGATGCTGCTGAGATGCCAAACCTCACCCCACTTGCACATATTGGATGATGAGCAATTAATGGGCAGAGTAAGACTCAGCATGGTCCTTCCCAGGACAACATATCTGCAGCAGGACCACAGGCTGCTCCTGGTGAGGGAAAATGCCAAATTTCAGCAGATGTCAAAGTGAGATCTGTCATGCAGGCTTGGGCTGGATGTCTCAGCCACCTAGTAGGTTTACCTGGCCTTTCTGACAGTGGTGACCCAAACGCTTTTCTCATGGTATTTATTGTTATATATTATATTGGTATATTATATATATATATATTATANACTAAATCTAACGAGATTTCAGCGAAGAACTGAGACCAATGGGCACGATTTGTCATTTAAAACAAGGATGGGTTTGAGCAGTACATGCTCTAAAAATGTGTAGAATTTAATCACACTTCTCTCCTGTTACTTTTTTTATATACAGCTAACCTACTTTCTCCCAGATCAAAGCCTGCTGCCTGGCTCGCCTGCGCTGAGATCATCACAAAAGCAAATACATCTTAACCAAAGATAATGCAAAGGTCGTTCATCCAGACATTTTGAATGCAATTAGAACACTGTGCTTCCTCCCCTCCTGTCTCACAAATCACATCCTCAGCCCCCCAGAGCCACCATCCCAGCAGCCTGCTGATGCCAAACACGTGAGGGTTTCGCTGTCAGGGCTATACAAGCCGGTTTGTATCTGCACAAAACCTATTACATTCTGTCTCTTCCTATTAGAGTTTCACCCTGTCCCACTGCAATCGGACTCAAGGAGATTGCAGGCAATGACCTCAGCTGACCAAGCTGCAGCACTGCCTCTCCAGCAGCTCTGTGAACCTGCTCCGATGACATTTCCCACTTAATAAGGAAGAAAACACTTTTCACGAGCAGCCCCCATCGAATGACTCTCAGCTCTGCTACTGAGACCTGCTCTTCAGCTGAGCATGAAGGAAACACAGCTATCTGCTTTGCTCAACAAGCACTAATTCATGTATTTACCTCCGATGGCCCCAGCAATGAAATCCATCCAGAGTGCGGCCGCTGCCGCAAGCACCCTGACGAGCGCTGGGCAGGAAGGGCAGGGACGAGGATCCAGTTCAGTCTTCCCAGAGCCCTGCCAGTCCTTCAGACACACTGATTTGTAATATAAATCACCTTCCTACAGCCTTCTCTTCTTGCCTCTGGGGATTGTGAGCCTTGTGGGTACTTGATGAATTTGTACACTGGCGGCAGAGCTGGGAAGCCTGGAGCTGTTCCAGGAGCACAGTGAATAAATAATCCCATGAAGCCCTGAAATGCTGTGCCAAAGCTGCTGTTCCCAGTGCCCTTTTGCCTGGAAAGTCCTGAGGGGTGGTGACTCTCAGGGCAAGGCTGGCTGGGAAGGGGCCATGCCCTGCTGTACTTACTAGCCCCAGAAGACAGCTTTGCACACTTGTTAGCCAGAGGACACTGTTGGCCTGTGCCATGGAGACGCTGCATTTGTGGCTATTTGCAGGATTCCTCCTTCCCCTATCCCAGCCCACTCTTTCTCCTTCTGATGGACCACACACCCTTTCCATTAATGGAAATCCCTTCTGTCTTTACCAAGCCATTTTTCTTGACTTTCCTCATGCACGAAGCTGACCCTAACTTCTACATAGATGGATTATGGATTATTCCCCATGGATTATTACCCACTCACTATGTATAAAAATTGTGAACCCCAGTAATTAATCCAACCACATCCAGAGTATTTCCTTCTATTTCACACAGCAGCAGCATCATTTCCCCAGTCCCTAGAGCAGCTTGTCCTCATTTCTTGCTCAGATTCCTAGCCCCCTTTCCAATGTCAGCTCCTTGTAGAGAGACCTGCTGATCAAAGGGAACCAAGAGTTCAAGGAAATGTCATATTGCCTGGTTTTGCACAACAGTCCCGTTACCAAGGGCTGACTCATCTACATGTGGGAGGTTAAGCTTTGCCCAGAGAGACCCTGGAAACTAAAGTCCTGATGCAATGAAGGGCTTGCCAAGCCGTGACCTGAATTTTACCCCTCTTGTAGAGGTTTTCCCGGGTCAGAGCCAAGGTACATTGGCAGCAAAGGGAAAAGAACATTTCATGGCTGCTGCCCCCTGGGTTGGCTTTACAGGGGAGCTGAGGACTTCAGTACACAGTGCCATTTCCTGCACATTTTCCAAAAACCTGTTTCTCACTGAAGCATGTGTTTTGGGGCTGCTGTGCCAGTGACATATAGCACAGTTCTGTGTGAGGGCACAGAGTTTCGGGGAATTGAAAATGAAAGTATTTTTATTAACTTGCTTCCTCTGATTTTTTATGCATCCTTCCATGAATGCTTTCTGTTCTGAAGAGAACAGATTATTCTAGTTTAACATCATGCAAGGACAGCAAAAAACTTAAAACCAGAAGTAAAATATTATCTAGAGAGGTAGCAATGTAGCTGCAAAAACGCACTGGGTTATTTAGTAGCTCTTCCTTTTTATACGTGGTGTCCAACAGGATTTATTAATGGTTAATCAACAGTCTGTGCATACCAAGTGCAGGTAAATCTGTTGTTTCCTCCTCTCCCATCATCTGATTCTGCTGCTGTCCTTGCAGGACCCTTCCAGCAGCAGAACCAGGGATGGGATCTGTTGTGTCAGTGACAAACAGGGACAAGGACACAGTCCCCTGTGGAGGGGCAGCCTGGAAGCACATGGGGGGGGGGGGGAATTTTTTTACACATTGCAATGACTGGTGCCATATCAGCAAGAAAATAGAGACTAGCTGGCATTTCTCACTGGCTGACTAAAGCATTGAGGCTAATTAGTCTTTTCCATGAAATATCAAAAGACCAAGCAAAATTCCTACCTTCTTTAGCTGAGCTGAACAGCTCAAAGGGAATCGTCCTCATGAAATCTTCTGAGACTGTAAAAAAAAAAAAAAAAAAAAAAAAACCAACTCAACCCCCTTCCTTTTGTGAAAGAAAATTAATTCCTTGTTTATTTTTTTAACATCCATTCACACCAATGCTTCTATCAAAATGTCACTTGCTTTATATAGAAGAAATCTGACTCCACAACCTTTTGATAATGGTTTTGGTCACTTCAATGGGGTGTACCAGGAGAGGTACTTTCCATTTGACTGGAATTGCTTTACAAACAGATGTCATTCAGAAGGTGTCCATATGAAAGAAGAATATTTTGGTGCTTGAACAGTTTCACCTTGCCCCATGAAGGTATCACTGGGACAGCCAGCTCTGGAGGAATGCACACACAGAGCTGCTCCAGGGACATCTGCCTCAACCAGGGCTTAGCAGAGTAACATGAGCCTCAAGCAAACACAGTCAACACTACAGCACTCTCTGCTTCTGGTGTGCAGTCAGGACTTAGGGAAAATAGGATCCACTGCCAAGCTCAGCCTGGCCACCATGTGATAGCAGCAAGGCAAGAGTCTTCTGGAAGAGGAGCCCCACACAAGGGTTCAAGGGCTCACACGAGAGCAGGTACTGAGGAAGGAAACCCCATGTGAGAAATGAAGCCTGTGCTACTGCTGGCACACTCCAAACAGCACAGACCAACTCCCTGCAGAAGAGAGGGACCCTCAAGGCAGAAATTCAACTTCCCTTACCAGGACTCTCCCCAGAGACAGAGTCCTTGAAGTCTCACTCTTCTTCATACCTTGCTGAAGGAGCTTCCTCCTCCATCCTCTCTCCCCTAGATTTCAGAGATCTGTCAGCCCCATTCATTTACCAGAACCAGGCCCCCCAGTGCTACAGGCCAATAGAGACAGTCCAGAAAATCCATCCCAAAGAAATCTTGAGTTATCAGGCATTTTTCTCCAAGATTAAATATGAATCATTCCTGTCCCACTTTGACACAGTGTCCAAGGACTGCAGATCCAGAGATCACTGCTAGTCTAGCTTGCAAATAAACACCACGGTCCACATCTATGCAGGGAGGAGAGAAAGTGCCTGGTCCCAACCTAGGTGATCCAGGCTCTAGGAAATCACACACCAAACATATTTTGAGCCTCCACAAGGGTTAGCATTCCACGAGAAATAAGTCATGAGTTCTTTCCTTCAGTAGCAAACTGCTCAAGAGTGATTTGTTCAAAATGGGCCAATTTCACAGGGGGTTTTGAGAAAGCAGAGCATGGAAGGTGCTGTCAGATCAAACCACAGATCTGACAATATGAAGCAATCTGCAGGAAATCATGAAAGTGGGTGATAAGAAGTAAGGAAGGCCCTAATTTTGCCCACTGTGTGATGGATTAAACATTCCATTTGCTTCACAGGAGGAAGCAGCTGTCTGCCCACTCAGGCAGAGAGAACTGCTCCACAGCAGTGGCAGAGGGTCTAGAGGACTGGTACAAGTGATGGAGCAAAAGGGAATGTGGGAAAGGGAGCCTTTAGGCAGGCAATCCGTGTTAAATAGCATCATGCAGGTGATACAAAGTAGCACAGGCCTCCTTTTACTGTCTTCTTCCTCAGCTCACTCACAGGATTTTACCGACTCCATCCATCCTGCAAAGCCTGTCCTCTTTCAGCTCTGCCACCCCCTGCCAGCTCACCCAGCCAGGTTTGCTGAGAAAATGCTCCTTCCTCATTTCCTGCCATAACGAGTTGCATTTTCCATCCCACCTGCACTGTGCACTCACATGCACATCCATTAATTCCTGTCCAGTTTCTTTTGGAAAAATCCTTGAGTGGAGGGACTGTTCAAACAGCGTTACCCCGCTTGGTCACCGGGCTGTTTGCACATTGCGGAACAGGAAAGAGTGACACCAGCAGAGCTGAGCTGGCAGAGCCTGGCACTTGGCTTGAGAGGTGGGGGTGGAATGGGGGGTGGGACCTCCTGGCTCCAGCTGTGTTATGGATTTTCAAATCAAAGCAGCTCATTGTCCTTTATCTCAGGTACTAAAGGAAAGCCAATAATTCCAAGGACTCAAGAACTCACAGCAGGAATCTCACAGCAAAATAAACAGAAGCAGCAAGGAAACCACTCTGAGCATTGGCAACTGCATCAGGTGTAAATGATACGTGGTTTCATCTCTGGAAAGCTGAAATGAGGTTGTAATGTTTCTACACACATTCCCAAGGAGAGGGAAAATACTACATTTACGAGAAGACTGAAGATGATTGCAGTAGTTTAGGAAGTCACAGATTTTCTGGCTTTGGGCAAGTCATTCCATCTCCCTATACCTAATCCTGTCATCAGCATAACTGGTGTGTCACTGCCATGAGGACACTGCAATGACCCAGACACTTCTCAGAGAGCCACAAGTCTCTGTTCAGGATTAAATAATGGGAAAAGGTGGAAGTAACAATATTAGCACCCATCCTCCACAAACACCCCTGTGAAATTATGTATATATTAAAAATTTAAAGGGTTACATAGATCTTTCTCCAAAATCATAGAATCACACAGTCATAGAATGGTTTGGGTTGCAAGGGACTTTAAAGATCACTGAGCTCCAACCCCCACGCTGTGGATAAGGACACCTTACTCATGACCAGGTTGATCAGGGCTCCATCCAGCCTGGCCTGGACCACTTCCAGGGATGGGGGAACCACAACTTCTCTGGGCAACCTGTGCCAGTGCCTCATCACTGTCACAGCAAAGAACTTCACCCGAATATCTAATCCAAACCTACTCTCCTTCAGTTTGGATCCATTCCCCTGTGACCTGCTGTGACATGACCTTGTAAAAAGTCCCTCCCCCTCTTTCTTGCAGGCTCCCTTCAGCTACTGGAAGGCCCTGGTTACATCACCAGCTGCACAGTAAGAAAGAGGAAGTTTGACAGTGCACCACCACAGCAAGCTCTCAGGAAGGATTTTATGCCAGTCTGCATTACTAGCACTGTAGAAGAACTCCTTGCTGTGGTGGAGGACAGGGACTGTTACTGACTTTCTGACTGCTTTTTGAGCCTTTTTCCAACCTCTTGCACATTTTCTGCACTTTCTTCATGAACAGAAGATGTAATCAGTGACTTGGCAGCAGGCTTGTCGAGCCAGGAGCAGAGGGAGGCACTCACCTTCCTGGCCTGCTTTTCCCTAGCACCAGGCAATGAAGCACTCTTTATTTCATGATGATGCTAATGTGCAAACCTCAACTTTTTCAGCAGAGGCACCTCAGGTGTGAGACAGGAAAACACAGCAGTTGTAGTAGGAACAGAGACAAGCTCCCAGCCTATTTATTGATGTTGCTGGTGCACTCCCAGTGCTCTCTCCAGAGTCTGTGTCCCTGTATCTTTTTTTTGCAATATTCCCAAACTGTGTCTCCTTGAGATCTCTGCTTCACACCAGTGAAAAATCTATGAGATGCTACATTATTGACTAGCCAATGGTCTTCTTCCTTTATAACTAGCTGATTTTATATGACTTAACAACCTCAGAGCTATTTGGAAATTAGAAAGAAAACTCAACTCTAGAACTATAAGGCTTTATTGTCTGGGACTTTGAGATCAGCTGCTAAAGTCACATGGCAAAGAGTTACTTAACTGAAAAACCTGGCACCAATGAGTTCAGAAAAGGGAACTTTTTCTAAATGCCAGCATTATTATGAGCTTATGTTGAGAAGGGATATATACAGAGGAATTTTATCTTGCAGAAATAGCAAACAACTGAAACTACAATGAATTAATTTAAGTCTTCAAGCAAGAGCTAAGTACGTCCCTTTAAAATACTGCTACAAAGCAAGTTTAATGCTGGAGAAGAACCCCATGTTGTTGTTGGGGGGGCAGGCAAACAGCCTCTGATACCCATCCTGACTTGATTGATACTAATACAGGGATCACTGCCACAGATCTTTGCAAGCAGTGTGCACTGTCCTAGTGCAGATATAGACCCATTTCAGCAGCAGGTGTTCAGTCCTATAACTCCAACATTAACCTGACTTTTTCCATTGGCCCAACCAGGAGAAAAATTTAAATCTAAGCCAGAAGTTTCCATAGCTTTTTCAGGAGCACTCTCAACCTTAACAAAGAATACTCAGACACCAGAACTTACAGTACCAAGCTCTGAGTATCATAGGAAGTGCAGTCTCACTTATCACCTGACATTTGTTCAGGAGCCATAGGAGTGTCCACTTTCCAGAGTTCATGGGAAGTTTCTGTAGAGGCACAATGTCCTGCCAAGCCTGTTCTTTTGTTTTACAAGAAATGGGTGCCTTTACTATAGGGCTATTGCAACAACAAACATTCCACATAACAATTGGAAGCCCACAAATGACCCAGGAGGAAGTTGCCTTGAAGGCAGACCAACATATTAAAAAATTGTCCAGACATAAACTTTAATTGCTGTGTGCCTAGTCTGTTAAATAGCCTAGCATTTAGATTTAGCTGGACATCTGGTCTCCCAGTCATTGACTTTACATGTGAATACAACTTGTGCCTGAGGATTTCAAATACATGATGTTGAAAGTATATTTTTATACCTGTTGGCAGTGAAAAGCCATTGGCCTCACAGAAAGGTTCCTGTCAGAGCAGGGTAACTTAAAAACAAAGCCATGAGGCAGGCAAAGGAGGTTCTCCTAGTTTTACCTCCTGTTCCCCTGGGCCAAATCAGCATTACCAGCTTCCTTATCTATAAAATAGGCATAATTGCACATTTTTACCTCACAGAAACAGCCTGAGGCTTAGGTTATACTTTCTGCAAATTCATACGGGAAAAATTCTATAAAGATGCCAGTTACTGAGCTTTTATCTTCCTTTCCTGAATGATTTCCCAACAGTTTTTCTCACTGTCACCAAACACAAGTGTATTTGCTGAGTGGCTGAGTAATGTGAAGAGGGAAAGGTGGGTAAAGCTGCTGGGCTGATAGATGTGACTGGACTCAGTGCCCACTCTCTCATCTCAGCATGCCTCTTCCTGGTCCCTGGCATCTTCAAACTGTGATGCTAAAGAGCATTTGGGTTCTGCTGGAGACCTGCTCTCAGTATCACTGGTTGCATGGGCATGCAGAGTCTTCTGGCCCTCTCCAAGGAAGGCCAGCAACTAAGAAACCTGCTCCACCTGCAGCAAATATAAGAGAACATAGGCCTTGTAATAACTAAAGTACTTTGGACTCAGGTTCTTGCCCAAATACACATTAAAAATAATTATAATTTCTTAGCCATCATAGTGTTATCACAGGCCAGAGACAAAGATGGGACCTGTGCTAAGAGGAGACAAGACTCAGCATGGGTGTGTGTAGGTCTGCCCTCTCTGAGCCTTCTTGCTGACCAGAAAAAAGACAGAAAAGCAGAAAACTCAGCAGTTTAGTTAAAAAAACCCCAAAATATGTATGGTCTTTGAAAACAAAGACAATGCCAAGGAAAAGACTTTGGACTAATGCCTATAGAGAGCTTTTTCTGGATTTTTGGTCTGCTCATTTCTCATCTGCTTACAGGGAAGCAAACCCAGGGGTTTGCTATGGTTTTGTGTTTCAAATAAAGCACAAGACAAGTGACTATGAACAGGGATAGATTCTCCCTCAGAATGACCATAAATGTTGTGGACTGTTTAGTGTGCAGGTTATGCTTCTTTCTCTTCTCCAGCACACCAGTAACCCAAGCTAATCCACATACACGTGTAGCAGAGGCTGAGACAAACAGCAGAAGGTGCATGTCAGAACTTGGCCACTTCTGCTTAAACTGGAGAAGGGCAGGCTTTCCAGAGGTATGTGCTCCCAGTAATAAAAATGTTTCCATTTTACCAGGATAAAGCATGGAAAGTTGGAGCTGGACTGAGCTTTTCAAGGCACCTTACAACTTACAGCATACTAAGCCACTCCTGTCCCCCAGCACCTCTGCTCTGCTTCTCACAAGCCCAGCATTTCAGATATTAGCCAGGGCAGTCGTTTGTCTGCCATGATTTCCCTGGGAACAGAAGAGGCCTTACATGCTGGGACCCTGACCAGGACATTCTGGGGGATCACAGAGCCTCCAGCCATCAGCAGATCTGTAAGCAAGGCAGCTCTGCTTCAGCAGCACTCAGCTCTTGTACAACTGCATCAGTTGCATTTCATGCTTTGAAACACCAGCCTTATCAAGGGATTCTATCAGGTTGGGAAGTTTCAACACCATATACAGTACCTTTGAAGCCAGTGGGATAATGACGTCAGAGAATACCCTAAAGCCACCCAAGGTCATAAAGTTAATGGGTAATAAAGCCATCTAGTCCCCTGAGAATAATGCCTTAGCTGCTCTGTCTTCAAGTACAGCAGCACCCAGAGGTTCTGGATCTGACTCGGTAACAGAACATCGAGTGGGACAATGCAAACAACAAGTAGGGCAGCAAACACGAGAGTGTTTAGGAAAACAAAGAAAATGGATCTCAATCCACACAGAGGTACCCAGTGAAGTCACCTGGAGAAGATTATTTTCAGACAAAGGGGTGCTTCTATACAGCAGCTCAGTGCCTGCTTGTTTCCTATGTACAATGTGTCCCAATGTTTCTCTCATTTCACCACTTGGATTTGTCACTGCTTTAGATGCCAGCCATTGTGTAAAACACTTGATCATCAAGCCTGGTTGTGCTGGACTGCAGTTTCTGGGAAATGCAAGGTTTTCCTTCAAAGCAGTTTGCTGCTGTAAATAGAATGTTCACATTGCACATGGTCTGAATGCCACCCACATTCACATATCATGGGGCACACAGAGGGAGCTGCTGCCCCAAAGAGACTGAGAAGAGTGATTCAGGGAACCAAAGAAGGTGCTAGGAAGAAGCTCAAAATCCAGCCACAGCTCAAAATAGAAAGAGAAACTGATGCATTTTTCTGGGTAACACGATGACAGCTGAAGCTGTGATGATGCAGCAGTTCACCCTAGAAGTTAAGGAAGGGTCTGAAGGCAGAAGGCTGTATGAAGGAGAATTCCCATGCAGGGTAGTCCCAGAGCTGGCCAAGCCTCAGCAAAGCTCTAGGGAGCAAAGGCAAGGCTCCCTCATCCACCACCCTCCACACTGTAGTGGGACCTTTCTACTGGGAAATGGCCAATTGTTGATGCCAAATTCACAAGCAAACAGAAAGATTTTGAAACACCTGAGTCAACAATGTATATTTTATTGCATGCCACTGCCACCAGAATTTCAACGAGTTAAACAAAACTCCACATTTTTGCTCCTTTCCTACTTCATTCTGCCCTGCTGCTTCATGTTATACTTACCTGCAGTGTTTATTGTCACACTGCTTGCTCTCTGCCTTTTTCTGTTCCATTCCCTAGTCTCCTGACCCCCTTGAGCAGGTCTCAGTTTGGTGGCACCTTCACAGATTTCCTCTGTGTGCCATTGAGGACAGCAGGCAGCCATCAGGGTCACCTCTTGCTGCAGAAATGAGGAGAAACTTCCTCTGCTATGTCACCCCTCCAGCATCCTCTGCAAAGCCTCTTCCACCTCAAAGACAAAGGGACTAAGGTAAGAGGTTCTTTGAAGGATTAGATTAGGTTATAACCTTTTCTCTCAGACACATGGCAGTGCAGCTGCTGTACATGCTGGTAGACCCTGTGTGTTTCCCAAGCTGCTCTGGGCTCTTTCTTTTCTGTCTGCTTTATTTGAGGGGCCCACATTTTGCCATGCAGTTCAGCAGTCCCAAAGAAGAAGAAAGCAGGAAAAGCACAGCTCCTCACTCCAGCACTCCAGGGGATGCTTCCCAGCAGTTGTAAGCTGTGTTTGGAACAGGCTTAGCAGAATGAGAAGGAAGGCAGTCACAGCTGAGCCTAATCCATGGAGCCTGAAGAGCACAAGAGTCCCAACAGGCATCTGAGCCAGAGGCATTACACATCAACAAAGCCAACACAAGATCAGACACAGTTTCTGAAAAATCTAGGAAAACAGCTTAAGTGAAGATGAGAACCATTAAATCTGGTTTCCTTCTGTGTCAGGTTAGGTGTCCTCTCCAAAACTATATCTATACTGCACACATATGGCCCTGGATGAATAATCAAAATACTTGACCTAAGAAATACTACCCAACTGTAAGAGCTCTAATACTTCCTTCCATTTATCACACAAATACCAGCATCTCTATTGACTCACTGTCCCACCCACACACAGGATTAATAAACTCATCCACATTCACACAGTGCTGCCTTGCAAGTGTAACTTGAACTGACAACAAAACAAAACCCCAAGCAGGAAAAAAATGAACAAAAGACAAACTCCCCAGTGGGACAAAAGCCATGCTCATGCCTTAGTGAGCCAGCCCTGGAGATCTCAGACTTTATAGCAATGAGCCCTTGATGTTCTCTGCACTTTTTTTAGTACATAAAGTGGCTGCCACCCCTCTGAAGTGCTCCAATGGGGTTCAGTAGCATTGAATGAAACATTCTGTAATATTAAATAGAGCTTATTAGGAACAGCTCAAGCATACAGGAACAAGACAGGCTTTGGGAGATTGCAGCAACCTGGGAGGGGCTGCACAAACATCAACAGCAGGATTAGAATTTAAGTGATCTTGACAAACTGGAAATACAATCTGGAAAAAGTAATTTAGCATGAACAGCTAGGAACAACTACAGAAAAAACCTGCAAGGTCAAGGTAGGGAACATTGTGGCCCACAGCTGATCCACCAGAAGGGACCTGGAGCACCTCAGTCACAGGCTGATACTGCCCATAAGTGAACAGTATCATATCAGGTTATGTTATGCTGTGTTGTGTTAAATATTATGTCTCTTGTAAATATCTGATCTCATATTCAGATACATGAACAAGCATTGTCTGCAAATAGCCAGGGTAATCTCCCAGAACTCACTCAGCAAGGCCTGAGGGCTTGGTTCAAGGAACTCCACATAAAGCTGAAGAAAGAGGGGGTAAGAAGATCCAGAGATCAGAAGATAATTATTAATATAATTCAGAGAAGAAAAGACTAAGACTGAAACCATCTTCAGATAACCTAGAAGTGCCTATGAAGAAAGAGGAAATATTTTCCCTGACCACAGTGGGCAAACATTAGAATTACAAAACCACTTCTGGTAGAGAAGGTAATTCCTCTGAGACAGATTGTTGGGGAGATCAGAGGATTTGAATAACAGATTAAAACACTTTGGCCAGGAACCTTTTAGGTGAAGCTGATCCTTGCAAGGCTTGTGCTACAAGACAGAGACCTATAACATCCAGATTTTCACCTGCAGAACTCTGCACATGACTAGCTTCCCCCATGGATCCAGGGTACACAAGAGTCACAGAAAGTCACTTCCACTCATATATGGATAAAATGCTTAAGGAAAAACGACTGATCAGGGATTCCTGTCTGGTCTCAAGTACTGTCTGTAGATGTTCAGTAAAAGGTTCCTGTTGGAGGTGGGTGATAGAGCAGGGGTGGGCAGCTCCCAAAGCCATTGATGCTGTGTCAGAGGACAGGACCAGCCCTTCCACCTGCACTCCAGTACCAGCCTGTCATCCCCAGGTAGGGCAGGTGTGTGAATGAGGGAACTCAAAGCATCCTAGAGACACCTTGGTGTTTGATTTGATTTGATGGGTGTTAGAGGTGAGAAGGAACCCAAATGAGCATTGGATTGGAAGATATGGGTAATGTCAGGAATTCATTGAATGTTTTGCATTTACATCTTGTCTACTTATTAACTGTAATGATAGTCCAAGAGCTGCTAAAACTGGGACAGGTTCTCACTTTTCTTCTTCTACTAGTAGTTTCAGACCTCTTTGAAAGCATCCTTGTCTTTGTTCATTTGTTTCTGTGTTTTCTTTGCACAGAAGGTAGAAGCTGGATTGATTTTTAATGTTATTCCACTGCAAGATTTTACTGATTTTTAATGGAGCTGCTACACCTAAAAAAAACCCTGCCAGACCATGGAAAGCAATTTAAAAAATAAAAAAAGGGAATAAAAATTCACCTATCTGTTTTTTTCCATTCTGCTTCTGGAATTTACTCTCTAAAATCAATTTAGACTGTGCAGGCCCTGAAGAAGATCCTGTTACTCTAAGCAAAGCTGGAATAGGCTACTTATTGTTCTAGGCCACTGGTATTCCCCTTTCTCAGACATTGCCTGCAGAAATAACGAGCAGCTTAAACAGGGCTCCCTTTTCAAACTGTCAACAGCTTGAGTTGCCCATTTAAGCACTCTGGCATCAGAGCACCCTGAAGCCAGGCAATGTTAGCAGGAAAGCAGAATTAATGCAGAACAAGAAAAGCCTGTGGGGAGGGAGAGGCCCCTTGAGCAGGGTGAAGTGCAGCAGTGCTGTGTAACACTGAGATCCAGGGCTCCGCAAAGCCCCATGGGCAGCAGGCTACTCGTTTGTGGCTTTGGCCACCAAAGAATCTCATTCCCACACTTCCCATTGTGCCATGGGGTCAGCATTTAGCACGAAGCCCATATCTGCTGGTGCAACCCTTCCTCCCCTCTCTGGGACAATATTTTAGGGGCAGTCTGGTAACAGAATCATAGAATGGTTTGGGTTGGAAGGGACCTCAGAAACCATACAGTTCCAATCCCCCTGCCATGGGCAAGGTCACCTCTCACTAGAACTGCTGGCTTGAAGTGCCATTCAATTTGGCCTTGAACACTTCCAGGGATGGGGCATCCACAGTTTCTCTGGAAACATGTTCCAGAGCATTGTCAGCAGGTTGAGGGGGATGATCCTGCCCCTCTACTCAGCCCTGGAGTGCTGTGTCCTGCTCTGGGCTGCTCAGTAGAGGAGGGACATGGAATGAGTACAGGAATGAGTCAGCAAAGGGCAACAAAGTTGATCCGGGAACAGGAACACGTCTCTTGTGAGGAAAGGCTGATGCAGCTGGGCCTGTTCAGCCTTGAGAAGAAACCACTGAGAAGGGACTCAATCAATGTCTATGAGTATCTGAAGGGAGGGTGTCAAGAGAGTGGATCCAGGCTCTTATTGGTGGTGCTGAGCAAGAGACAAGGGGCAGAAACTGATGCACAGGAAGTTCTGGCTGAACATGAAGAAGAACTCCTTTACTGTGCAGTGATTGCAGACTGGAACAGATTTTCCAGGAATGGTCTGGAGTTTCCCCTCAGTGAAGGTATTCAAGAACCAGCTGGATGCAATCCTGTGCCACGTGCTCAAGTAGAAAGGTTGGACAAGGTGACGCACTGCGGCCCCTTCCAACCCCAGCTGCTCTGTGAAGCTCTCCCTGGAGCCTTCTCTTCNGCTGGGCTGGGCTAGGCGGGGGGGTGCGCAGCGGCGGAGCGCGGAGCGGCGGCGCGCAGGGCCCACGCTGCCGGCATGGCTCTGGATTTCCTGGCGGGATGCGTTGGCGGTGAGCGTCGGGGTCTGCGGGGGGGGAAATGACCATTAAAAAATGGTGGNCTGACTCCCCAGCCTTTCCCTGTAACAGGGCTGACAAGCATTTTACCCCTGTTAAAAGGGGGCACCCTCTCCAAAGTCTTCATGCTATCAGCTCCTCAGGCTTTCCAACTACAAGTGCCCAGGGAAGCCTCTCCCAGGAAGCAAGACCCCCCAGGACAGCCTCCCCGGGCACCCAAAACAACCGAGGTGCTATTGATGCTCCACAAGAGGGATGCTCTACCCCCACCACCTCCCAATTTTTTTTCAGCCTTTCCTTCCGGTTCATTATGCAGCTGTTGCAGAGCAAGTGACAGGTTGAGGGCGGGGAGAGAGGGAGGTGCCGAAGGGGAGCGCGGTCTCGGCACCCCCGGCACCGGCATCTCCATCCCGTCCCCGGCCGGGAGCCGCCCCCGCGCGGCCGCCAGTGGCTGGGGGCGGCCCGGGGGGAGTTGTCCCTTNCAGAAAAATAGCTGAAAAAGGAAAAGGGGAGTAAGGGGAGAAATATAAAAAGGTAGGAAATAGAAAAGAGGCGTAGAAGGGGATAGAGCGAAATGTTTTTAACATGCGGAAAAAGGCAGGCAGGTCGGCGGGGAGGGCCGGGCGCGGCGCTGTTATTTTGGGAGCGGAGGATGGTGCCGGCGGCGATGAGAGCGGCCCCGCCGCAGCAGGGGCCGAGCCCGGGCGGGGAAGCTCTCGGGGGCTCCCCTGGGCGCAGAGCCGGGTCTGCCCGAGGGGGCTGGAAGGAGCGGGGGACGCGGATGGGGATGGGGTCGGGGTCTGGAGCGAGCGCAGGGGCAGCGGGGCGGTCCGGAGCCCCCACTGAGCACAGCGACCCTGGGCAGCTTTAAGATGGAGAGGGGAGAGCACGGACACGCGTCCTGCGCTTCCCCGCGCATCTGCGGCCGCCTGCCGCCTGCTATATTTAGCAGTTATTAAATTGTGTTCCGGAGACTTATTCTCGTGTTGTTTCGGGTATTTGCGCTTGCTGTTTTTCTTGCCAACCTGGCAAACATATTTTGAATTCCTTTTTGCAGCGTCTCTCTGATGTCATCCTAGTGCTCCTTGCCTTGCCAGGGCTCCCTCGGGGTCAGCCATACCGCTGGCCTTTCCGTGCCGAGCACAGTGCACATTGCTGGTTTTCTATCTTGGGCTGTGTTGTTGCCGTGCTGGCCTTAAACAACCTGGGCTGCACCGCCCTGGAGCAGGCCCTGTGCTGTGCCACAGCTCCCCGGGACAGGCAGGGCCGCTCCTCCTGGGCTCCGCCAGCTCGGGAAGCTGCGCGGGCGCTCTCGGAGCTCTCGCTGTTGTCAGTGGGGATTGCTGGGTCTCAGAAGTGCAGGGCCAGAGCAGTCATTGCTCCAGCCCCTGTGTGCAAAAGCCTGTGTTCAGATTGGTGTAACGAGTATGCCTGCGTGTGACTTGTATAAAGTCCTTTGATGCTGGAATAAAGCAAAGGTTTTTAGTAATGTGTGGTCCCTCTGCAGGTGCTGCTTCACGTCGGGAAAGGCTGTAGGCAGAGAGCATTAATGTTCTGCTGCCTTCAGAGATGTTTACATGTTTTCTGTGCCTGCACAGAGCATGCACATGTACATGAAATATTGTGTTTTAGAGGAAACCTGCATTTTCTGCCCACTGGGCTTGCCTTGAGCTGAGGCCAGGAGTCATGGCTGCACGTTCCATATGGTGTGGCACAGTCTGTAGTCACACAGCTCAACCCCTGCCTGGGGCTCAGAGGCTTCCTGAGAAGCAGAAAAGCACCTGGTACTGGCCTGAAGGACTGAATTGTAGATCTCTTATCTCCTGGCTTGGTAGGATGCTCTTTAACTGGTTTGCCAACCATGCTGTGCTCTCACACTCAGGCTGGTGGTCCTGCTTGGGCTACTGTAGGCCCAGACCCAGGAAGAGACTTCAGAGTAATAACCATGGCATTCATTTCCTTTCAGGTGCTGCTGGTGTGCTGGTGGGACACCCCTTTGACACTGTTAAGGTGGGTTGATTATGAAATGTATTTGCCTCTAAGTAGAAAACTTAGTTTCTCCAAGCAGTGGGGGAAGAAAAAAAAAAAACCCAGACACTGTAGGAGTATAAATCTGTGTGGGAAAGCTTGAAGCAAGCCTCCACAACTACTGTTTTAGATTCTTCAATCCCCACTTCTTCAGAAGTGAAAGCCTAGTAACATAAACCTTGGCCCTAAACTGCAAGTTCAGTGCAGTAACAATGTAGTATTTGGAAATACAATTTTGCATTGAACTAAATTTTGTTCAGAGCTTGCTTCTCTGCAGCTGTTTAACACTAACTGCTAAAACTGCTTCTCCCTGCATTTGTAATTCAAACCCACGTTGTTAGTATGTTGAAAGATTGGTGTTTTGTTTTCCCCTCAAGCTCTGCTATCACTCCTTAATTTGTAGCACTAGGTGGAAGTCAATAAAAATCCACAGTATGGAGCTTGTCTGGGGGCTGTTTCCTCCAAGTATCATTATATATTTTTATAACTTTCCGAGTTAAAATTGGTTTTCTGATGGTTAGTTGCGTGTGTTACACATATTTCAGCTACTATGAAGACAAGATTTGAGATCTCCTGGAGGGTCCCCCAGCCAGGGCTCTCAGGAGTCCAAGCTCATCTTTCAGAACAGAATGACAATTTGAGTCATCTTTTGGCAGCCTTATCCAAAGTCTTGCACTGAAGAATAGAAGAAGGGGTATCAGTGTATTCCCTGCTAAAGTAATACATCAGGTCACTAGACTGCAGCAGACAGCATGGCATGTAGTAGATCTATATTTGGAATACCTTTACCTTGCTGAATTTAGATATGCAAAGGCTGTGGGCTGAGAGTGTTACTGAGGACCCCACCATATTCTGTATTCCAGCACTTGGTTAATTCAATACAGAATTCCTGAGCTAGTGGATATTGATCCTCCTTGCAAGCTTGCAGTGCAAGCTGCTCAAACAGCAAAATCTGTCTTTTTGTTGCTCAGAATGTGGTACATTTGACAGTTAAACAATTCAGCTGAATTCTAGAATATATTTTCAGGAATGGCATCATCCAGACTCACACAATTTTTATTATGGTGGTACAGGGCCAGCTGTCTTTTTCTCTCCCATCCTGCCAAGTTTTACATGCTTAAGTGAAGGTGATCAGTCATTTCACTGAATCCAGTAAAACTGCTAAAATTCTATGCTCAAACTAAAGGTAACCATGTGTGGGTTTATTAGTTGGTGATTTGTTTTGGGTTTTGTTTTGGTTTTTTTTTTTAAGTGGAACAGCTTCTATTGCATGAAGCTAAATATTTAACTGTAAAAACTGGGGCTCCCTTGCTGATTTCAGCAAATGTATCATTGCAAAATAGATGTACTGGCTTTGGAAAAAAAGCATCTTTACAATAAAGCAAATAATTTGTTTCTAAATTTTTTCTGAAATCTAGTGTGATACATTATATTTTCATATCCTTTAGAAAGTATTGTATGTGTTTATTTTGTTAAAGCAAATACTAATGTTTGTATTATTAGCTGGTGTAGCCACCACTGTATGTGGAAAAACTAACCACCCTTTGAGGGAAAAAAAAACCATTGCATAACTTGTGTATGTATATGTGTTAAGAATTAACTTTTCATTGTTCTGCAGTGTTTAAAGGGCTAGCTGGTAGTCACCTTAGACTGTGCATTTTTAATATAACTGAACAATGGGAAAGCTGCTTAGATAAGCCAAAGTTTTACTTCTGTCTTGGCATTTAAGCTCTTTTTTTTTTTTTTTGGCCAGTGCTCGTGTTTCACAGAGTGGGGAGGGGGATGGTGGGGCACAGGGAGACATTAAGCTGGTGAAGTCACCCTGCGAAAGCTGCAGCTGAGCTATCTCAGAACTGGCAAACTCTTTATCCCTGGTTTGTTGATGTAATGTATAAAATTGCTTTTTTGCTTTTAACTGCCTTTACTTTCTGAGCTAGGGGCTGTCTTCATTAACAGCAAAAGTGTTACTTTGTTGTAGATGACAGATAAGCCTCATCACGGGAGAGTTACCTAGTAAGTATAGCCCAGGTGAACACTTCTGTTTCTCTCAGTCTTAATTTATTCCAAATGTGTTAGTTCAAGTAAAGAACTGAAAGACTTATGAAGCTTTTTCCCTTTTTAATTTTAAACTGATGTGTCCCTCTTCTACAGCTATGGCATGGAGGGAGTGGGGTTTAAATATCCCTTTTTTTAAAATGTAGTTTTATTCTGAACCTTCTTTCTGCTATGCATTTCTGGCTGTATACACTCCCACACACAGTGCCTCTAAAACTGAACCTCAGGCACACTGCTGTTGAGGTCTTATCCACTAAATATTCTTGGATTATGTTTTCATTGCTCAAATACTTCTGAAGTCACTGATTTCCCACATTATTAAATGCTTGGGCTGTTTTGAGGATGTAGTACTTTGGGTTTCTTTATTTAGTCTTGAGTGCCTTTATGCAAGTCTTTAGTGATGTGGAATTACTGGGTGTTATTACTGGACCTAAAACCTTAGTAACAGTGTTTTCCCATAAGAAGGAAGCTAGAATATTGGGCAGTGAATGGAACAGGTGGATAAACTTTGCACATGATTCATCTTTCCTGTAGTTGTAAACACTAAGGAGCTTGTTGAATATGGCATTAACACGTGTGAAAATGCAAGTTTGACGTGCACTCATTGCCATACGTGGCAGTTTGCTGATGTGGGTAGCCTTGTGTGACCAGCACTGTGCTCAAGAGAAAGAGGATTTTCATTCTTAGAGCTGGAGAGTCAGTACTCTAAATATTCTACCATGCAGCAAAGCTTAATTGGTTAATATTTCACAAATTATTTAGACAAAAATAGAGGGAGCTGTATGCCACTAGGAAATTCAGCCCATAGATATGGCTAATTCTAAACTATTAAACACAAGCAGAAAAGATAAAGAAGGTTTCTAAGCTGCAAATGCCCCAAAGCCCTTATGTGTGGAAGTGTCAGACAAGCTTTGAAACAATAACAGTAAATTCTAAATGGAGTAAAACCTTTGTTTGTGCAGTTGTGAGACAGCTTGTTAAGACTTGCCTTTGCTTGTGGACCTGCTTCCTTAACAGTTTTGACAGTCTGTCTACCCCCAAGAGTCACTTGAAGTGACAAAGGATTTATTTTCTTTGAATCCCACTGTAAGCCTGCTTTTAGTGCTGAGATGTTGCAAGACCCAAGGTGATCTCAGCCTCCCACTATGTCTGGCATATGCTAATGTACATACTAAAATGACACTGAAAATTAAAGTTCTGATTTACAGAGAATAAAATAACATGTTGTAGGAGAAACACTAAAACTGTCAATTTCTTTTTCTTTGAAGAAAGCTAACCTGAATATAGGATTCTGACAAACTACCTCCATAAATCATTTTCTAGACACACATATTACACGTCTTTCATTGCTGTGGTGGTATTCTTTATTATTTTAGGCAGCCATGACAAAAAATTAGGTTCAGGAATCTTTCACATAGACATAAAATTATTTTCTTTTGCTCAGAATAAGAGACTGAAGTTTTTTGCCCTGGAGTTGCAGCAGCAGCATTACATGGTTAATAAGCTTCTTTTCTGAAGATCATTGCAGCCCTCCATGTGGGAGATCAAACACAGATTTATAACTTTATCAATCCAGTGAAATCCACTGAGTTCATTGCTCAGTGTAGAGCTTTGCCTGAGCTAGGTAGAACTGAGAGTCATTTGAAGTGTGCTAAGGGCAAATAAGCATGTAAAACCAGAGTTTAAAATTTCCATTATAGGTTAAAAAGCATCCAGAAAAGGGATCTCCTAAGACCACCAGTTACAATAGCATTTATCTCCCCAGAAGAACATATGTTTCAGTTTTGGAAAAGTTAATTGATTACTAACATTTAAAGGTTTGAAGCAGCTAGACACTCACCAATTGCTTGCATTCAGCAGGCTAAAAAATGAAAACAGACTAAAATTTAAAGGGACAAATGGCTTTTTACTCCTTCTCTTATGTAAAGACAGACATCTTAAGAATCACTGCCCAGCAACCCTCTGAAAAAAAAAAATCAGATCTCAATGAATGGGCCCAAATCTGGCATTTAGAAACACTGTGGGTATTGTAGGAAATTCCTTTAAAATTATCCTAATCTCATGCTTGACTTGCAAATAATTTTTTTAATTAAATTGTCTCAGGTTTGCACAGGTATTGCTTAGTGTGAACAGAAGTACTCTTGGCAGCTAAAGGAAGTCCCTATTGTAGCCTGTACTGGAAAGCATCTGTTTGAAATTCTAGATGTCAATGTACCCTTCCACTTATTGGCTTGCTAATAGTTACAAGAAGTTAATGATCCTCTTCCCCTCATGTTTTCAACCCCAAACTTAATTCAAAACACACAAGATTTTTCAAATTACTGTGCCACACGTGGCATTCCAGTGTCCAGCCCGTGCTCTTGCATATACATTGCTATAGAAAATCTCCACATAGGTACAGGACTGTAGCTTACCCTTTAGGCTGTTCCTGATCTGCAAATTGGTATCTCACACAACTTTTTATAGGTTCGTCTGCAAGTTCAAAATGTAGAGAAACCTCTCTACCGTGGGACTTTCCATTGCTTTCAGTCCATCATAAAGCAAGAATCTGTAAGTACAAAATTATTGCTTTGTGTATTTTTTTTAATCTTTGTGTATTTTGGCTCAGGAGGGTGGGAAAGCTGTTAAAAAAAAAGCTGACAAATGTTGAAGATCAAGAGATAAAGCATGCTCTGAACCTCCCCTCACCGTAGGGCAGATATTGTAGTCAGAACTTAGCCAGAAACTTTGTAAAGGAGATCACTAAGTCAGAGGATGGTATTTTGAGGCCAGCTTTTTAAATAAAATAAGAAGTTATTGAAATAACTAGTTTTCTGGGAATCTAAGCAACGAGTGAAGAAATTGGTGAGTTGTTTTTTCTGCTGCTGAAACTTTAGGACCATTGTTAAAAAGTTGGCTTCAGGCTTTAAGTAAGTTATTAAAAAAAAAAAAGTATAAAATTTGCCAGAAAACTTATCTCTGGGTGGAGTAAGAATATTTTCTGAATGTGTTCAACTATATTTTTCTACTGCTGAATTGTTTAGATTTGTATCCTAGGTAGAGATGAAATTCTGATTACAAAACAAGATGGTCCTGATGGGGTACAAGGGAGAGCCAGAAAGGCTGTGTTCTGCAGTTTGAGGAGGTTACCCACACCACTGCTAAAAAGGGTTTTTCCTCCCTTCTTCCATTAGGCTTTTGGACTCTATAAAGGTATTGGGTCACCAATGATGGGACTTACGTTCATTAACGCGCTGGTGTTCGGTGTGCAAGGAAACACCCTCCGTGCTCTGGGCAAAGACACTCCTCTGAACCAGTTCCTTGCAGGGTCAGCAGCAGGGGCCATCCAGTGCGTCATCTGCTGTCCCATGGAGCTGGCAAAAACAAGGATGCAGCTTCAAGGAACAGGAGAATATAAACTAAAAACAAAGAACTACAAAAATTCTCTGGACTGTTTGATCAAGATCTATCAAAAGGAAGGGCTGAGGGGCATCAACAGGGGCATGGTCTCCACCTTCATAAGAGAAACTCCAAGCTTTGGCTTCTACTTCCTGACCTATGACTGCATGACTCGGTATTTGGGCTGTGAAGCTGAAGACAGTTACGTCATTCCCAAGCTGCTGTTTTCTGGAGGGATGTCAGGAATCGTGTCCTGGCTCTCGACCTATCCCATGGATGTGATCAAATCGCGGCTCCAGGCCGACGGCGTCGGCGGCGTCACGCAGTACAACGGCATCCTGGACTGTGTCCGAAAGAGCTACCACGAGGAAGGCTGGAGGGTGTTCACCAGAGGTCTCACTTCCACACTTCTCCGTGCTTTTCCCGTCAATGCAGCTACCTTTGCTACTGTCACTGTGTTCCTCATGTACATGAAGTCAGAAGACAACCTCCCCGAATGTGAACCAGGTCCAGTAATCCATCAGCCTTCCAGTTTGTGAACCTTCTTCTCTCTTTGTTCTCCTCATCCAAAGCCCAGCTGGTTGGGTTTTGTGAAACATGAACACTCGACCCACACAAGTAGTGTAGATTTATGCTATCTGTATAAAGAATTCCTAAATGTATCAAATTAGGATTTCATCTCACTACTTGTATAAACAGCATCTTGCCTTATTCAGGACTCCATATCGAGTTGTATTCAAGTAAGAGGGGGACCTGCCTTTAGAAAGTTGCTGTTGTGGCTCCAGAAGAGGTTCTGGAGAGTGTTCTAGCAGAACAGAAATTGAGTTTTCTTTCACTCAGGTTCTGAATGACTGAGCTGAGTTGAATGCAGAAATGTTTTCAGGAAAGAAATACTCATTTTGTATGTGACAGGAGTAAGTGTACCCCTCTAAGGTGAAGAAGGGGGAAGAAGTTTAATGGTGGATGCATTTTGCAGGTAAACCTGAACTGTAAAGGCATGGACTAGCATTCAGCTAGTGCTGTGTTTTAGTTTTCCTTTGCTTTTTTTTATGTCAATGGTTTTAGTAGCAACTTTGTCCATACTGATTTGTAAAAAACAACAACAAAAAAAATTTGTACCTAAGTTACTCCCTGACCTTTCAGCTTTGAATAAATATCTTAAGCACAAAGTTAGCATCTGCACTCAAATGCACTTGTTTCTTAAATCTCAAGGCTTGTAAGGATTTAGGGAAACTCAAATCTAGTAGGACTGGTGTTGTTTGCCCTCACTCTTTCTCATTTGGTGGGTGCACAGACTGCATTGAGTAGTTCAGTCCAGTGGACTTTGTTCTCTGAAGTTAATGCAACTTTGCACCACTTCTCCCAACATGCCCCATAGCAGCCAGTGATGTACAGAAGTCAAAGTCCTGCCTGTGGTATTGCACAAAATGTTTGTGGGTGCAATGTTAGCTTAGCAGCTTGAAGTATCTTAGAAATATGTTCATATTTAGGACTGGAAGTTTCATACCTTTCCAGAAAATAGGGGTGTAAGTGTCTGAAATGGTTGCTGTTCAATACACTTGCATTATGAATTTAAACAATACTGATTTTTATGTATTTAGTTACAGTGCTACTGGAAAGAAGACTGAAAAGGGTTTTAGAGAATTTTCTTGTTACATTAATCTGCTGTATTTTTTTTACAAGTCTGTTCAAGAAGAATTGAATTAGCCAAAGAGCTACCAACAGTTATTTAAGATTTGAGCTAAAAGCTACACATATTTGGCACAAATAGCCAGGAGGAAGGACTGTATGTGTGTGAGCAATGTTTTAAAACATATCAAACTAGTTCAGTAAGTACAACTTGTTACACTTTTGGTTGGGACAAGTGCAATATGTGTTTAATATATATGAATTTTCTAAAGAAGCGTTATTTCATAGCATTTTGCACTGTAACAAAATATGCTGGAGAAACCTGTAAAATTGGTATGTCTTTTTATACCTTGAAGGTATGGTGGATGTTTTAGTGCCTACTTGCACTGAGATTCAAATTGAATGTTAAATCTGTCTACTAAGCTGCATATGCACAACAAATCACAGCAAAGACCATTTACACCTTTGTACAGAGTATGTCAATTCTTGTGTATATATTGAGGGAATAAATTTTTTTAAAATTTTGCCTTTGGTTCTTTGAAGTTTGTTTTTTTTTATGTTTTACTCAGATGCTTCTTTAAATCAAGCTTGCATGAGGATAGGGTTTCTGGTTTGTCCCAGGGGAAACTTGCTCTGTATCTCCCTTCTGTGCACCACTCGGAAGGGCAGGGTCTTGCTCTAGCTTAGGCCCCACCACTGGAGCAAAAAAATGTTGCCTGACCTCACTTCTTTAAACTGACCTTTCCTCTACTGAAAGAACAATCCTGCTTTTAGAGCCAAAGGGCTTCCCCTATGCTTAGACACTTCCTATTCTGCATTTATTTATCTGTGCTGATCAGCACCAAGGCTGCACAACTGGGGAAGACAAGGCTTGGGTCCCTGCAGGGTCACATCCAAATCAAGTACCAGGTGTCCATAACCTCTCTGGGCAACATGGTCCAGCACCTCCCCCCTCTCACAGCAAAGAATCTCTCCTCAATACCTAATCTGGACCTACTCTCAGTTTAAAAGTGTTACCCCTTATAACTCCATGCCCTTGTAAAAAGTTCTCCACATTCCCAGTAAGTCCCCTTTAGGTACTGGAAGGTGTCCCCAGAGCCTTCTCCTCTCCAGGCTGAACAGCCCCAATTCTCTCAGCCTGTCTTGGAAGGAGAGGTGCTCCAGCCCTCTGATATCTCTGTGTCCCTTCTCTGGACTCACTCCAGTAGGTTCATGTCCTCCTCTTCAGAGGTTATTTCAGGTACTGGCTCCACTAATTCATCTTCCTAAAGGGCAGATATGTGTGGCTGACACAAACCCTGTCAAGCATCAGTTTACTGGATCAGAAAACAGCAAGGCCACCACCTCTCCATTTGACCATGACCAGGGTCAGTTCCAGTCAAGTACCTTTTGTTCTCTCAGGAGGAACAACAACTGTGTTCAACATTGAACTATGGAACAGAAACAAATATCTGGAATAAGCAAACAGTGTCTCCTTAGAAGACTAATATCATTAAAACAGAAAAGGGCTATACAATGTTTTACTTGCAGTGCTTACTAAAGCATTCTTTCCAGAAATTCATCCATCTGGAACTTAAATAATCAGTAGCAGACACTGGATGTTACTCAACAAGCCTGAGAAGAGGCTAAAGTCAGCTTTCAGCCTAGTCTGATATCACAATCCATGTGACTTCTAACTTAAATCAAGCCAGACAATGGCCTCTGCCTTTTAAATCATGATACAGTTCTTTCCTGACAGACTTTTGAGATGTGAGCCAATTCAGACAGAACTACATCCTGCCTTCCCAGATCCTCATTTCCACACCATTATCAAACAATTCCCAAATAACAGAAGGGATTAAGAAGGTAAAAATCACTGAAAATGAAACTCACTTACTATCAAGTTCCTCAGTCCTGCTCTTTCTTAAACTGGATGAGTCATGCCAGTTTTAAAAGTTACAGCCACAAACATGTCCAATTAGGAAAAGAGGGGGAAAAAAGTACCAATGTATACTATTTCTTGACTAAGTTACTATAGTAGAACAGCCAGTGTGAAATTTCTTTATCAGGCCTGTAACATGACAAGTTTTTTGTCCTCTCTGCCTTGTCTTTCTCTGCATATCTGCAGTGATAGGACAAGGGGTAATGGCCTTTAGCTGAAAGAGGGCAGGTTGAGACTGGATATTAGGAAGAAATTCTTCACTATGAGGGTACTGAGGGCCTGGCACAGGTTGCCTGGAGAAGTTGTGGGTGCCCCACCCCTGGAAGTGTCCAAGGCCAGGCTGGATGGGGGCCTGAGCAACCTGGTCTAGTGAAGTGTCCCTGACCATAACAGGGTGTTGGAATCAGATGGTCTTTAAGGTTCCTTCCAACCCAAACCATTCCAGGATTCTGTGATAAAGCTTTTCATTCTCTTCAGGTAAAGGGGTAGCAAAACATTCAAGGGATAAAAACCTGTCCATTGCAGGGGCAGCACTGGCAGGATACTGGGAAAAAGACTAAGACACAAATGCAAACATTGACCTGGCAAAGAAAAGAGGTGTTTGTTCTTAGAAATTAATTGTATTTATTATTGTGCTGGACAACAGGTGTTAACAGTTTAATGTCAGCTGCTGTTAGCCTGACTTTTAATCCATGGATAGTTAAAGAACAATTTAAAACCCAGAAGTGTGCCAAACACCATTAGATCAGCAGAATGTGCAGTTAAACCCCTCTTCTGCCACAAAAACAGGCAGAGAAAATAGAAGCTTACCCAAGCCAACACACCCTATCAAACACCACAGCCATGGAGACAGATGAAGGATCTGAGGGACTCTGGGAGGCACAGCAAGAGATCAGGGAAGCAGAGAACTTGCTGGGCCAAACCTAAGGGAGACAGCCTTTGATATTATATATTATTATTATAAAGGGAAGCAAATTGTTGCTTTCCATGTTCAGGAATTTATGCATGTCCATGGGAGACAAGCAGAGAAAAATAAGCCATTTTCATCTTCCCAGCGCAATCTTTTTGCAATTTTTGTATTAAGTGTTGTCCTCACTAATTGCAAAAGTGGTTATCTCCAACAGAAAAAAGTGACATAATATGCCCAGTAATACATAAGAGATACAGTAAAAGCTTTTCTACTTATAGTTTATTACTAGTTTTAACTGAGTTGACCTAGAAATTGATTTTGAGCTATAGAGGTTCATCAATAAATAAACTGAAATCAAGACAAGGCCTGCAGTGTACACCAATGCCCTATGGATTGATATAAATGGAAGAACATCAAGTTCTAATGCTCACAAAATATTCTTAGAGTCTAGAAAATGTAACAACTAACACAGTCAAATTGCTTAGTTATCATTCACTATTATAATTTATTATGACTGTTTTTCTTACTGAAAGAAGCACACTGCATTTGTTATTGACAGTAAAATAGACTTGTACCATTTTAGCTACATCTATGTGTCAATCAATAAAATACCAAAATCATAATGAAGCCTGGCCTCAGGGTCTGCACCATTTCCTATATATATCAGAATTGAAAGAAGTGTTGCTCGAGTAATTTGACTTGGCCAGATTAAAATTGGTCCAAAATTAAATGAATATTCTTTTTCTAGGATCTGATCTATTATTTTAAGCAGCGATTTATTGTAGATTAGGAATATTTCAGTGTTGCAATCAACCAGGCCATACCTTCTTCCTTGTGCCCTGAGGTATTTTCACTTAGGAAGAAAATATGAGAGGTGCTTTTCAATCAGGCCAGTAATAAAGTTCAAACTTTTTAACTGTAGTTAAAGGAGGTAAATGTAAAAATTATTTCTATCCTTAAATTAATCCAGGCAGTTACCTGCTTCTCTGTCAGTTCTTAACCAAGAGACTGGACACATTTTCACTTCACACTCTGGAAAAAACTGAGATGAAATCTCCTGTCCCTAACCTATGCAGGAAGAAAAAATAAGAACAAGCAAACGAACCAACTACACAAGAGGAAAACCTAAAGACCTCCCATAAGTATTATTCTTTACAATCCATTTCAAACCATAAACATTTGTATGCCCTTTGAAGCTATGGGAGTCACTGGAGTAGTATAAATCCATTGGAGGTTCAGGCAAAGCATCAGGTAAAACTGAAAACTGAAGGATTCTACCAAAAGGCCAAATCTTCTGTTTTGCTGAGAAAAAAACAAATGTGTTGAAAAACAAGTCAAAGCATAAGCTGCATGATGCCCCATGTGTGAGGCAGTCAAAACTTTTGTAAGCCAAAATTGGCACTGGCAAGGTCAGTGAGGTCCTTGGCAAGTCCATCGTGCAGCTCTGAAGGACACCTGACATTGTGAGCCCTTAAATCAAAACACTAACCAATAACAACAAGGCAGTGTTCCACAGATTTGCCTTGCAACCAGTTCCTGAGATGAGCTTTAGCCAAAGAACATTAGGACCTATCTGGTCATCAAAATCTTTTGTGGATGGATTAGCCACTATTTAACAAGCAGTACATATTTATGCCACAGTTTTCACGTGCTCTAGCATTTACCTCAAAAATATTCTTTATTCACATTCTTCTGAAATACACCTTTTCTATGGGGCTGCTCCAGGGAGGAAAACAGGATACTTGAGATCTCTGACCCCCTGAAGAGCAGCAGTGCAGGACTCCAATGCAACACGGGTCCTGTTGTGCAGTCTCTGCAATGGCCTTGCTCACATTATGAGCAGCAACAGGCTGAAGCAAAGGCCCAGACTGCCTCACAAGAGCTTGGACTTTTTAGGATGCCTCTGCTGGAGAGAAGCAGTGATGTTTTACAGGTCCAGCAGTTAAACAGAATAGCCACTCCCAGCTGAAAGCACATTCATTAACACCGTTGATCACTGGATTTCCACATTACTGTCTATTTAATATTAATATTTGATGGATGGATGACTCACGTCACACTCAACAATATCTATTTATAGTTTTTTATTTTCAATGCCTTGCTGGTACTTTCAATGAATGCACAAGTACACTCAGGACTCTCAAGAATCAGCACACAACTGTACTTATTCTTCTGAGTGGTGTGTGGGCAATTTGCTCTTTGACACTGGCAGGCTCCAGGTCTGACAAGGTCCACTGAACGGCACAGGACACACACCTGAGCTCACAGGGACACCCTGACACTGCCATTCTGCCTGCTGGCCACGCTGTGCACACAGGTAATTCACTGCCATCTCCTGGCAAACTGCTACCCGGGAGTCTCTGAACTGAAACCAAGCACTGGCACAGATGCCACCTGACACCAGAGCGATTAGACAGGAATCACTCTTAAACCTACAACATCACTTCAAGAGAGGTGGCAAAAGGAGCACTCATAAGTCCTGCAAGGACACCATAAACTTTCCATCCCTTCCTCTCCCTTCCAAAATTCACCAACATTTGGGCAGAACTTCAGGCTTGCTCCCGAGGAGAGCTCCCAGCAGACACAGGAACCTGGTGAGAACAGCAGCTCACAAGAGGGTATCATGTCCACAGCAGGACACACAACAGAAGCTGTGGTACCCAACCAGCACCCAGGCTTAGAGCTTTTCTCTTAGAAAAAGTAATAGAGGACTTGGAAAACCCTAAAACAGGAGTTGTCTAAAACCCAGTTGCTATAAGGAATCTTATTCCTTTACCTACAGCAAAACAGTGTTTTCCTGCCACTTTAGCGGAAACCAGGACCTGAAAAATTCACATTAACTCCTATAGAGAATCTGATGTGCTCGCCCAAAAGGAAATTCAACATTTTCTGGACAATTTCCAGAGAAAAGGACTGAAAAAATTTCTAAGTTAAACTGCCTTAATAATATAGGATCATAGAGAGTACACATAAAAGCTGGTTTGCTTTAGGCAAAGAGAATGAAGTTGAGAAAATGACCACTGAATCAATTACCTTACAAAATTAAACCAGTAGCCACCCAGGTGGCATTTTAGCATTGCTGTAAAGCCATTATCACACTCTTGCAACTTGACACTAGACCAAGTCATATAATCAAACTGAATATTGAATATCATAATACAAGCAGATACAGTCCTGCTCTGGTTCATGTCTATCTTCACAGACCACTGTACAGATGTTTCTGCTCCTTGTGTTTAGCAGCAGGGTTGCACTCTCTCTGCTCTACTTCACTTTCCCATTCTTTTGGCCTGGGACTCTTCCTAAGGAAAGTGCTACTTTCTAAAGTATTCCATTTACACAGCCAGGAACAATACTGAAGCCAACTCGCATTTGTATTCCTGCCTGCAAAATTCACACCCAATATTCAGTTTTGAAATCCACCCCAGGTTCCCCTTGGTAGCTTTAAGTGCTCCAGGAGCATTAATGCAGTAAAGCCCAACGCTGACACAAACATGCTTTACTCCTCTCCTCATGCCATGATTACATAGCAGATTTTAGAAGGTGCTGTACAGATGAAAAACTTATTCTGAAGTGCCATCATTATAGATAGCACATTATAGACACATATTATAGACCAACCAATGCCAGTAGCAGCTGCCACTTGACTTAGACTTCCCAGACAGATTTGTCTAGCAGTCCTCCTGAAAATTCCACATTTTCTCAATTTCAAGGTATTAAGGAAACACTTGGAAGAATGATATTCAGCACATACTGTCCTCAAGTTTATGCATCTTAATTCACTAGAAAAACCAACCAGCCCCAGGTTTTTCCAAGGTATGCTGACAAAATATCCTGTGAGCTATGTGATGAGCACGTGGAAACACCTCTTACTATCACTGCCATGACACTTTGAAGGGATTCACTTTCTTCAAACATTTTAAAACCTCAATACTTTTGCCATTTCTGGTAATTATTGCATCTTTTGTTTTTTACCCACTGTGGAATTAGCAGAGAGAAAGGATCCCCAGTGCCCTTAGAACTACATTATTGCTGGCAGGATGTTGTCAGGATGTGTTTAGTATTTGGCTTTGTTGATTGACAACTTGCAGCCATTCCAGGGAAAAGTCAAAATGCACTACCACAATTCCACAGTGACCCTCTTCAAACAGAAGATAAGGAAAATTCAGTGCAGGTTCAGCTGAGGTCCTGGCATTCTGTTTCATTAAGGATTTATTCTCTTAGCATTTCAAATCTGAATCTGCAGTCCTCCTACAACCTTTTCAAGAAATAGTCTCCACAAGTAATTAGTATTTAAGTTCAGTTTGTTTTGCATTTACTGACAGACCATAGACAGAGAAAAGTCTAGTCAGTTCTACCTTTAAAGCTGGTCTGAGTTTGCCTCCTTTTGTTCTGACAGCAGCAGAACCAAACAAGGTATATGTACGACCAAATGAGCAGCAGAACATGTGTAATGAGCAAGCATGGAAATTTTTTGCCAGTTTTAAACCCACATTTCTACCACCCCTCCTCTTCTCCTCCCCTTACCTGAACTTGCTCACTAATTGGCAGTGCAATGCAGGAACTCAACAGCACGCTGGGAATGGTGGTTTCAAAGTCAACTCTGTTGCTATTCTCAAATTCTGTAATTTCTTCACTGAAAAACCTTGAAGAAACTCTGGAATCAATTAAGCAGGATGATTTAAGAGCAAGGTGTGCCAATTATACTTTAAAAGCTTAAACAAGTTACAGCAGCTGCTCAAGGCTTGTATTTATTCATACCCAGTATGGAATTAAGTACTTACAAAGCAAGACCTTTCAAGCTACTGAGTGCTGCTACTTACACTCAGGAGTACATTGAGTGCTACTGATTTGAGGCCTAGATGGAAATGTTTCTGTAATCAGATGCAATATAACCAGAGGCAATAACAGTTACAGTTCCCAGTTGGTCCTCAAATCAATATTTAACATAGCTTAGTCTCAAATGTATGTTCAAAGTAACATAGTTCAGTCCCTAATGTATGTTCAAGGATGGAGTACTGACACCTGGCAATTCAATAAATAATTTTATGACACAGGAAAGCAAACTTCTGTGTAAGCCTAACACCATCACAGATACTGCTTAAAAAAAAATAAGGTCAATTAGAACTAGACTGAATTAATTTTATTTCCTTCCAAAAAGAATAGACACTAATTTAACTGTATACAGAATTTAATTTAACTATAACTATACAAGTTTCAGTATATTGTCCTGTTCAAAAACTGCTTATATATAAAAGAAAAAATACTGCCAAAATTCTAACGCATACTTTACAATTAAATGTCCCAACTTTCTTTCTATCCCTAATAACCTCGGACTAGAGTTGCAGTGTTCAGATTAATTTATGTATGGATGAAAATTCCCTTGGTCTTAAGTGCAGTTTCTTTATTACCCATGTTTTTGCCACTACCACCAACACTGGACTCAAAAGTAAGTTTTACAGTATTAGCAATGAAAACTTTGATGAACCTTTTAAGAACAGAATTCAGAAAAAGATTAACAACACTTTTTACTGCATTAAAATATGTTACATGCCTCTAAAAAATAACTTATGCATTTCTCTGCATTTTTTCTGCTTATTAATCTGTCACATTTTACTATAGTATCTGCTAAGTTTTCTTTGAACACTTGAACAAATGAGAAGTAACCACTCTTAGTTAGACCATCAAAACTCAACTCCATCTAGTTCTCTTAGAACTACAAGTTCTTGTTTTGAAACAAAAGGTATCCAATAAGGTTCCAAGAATTTTTATCATTACACTCAAGCAAGTTAGCCAAAAGAAAAAACAGTATCTTTTTTTTCCTGGTATGATCATCCAAACCCTACCTTTCCTCCACTTTCTATTGTTACTGCATTTAAACTGCCAACATTCCTTACCTTGACTAAACAAAGGTTTCCATTTAGTTATTTCCTGTACTGTTTTACCTAGTTGCTGTCCAGGCACACAGAACACTCCCCACTACACTGCCAAGTCTCCAAATCCATCGTTCCAGTTAATGGAAGTCTAGGTCACTCAAAACCAGAATTACACTCAGCAATTCTGTTTAGATATACCACCTGATGTGGCATTAACTTAACTGCATCACAAATCACTGTAGTTGAAAGCAAAGTAAAGGAAACTTGAGTTTATTTAGCTTCCAATTTCTGGGAGGTCAAGAGGAACTAGAACTGCTCTGGACAACAAAAGAAAATTGACTGCGCTTACAGATCATTTTCTGCCAGATTCTTTCTTTAGGACCACTGTTTTATTGTTGTCCTTTCTATTACATGGGGGATGTACATATTATCAGGTGTTAATAAACGGTCAGTGCCTGTACAATACATTCTACAACTGAGCACCACTTTCCGTAACTGAACAGGCAATGAAATTACACTGAACATCAGCATCTGGCAGTATTTCTCCAAAAAAAGTGACTAAAATGGGTTTAAATTGATTAACACTATTAAATCACATCTAATATTTGATACTACATGATTTCATTACAGCTATACGATACAATTATACAAAATGTGTTAACATCAAAGAATACAACCAAAATTAAGATAGCAAACAAAACCTATATAACTTTTCTTTCTTTACAGGAAAATACTTTTGAAGTATGCATGTAACTGCCCATTCTTTTAAAGAAAATCTACCGCAAGCAAGTTATCAACCTCCAGAAAATCACACATAGCATTACTACGCATATCCCCAAAAAGTGTACAATATGCACACTTGGAAAATACAAAATTAAAAAAAATTGTAAGCAACAGGTGAGCTTCATATTTATAAGAATGTGAAAAGAAGTCCAATTTTAGCACTGTTGTATAAAGAATTGTCTTTTCTGATGCAAGTTCTTGAGCTGACCCGTCCGGTTGGGGCCACACTTTACAAAACACCGTGTTCTTGAAACGGGATTACAGACCAAGGTGGATCATCTTAGCAATGTCACCTTCAAGTTTTCTGTGTGGTTTTTTTTTTGCTTTTTATTTACTACTTATCAAAACACGTCCTTTAGTTTTGTAGGGTTCTTTTTTTAAAATTCTTTCCTAGAAACAATATACAAAGGGGAGGCGTATTTCTTTCCAATTGATTTTCCTGTAAGATGCTTTAAGTTCGAGAACGTTCTCCTCAACTTTCACTGGTTGTTTTTGGCCTTAGCGTGTGTTAAGATGTGAGATTTCAGGTTGGTTGATTGCGCAAACTTCTTATTGCAGCCGTCAAACGGGCAAACATAGGGCCTGTCGCCAGTGTGAATTCGCACGTGTGTGCGCAAATTGAAGTCCAGTGAAAAACGCTTTCCACATCCTTCAAACGTACACTGTTGGAAGGAAAAGAAACACTGTTAGTGGAACTCATCTCCACCACTGAGCAGAAAAAGTCTTCTTTAAATCACTAGACTGCAGAAACATGAAGCCGGAGGCTGGAAATTGTTATGGGTGAAGCTGTGGGGAACCCCTGTGAACTGCACTAAAACTGCAGTATTTCACTATATAGTATATATACAATAGCATACCTATTTTCAAAGAGGGAAATAAATGACCTCCAGCTTGCAAGCAAACACTGCCACTAAAGACACCTTCGCTGCATGTGAAACCGTACAACAACAGAAACAGGATTTCACATCAGAACTTCTCCCTTTGAATGACGACTTGCAAAGATTTCCTCATTTTACCTGATTTACTTTTAAGATGGGCTTGATATAAATAGGACAGCACATTTAGTGTTAAATAAATGTATTTTATTATTTACTACTATTTTTTAGTTTTACTTTATTTAATTATTTACTTATTATTTATTTTTTAGTTGGCACATTTAGTGTTAAATACTTATATTTACTAGACAGACTATTCAGTGCATGCATCCAAGAGAATGGCTGAGGACTGTAAATCATGTTTCAGAAATAATTGATTTTAGAAAATAATCAACAACAAAAAAACCCACATATCATAAGTGTGTTCTGGGGAACACATATGCTCAAGACTAAGAATAACTTTAAAGATTTATAGGGAGTTATGAAGAGGGCAGGGGACCTCTGGTGGCAGAAGCCCATGTGACTCAATATAAATAGAAAGAGATTCAGTGACTCCATCATTTTGTTGAAAATTGATTCATAAACCCTACTGAAAATTAATACCCTGAGCCCCAAGTCTCAGTTGTCCACAAGCACTAAGCTGAAAAGATGATGAGGAGAAAGACACATTTTATTAGTTCTCTAGTAACTGCAGGCCTCATTTTTTAAAGAGGGCAACTTTACATCATATTTTGAAAGGTATCTCCCATGTACATCCAGTTTGCCAATTTCTAAGAGAAGTCCATGTAAATAATTAAATTATAGACTAATTAACTTAAGGGGACTCCCAGTTTTTCATGTGCTGTGCCTTGTCTAATTTTAGAAGAGCCCTAGTATGCCCACGTCTTGTGGAAGGCAGGTTACAGTTACAGTGTCCAGGGTTCCCAGGTGGGTTACAGTACCTGAAAGGGTTTCTCTCCGGTGTGAACCAGCTGATGCCGCTTTAGTTTGGAGCTCTCCACAAAGGCCTTGCCGCATTCTGCACATACGTGTACTCGAGGGCCATGGGTGTGCAGATGCTTCCTCATGGCAGAGTTGTCCCTGAACATCTTTGTGCAGCCCTTAAAAAGAACAGTGAAACTCAATTAGTAGATAAGCTAGTTCTCATAAAGAAGGTTTTATCTGCTACAGTACAAGCACTTAAAATGCTTTTATATCCTGAATACTTTCTTAATAGTTGGCCCTGAAAAGAATATCCCTTACATTTACTTATTAAAAAGCAATACTTTAAAAAGAAAAACTAATAATTTGAAAAGCTGACCAAAAGAAAACCTAAACCCAATCCCAAACAAAAAGATCCCAAACCCTCTCCTCACTCAGTATTATGAGCCATGTGCAGTCAAATGAATAATAGGACAGTCTTATGGAGAAGATGCAGACTCTGACAGAAGCAAATGAATAAACCAAACAAAAGCACTTAACAGGTTTCAGAGGAAAAAAAACCACAAAACAAAAATCCAACCAAAAAAACAAAAGACAGAAGGAGAGTTCATGGATACCTATGGTGTACTCTTCAAAGTGCTATATTCCAAGAACGACAGTGCTACAATATATTATATAGTCTCTAAAATACCACAGATTATTCCCTAATACTAACTGGTATGTGCACCATCTCCCAACATTCTGTCCTCTTCCTTCTCTGTCCTCTCCACTTCTGAGAACAAATGTAGCAAGAGGGTTTCCAGCACATAACTTACAGCAACTAAATTGTCCAAACTGGCAGCCACAGACTGATCACTACCCCCTTGAGACACAGAGTGCCACTGCTGCTGCAGTTTAAACTTACAAAGTGATACTGGGCAGCAGAATAAGATGGGACTTCAGTGTGAGTCCCAACTCAATCCAAAAGCAGAAGACACATTAATTCAGGTACAGCATCAAAAATCTTAAGTTGGGGGTCAACCCTGCACTGACAGAGGAACACCACTCCTGATTCCAGAGTATGCTTAAGCCAGCAATGACTTGGGGCTCTATTTACCTAATCTTTCTACATTTTCTTTACTTCTTAGTGACAATGAACAGATATCTATCATATGTTTTATAAAGGTCTTCCTCAAGGTTCAAAATCCCTCATAAAATCCTATTAATAATCGTAAATCCTATTTCTACTACTAGTGAATCTGTTTAAACTTATATAAGACTAGTCTGCCAACACCACTGTGTTATGAGGCATAAAATTTAACAGTACCTAAAGGACTGTTAAACTGCTAATCTTCAATTCTGCAGGCTTTTTTTTTCTTTTCCTAAACAAATACATTTAAATAACCTTTGTTTCTTACAAAAAGGTTGAAATGTCATTTTCAGGAGTTCTCTCTTCAGGCACTAGAACCTCTTTGGCTAATTTTGAAGTACTGTGCCACCATTCGTGGCACATAGCAGAACTGGGTGGGGCAAAGCAGTGCCAAAATAAACAGACCATCAACTTTTTTTTGCATTTCTTTTTAAGTCCCCTCTTGCCTCTGAGAGCAGCAGGTACAGCTACAATATTTTATTTTGTTAAACTGAATTCATAAATAAAAACCTAGAAACACTACCAGATAGAAAATGGAAGGATAGAACATTCTTTTTTCACCCCTGTTTAGATGAAGTTGAGGCTATGAAAAAGTAAATCAAAGAAATGAAGGTAACATTCCTTGGTATAGTAAAAAATAACTGTTCCTGTATCTCTGCATACTGTATTACAAAAAAACATGACACTTTTAGAATGTGGAGAATTGGAAATCAATATAAGCACAAAGAGGAATTCAGAAAATTCCTTACACCATGGCTGTCAGAAAGTAGCCTTCTATTCATGCTCTCTAATGGATAACTCTAATAGCTATCTGCCCTGATTATTTGCTTAGGCTCACACTTATCTAGACCAGAAGTCAGCAAGATTGTGTTTGTCTTTTTTAGTCACAGACTAAATCAGCTAAAAGAAGCACTACAAAAGCTGGATAATGCAGTGAAGCCACAGGCTACCAATCAAGGCGACTGGCAACTTTTATTCAAGACAGAAGCTTCCTTGCTATCAGTGGATCAGAATCATATCTCAAGGATGCCTGCCCCTCTCTTTCATGATGATGCACTTTCCAGCTCTGTGGAATGCAATTCATAGTCTTCCAATAAAGCTGACTTTGGCAACTGCACCATAAATTGCTGATTCCTGATCTAGACTCCAAATCTGTCATAGTTTCCAAGCAGAGGATATATAGATCTTAGGAACGTACTTTGAACAGCTTTCAGAACATTCTTTCAAGTATGTATTCTTGGGTGTCGGGAAATCACAACAGTAAAACCAGCATGTTAGGGACTGTGCATCATGGTTACCAGAAGATTAGGGATGCACTAACCTTAAGACAAGGAATGGGAATAATATATTATTCAGTGAAAGGTTTTAAAGGAAGCCTCTAGAGAATGAAAACTGAAATACATTTAACTGAGTGTATACTATTAACAGTAAGATATTTTAGTTATTCATTCTCAAGAGAAAACATCAATACAAAAATCTGATCTACAAATTACTATCTACTCAGAAGCTGAGCACTTCACTTACTTTGTGAGGACAAGCTATCGTTCGTGGAGCATCATCTTCTTTAATTTTTCTTGGTTTCATTCTTAAAGATAAAAAAAAGTACAAAAAATATTAGTAGAAACACATAAGTAGACAGCTCTTCTCCCTTAAGTGCCTACATAATGAGCACATTTTATCCCCCTGTATATTACATGTGTCAGCGGTACTCACTTTAGCATTTTCAAAATCTTCATAAAAATATTAGCAGTATAATTTAGTATTTGAAATGCTCTGCTTTCCAGAAGGACCTCTCAAATACAGAATAAGACATTTAATACTATCTTCTTAATCCTCTGAATATGTGGTAATTGAGGGGTTTTTTCCCTGACATATGCTAATTGTAATTAGGAGGTTTTGTCTGAAAACTCCATTTGTGTTGTGCCAGTACCCATGTGGCCTATTTAGCTTCACTTCCTCTCCATCCATGCAGCAGGACATTAAAGAGTATAGGTTCAATCATTCTGCAGTATTTTCATCACACAAGACTTCTAAACAAAACTCTACAGAAGCAGTGAAAGCAGAATCAGGCAGATTGTGGAATCTACACAGACAATGTAGACATCCATTTCAACCACAGAAATGGTAATTATTCTTACTTTAAGGTATTGTGCACACAGATTCCACTCTTGGCAACTGACTGGCAATCACCAATTTATCCCTGGTCAGTGAAAAGGATCGTCATTATTTTATGGGTGCCACTAACCTCCACTGCTACATAAGGAGCCCAGCAAACTATTGCTTTTATGTGTTAGATCTATTTTACATACAGTAAGACTCTGTACATAACAATCTTGAACAGTGTTATAACAACCACCTATTTAAGTCAAAAGAGCCAGATGTGATTCTAGGGAACTGCACTGCACTTTCAGCTGTCTTTATTTCTCAAACCTGTGATGCTGTCTTCAAAAAATTAAAGATTTTTCTCCATCTAAGTATAGCAGTAGGTGGGTGTAAATAAATGGACCCCCATACAGCTGAGATTCCCTTAGGTGAGCAATGAGATTTTGCACATCATTCCCAAACCTTGCTGTGGAAGCAGACCTAGTGTATTCATGTGTGTTACTGAACTGCTTTACCTGGCAATACAGCACATGACAGGTCTGTGTCACAAGGTGCCTACATATCATATCTGTAAATTAATCCACAGGTTTGGTGATATTCCCTAGTCTCAAATAGAAGGAGTAGCTTGACATCAACAAAATAATTGGAATTACCAGAATTCCGATTCTGGTACACACTCTTCTTAATGTTAAGAAGGAAAAGTGTCTGTTGCTATCCATGACAATTTTAATCCACATGAGTTCTGTTTCTGGAAACTGATATAAAAGAACAAGGTTGGGGGAAGAGATTTCCAAGCAATGCACATATGTACTTTTTTACATCCCTTTTTATTAATTTACATGAGAATGGCTAAACAGCAATTCTTAAACTCTCAAAAACTTCCCAAGACCTATAGGGAAAATAAACTAAAATGCCTCCATTCTGACCACAAAAGCATTTGGTTTTTGCAAGCTGAGTCCAGACTTCAGAGACAGTCCCAAGACTTCAGAGACAATCCCAAGACTGCCACACTCCTATGGCTGAAATTTGCTTTCACCCATTTCCTTCACATGGACTGCTGAGAGAAGAGGGTGAATTAAGGCAAAAGAGCAGTGAAAAAACTCCCTCAGATGTCCCGAAGACACAGGAAAATCATCTTACAACTACCAGTGGAGTGATATGTGATGGACAAGTCTCCCATGGCTCTGTCAGCTATCACTGGTCCCTCACTCAGTGTCCTTTCAGTACTGCAGATGTAGCACAGTTTAAGTGATCATCTACAGACTAAAGCACTTGACAGCCACTTCACAGACAACACTAAACCCCAAGGATTTAGAGGCTGCTTTTGCTCTTTTCTGTAAGTGGGCACTTGGGAAACTCTTGCTTGCCTCAGCATCTCCAGACCACTTCACAGGTATAGAGCTAGCCTGAAGAAAACCACAATCTCCTCTGGCAGGGCTACAAATACATTTACAGATATTAACAGTGACTTGTGAACGGGTGTAAGGTATTTGTGTTGACAAAACTCCTCTTGTGCACCACAACCAGCAGTACAACTTAGAGTTCATCAACTTAAGGGCAGAAACATTCTGAATACAGCAAACTACATCTGTTTCTGTACAGCAGTCTCCTCAGTATACTAATTTTTATTGTAACTACCTTTTCAAGACTACAGACCAACTCAGTTGACCTTATTGATTAGACTTAATATATATAATCCAATTGGAATACAGAATGGTTGTGCTGCTTTTAGTTTACATAGTCTCTTTGAGTAAAGTTTAAAAATACCTGACTCCAAACAAGTGATTTGGATTAACTGACTGACTGCACTCTCCAGTGAGGTTCCAGACACAAAAGTACTACAGGTACTGAGGCTGAAGGAAAACACACAAAAGCTGTCTTTAAAGTACCCCTAGAGAAAGCTTTCAATTGCCTTTAGCATGGGATTCTCCTTATTATGTTTCTGTGATTTAAAAAAACAGGAAAAGGGACAGAAATGAGCAATTGTTAAAACGGTCACAGAAGAATGATTTGACAAGATGGGACATGAGAGAACAGTGTGTCATGATTTAATTCCATTAGAGAACAAACATCCTTAGGAGACAAAGCTGGTGCCAAAAACACCTCCTTCTAATTCAATCAACCTGCTAAATGTTGGCTGAGTCATCCCCCCAGCCCCAAAAAAATGAAGCAAAAAATATTTTCTAGATCTGAGATCTGTGTCCCTGACATGATCAGAATGAGTAAAACCACTTTTGTCCCAAAGTCTTAATTGGCCACCATTGTAAAGGGAGTGACTAGACCAAGAGAATTACTAACAAGATATGTGGCAAATAGCTTTAGTGGGCAGTGCCTGCATTTTCAAGCTTTGTGTTAAATCCTCTTCCTGACTCTTGTATCTTACCTCTGGTATTATGTCAGACTTTGAGAAAGAAATGCTGCAACAGTGCCATCTCTAGCAGGCTGTTGAGGCAGAGTGAGAAGGAAAATACCCTGGGCCAGTGCAGCAAGGAAGCTTGAGGAATTCACCAATTGCAGGTGAACTGGATGGCCAGACATGGGACAGACTGCAGCATCAACATACACCTTACATTTTTCAGTTCAGTGTCCGAGCAGGCATAGAACATGAATGTCCATCGACGTCTTTTTAATGTTCAGGCTTTGTTTCTAAATTAAGCAGTATCAGCCCAGTAGTATACTTGAACATTTGGATACAAATGACAAAAAGGTTCAGTTGAAAAAATGAGCAATTTTACATCTTCTCACTTTTCATGGAAGCACAGCAAGTTAAGTCTAAAATGTGGAACAAGACTCTGCTTATACACAGGGTTCCACAGATAACCAGGCTGATCAACAAAACAGCAGCAGACTATGCAAAAGAAGAGATGGCTAATGGTGTCCAGGCTGTATCTCAGTGCCACAGGCAGGAGGAAGCTGCTGGGCCCTTTGTACACCTGGATTAAAGGCATGAGGGCATGAATACCACAGCTACAGTACATCCTTGTGTCAAAAAATGTCATCTTGCTCACAAAGCTGCAGAAGCCATATGGACAATCTCTCACAGAAGAATTTAAAGACTTACATATTCAATGTATTAGAAAAAAAGATTTTGGTCTTACTTTAAAATTAACTTTCTGCAAAAGGAGACCAGACTAGAATCTGTGCTGTTGATCTTAATTACACTGGTGCAGGTAGCTCGTGCTGGTGGTGGTTAGACTTTTGGCTCCCACCCAGTAGAGCATCTCTACCAGCTCCATCCAAGTTTTCTTAGCCTGAAATATTAATCAAAAACAGAACTCTAACAAATATCACTATTTAACACATCTACACACACACACATTAATACTGGGGTGGAACTTCAGAAACAGTTGCCTTTGCAGAAAGTCAATTTACACGGCAAGACCAAAATTTTCATTTCTGCCGTGAGTTTACACTCATTGCGCCTAGTAGAGGGAACTGCAAATCAATTAACTGTGACAATCAGGAAGGGTACCTTGTATCTTTTGGATCAAGTCACTGGGACACTGCAATGAAAGGCTAGGTCTTAACTTGCACTGGGGGAGTGGAGGGAGGGAATGGGTGACAGCAGAGGAAGCAGGAATGTGTGCAACTCAATAGCTTTACAGAATGAGCTGCATAAAAGCACACTCCCTTATCCATGCAAAAGGAAGTCTGAGTGAAATCACATGTATTAAACCACTCAGTTTCTCAAAATAAAGAAAGCAATAGTGTCACTGTGCTGTATCTGGAAGTTAAATCTAACTACCTCCTTTTGTCTACACACAGAGTACTTCACTCTAAGAGAACCTTAATCCCCGCTCCAAATCCCTTCCAACTCCATAACCTATAGACTTGTCAACAGATACAATTTTAAAAGTCAGCCATAGAAATGATGTTAAAGCTGGGAAGAAAGGAAATATAATTCAAATAACAGTATAAAATTTCCCCCTTGCTCCATTATTGCCCTTTTTTTGCCACTGCTAAGGAGTTTTGTGTTCTCAGCTCCTTTCTGCTCCCTCTGTACATAAAACTAATCTTAATAGCTTTACTCTCTCTCAGGCAACTCTTTTAAAACATCCTAGAGGTCTCTGATGACCAGCAATGACATTCATCTGTGCTGATAGCCATCCCCCCTCCACCTCCCCAGGAACAGTCAGAGGTGGAGGAAATTATTCTCTCAACAGTGTTACTGGCACTGCTGGTGTGTTCCCCTCATTCTGCCATTCCCCTTGCACTGCCCTGCTGAGCAGAACCAACTTGAGTGCCACAGCCCTGTGCTACTGCAAGAGTTTATTTGTGCTGAACAACTCCTGAACTGGCTAGACTGGCTTTTGGATAAACAAGATGAAAGGGGAGTGGCACAAGGTGTCCTAGGAATCTATCTACATAGAACCTAAGAACAGCCAGTGCCTTACCTGCTTCAGCCACATTTAGGAACAAAATTGCCATAAGAAGTTCTTTCACTCCACAATTCTACTACTAAGTCTGTCCCCATTATGAGGAATATCATATGTGTCAACAGGACACTGGCCTGTGCAGTGTGGCACAGAGCAGGAGATGTCCCCTCCCCTAGAAGAATACTGGGTAAAGCAATTGTCACTTTACTGCCCTTTAAGCTTCTCTGTACCAAGAACAAAACCAATACAAAAGCATACACCTTATAAAGAGGCCTAAGTCATAAATCTGGATGACCAGAAGGCTTTGTCACTTCTAAGAAGGGTGTCCAATTTCAAACTCTAATGCAGTTCCCTCTCCTTTGTTTTCTATAGGTTTGGAAAGTGGATAGAAAGAAAGGCAGTTCTCACAATGGCTCTCCTTCAGAAAAGATACCAAGATCAGCAGAAAATAAAACCACAAAGAATAAAGTTTTTACCACCAGGACCTATTACTGTGCCAATTTCCCAGCAACAGGATACTCCTTCTTATTTCTTTGTTTTACTGATGTCTGTGTTCTGCTGTCTTCAGCCAGTTCAGTCATGTATTTGGAGGACAAGAGGGAGGGAGAGGGCAACCAGGGATATCCTTTTTTGTGGCTTGCTTTGAGGGAATTTGCCAAATGCATGTTCTAGAAATATCCCTGCTACCTTCCTAAGTTTTCACTACCAAGCAGCTATGATTTCTTCACAGCTAACTATGGAGCTGTCATCAATTTACATGTGGATGAAGCATTTTAATCCACTTGAAGGGATTTCCAGTTTCCCAGTCAAAGATATTAAATGAAAACATGGTAATTTGTTAGGTTTTGTCCTCTTGAGCAGATCATTTGCTATTAACATATCATATTTTGATATGACTGCCCAAGAGAATTCCACCTTTTTCTTTTTTATTGTGTTTTCAAAGCATGCTAGAGAAAATTCAAGACTCCTGAAACAGAATAAAGTAATCTGCAAAAAGTGATAAGCTGCCAGCCAGGTGTAACTTATGGTCATTTGTCTATGCATTACTGAACATGCCGATGTTCTGACACAGCCTATTTATTCACAATGTTTTCAATGGAATCATAGAATGCATAAAAGCTTTTCCAGGAAAAACTGTCAGAGTTCCAGTAAAAGGACTCAGATTCCTGCTACATGACTCAATGACACATGCTCTAAACTAGGCAGTGAAAGACAACTGTATCACAAGAGACACCGCAACTGCTCACTCTGCGAGAGCCACCAAGCTCTGAGCACTGGTGGCCACTGCAGCTGCTCAATTACTACAGCTCTGAATTATTTTTTTAAAGGGCTACAGAGCTACAAACAACTTCAAACATCAGGTTTGTCTCTGCATTACCCTTCACTAACTAGATCATGATCAGAATACCAGAACCTTGCTCAAAATCTACTACCACTAGAATTCAAGCTTTGTCTGTTTAAGCTTAATCTCAGAACTTTGCTCCTAATAATCAATGCAAGTATTTCAAATTAATTTATCCTTAATCAAAATAAGCTGCATTTGTTATAAACAGTGGATCTAGCCTGGTTCAGAGAAGGTAATTTCTACAAATGTATGGTGAGATTCTTTCCTACTTTAATGAAAACCAAAAAGCAAACCTACGTAACTTCCTCTCAACTATGCACAATGCACTTAGCATACAATTTTACTAGCCTGTTCATACTTCCTTATATTTGGACAGTGACAATTCTTTTTTCAAGTAATCTAAATACAAATTTGCAATTCAAAATCTTACAGCACGTGGAACTACTTAAGTTTAGAAGCAATTTTTAGCTTCATGTGCTGCTAAAAGTTTTCAGAATATAGCTACTAAAATTTTTGAGCTTTTGAACTGTAAAGCAATGAGCAATGTTTGGCAATTTCAGAGAACTTTATACTAAACAAACACATTCTTTTAGCATGAAAAACTGTACTCCTTGAACCTCCAAAGCCAATTCCAGCCATGTAAAGTTTGGATTTCATTTCAATTTTTCCTTCCAGCTTGCCATGCAAAGTTCCTAGTGATACTGCACACAGCAAGGTCAACAAGACAATTGAACAGTAGTCTGCAGGTATCAGTACTTGAATCCATCTTATTAGCTAAGGAGTCCCTTCAACACACTTCACTGCAAGAGGACAAGACCTTAACAAGAAATATTCAGATTCTAACACACCCATACTCTTCAGTCTCAGAAGAATAAAGAAACACAATAATTTAAAACGTAACATACAACTGTAAGGCAAGAGTAGAAGTTTGACAGTCATTGATTCTGACCAAGAAATCAAATAACCTTTCTTAGAAAACGCATTAAATTCTCGTGTATCTACAATTAAGCTATGAGAACAATTTTTCCCAGGTTTTGAGCAACTTGGGGATATTACTAAAGGTGATATCCATGCAAGGTGCTTCCTCTACCACCACACATTTATCTTGTGACTGAAACAGATTACATTTTATCTGCTGTGAGAAAAGCAGCTGTACACATAAAACTGAATCTTTCCACTAGATGCTACAAATTCCAGCTCTGGAACTTCCTAGAACATTCTACTATAAATACAGAAAAGTAGTAATTTTGAAATGTTGCCAGCAGCCACTATTTTCTCAATAGAAACCTAACTAAAATATGTCACAATATTCAGAAATATGCAGACACATAGATAGAAGCACACTTCTGATAAAAGCAGCCTGGTCATTTCAAGAAGCCCAAATCCTGACAACCATTTCAAGTATTCAACTCAATTTGAAGAAAAAAATATTCAGTATTTGCATGAAGAATACCCTGCAAGAAACTATTTCTGCATCCTAACAAAAGACAGCTATTCAGTACTTCAGTGTCTAATAGAACCAGAGTAAAGTTTGAGCATGTTTTAAAGTAATGGAGAACACTATTCTAAACTCACGATGAGTAGAAATATGTAAGTAACAGTTTAGAATTGGAACGCTGTACACTCCAGAGTATCACTTAAACATTTGCTTTCAAAAGAATTGTATGAACTCCTCAGCAGGTCCCAGAGAACATTACAGTACTATTTTACTAGGAGCCTTCAAAATTCATAGTTCAATGGCTTTAGTGAAAGCAATTGTGGGATGAAGCCATGCTGTTATTCCTCCAGCACAAACACACCACACAGTAACAGGACAAAACTTGTAAAAAGCAGCAGGATCAAAAAGGTGAAACAGGAATAAATGCACACACTGAACACCAAGATCCAGGTAACCAAGAAGAAAGACCAGAACCTGTTTTAACAGTTCCTGCCACCTAGCAACTACCTGGAAAAAGGTACACTCTCTCTCTACTAGGTAGTAAAGATAACAACATGCGATTGTCCACCTGCTCTGAGTGTCAGAACCCAAGCTCTGAAGAATAGCCAGCTGCTAAAAAAACGAAAATTAATGTGGCTTTACACATGCTTTGCTTTCAGCTTGGGAAAATGTGGCAGAGGCAGCCAGAGACAGCCAGCAGCCGTGCCCAGACAGCTGGAGACACAGCACCCACGCTGCCCCCGCACTGAGAGGAGCCCAAGGGGACGGGGCCAGCGCAGCAGAGCCAACCCCAGTGCGGCACTTGAGCGGCTTCTCCGCCGGCCTCGCGGTTGCCCTCTGGTGGCCACGGGCTGCCCCCAGCACCCGGCACCAGAGCCGAGCGCTGCGGACACTTCCGCCGCCCCGCCCCGCTGCAAGGCACTCCACCGCCGCCTGAAAGTAAAAGTCACCTTGTCACTCAGGTCAGCCTATTGATACGTAAACGAGCGACAATTCTGAGTCACCAGAGAAAATCCAAGCAGTATAGTTACCAGCTGTGAAACTGCAATTATCAGCGGCACTTGAAAGTGCAGGACACATGATTTAAGAACTTGAGTTTAAGAAGCAGGTGAAAAAGAACAGGAATTGGCGTTGCCAGCTAAATCCTGTAGCCTAACTATTTTGTACTGAACAACCCCAACGCAGCATTTCATTTATTGGATCCTTGGTGCTCAAGAATTTAAGGCTACTCACATGAAAGAAATATTCTGTCATGTAAAATCACAGAATTTTTTTTGGGCTTGGAAGGGACCTCTAGAGATCATCTAGTCTAATCCCAAGGCAGAGTTACCGAGAGCAATGAGTGATGCAGTCTATCAATATATTTAGGTCCTGTCTTACCTATTGGAACTGGAAACTGGAAGACACTGAAGAATTCACTGCTGAATATAAAATACTGTTATTTTAGTTCAGAACAGAGTAGCTGATGCTGTGTTGAGTCCCTTGTTTTAGAAGATAATTAAATGGAATTATAAGCCATACTAAATATACCATTTTGCCTAAAGTTTCATAATTAAAGCAGTGAAAAGAACACAGTTTTAAAGCTCCTTTCTTCCTACTTACCTAGCAAATTCAGCCAGTTGCTTGGGGTCTGAGAGGTCAATGCCAGGTATTCCACCAGGAGGAAGTTTCTTCCCTGTCATGTACTCTGAGTAATCTGGAGGAGAATTCTCTCCAATGATCTGTTCTTCCACCACTGTTTCATGGTCAATATCCTTTTTATCATCTGAAATACACAAAATACTGAATTCAATACATACTAAAGATCAAAACAGCATACAATTTATTAGGCTACATCTCAATACAAATTTTGCTGCACATTTAAAAGAATACACTGCATTTCCAGATTTCCACACTAATTGTGAAGAGCAAAATGACACCCATACAGTTACAGCCTAAAGAACAAAGAAAGAATACAGTGAGTGAGGGGAAAAAAGCAGAAATTGCATATCTACTTTAAGCACAAAAAAATACAGAAATTAGTAGAACAATCCTATAAATGTTGGCTGCACTTGAAAGATAATGTACTTTTCCTGAAACAATGCCTAAGAATTTAATTCCCTTAACCTCTTCAGGACTAATCTTCACTATACCCACGCTGATACTCAGCAGCAGTGTCCCTAACTTTGTAAGCCTATCAGAAGAGCAGCAGACACTTACCCTAAAATGTCAGGACTACTGATCTTGACTTCAGAATCTTCAGACTTCCCTGACATCCAAGAGAAGTGTCATAGAGACAAGAAATTTAAAAATAACTGCTGATGGGCTTCAGCACCTGCCTGTAAAATTAAGTTTTTCTCACATTTGCAGACAGATCTCAAAGAAAGCAAGTAACTTAAATAGTGTCTCTCTCTCCCAAGGGGGCTTCTTCCTTCTGTGGCAAAGGCCAGCCTAAGCTCTCTCCCACTCCACTATGTAAACAGCAGACTGGGATTATTCAAAGCTTTGATCTGCAAGCCAGTTAAGATACTCTTGTTTTCTCTGCTCTAGAGCTCCTCCTATGAATTTGTGCTCAAGGACTGCAGTGAAATCAGGTAGAAGACCTGCTGTTGCTGTCTACTCAAATTCATACCTTTGAAAACATTGTACCATGCTTTCTATCTCCTCTTGCTATTTTATAACAGAAACATCCATCTACGTTCCTCACTGCAGTGTTCACAGCAGCAGAAAGAAGACACAGCACCTACCCTATTTTCCACCCTCAAACACACCTGGGACAACAGATGTATATATGGCTGTAACTACTCAGCTCAATAATACAACTTGACAGTACTTCTCCTACTATGTGTATGGGGAGAAGATTCTGGAAATCGTTTTATACACAAGAGGCTATACAAAAATAACAGGAAGTTTTATTTTACAGATATTGCTTAAGCAGTGGAAACACAAGGTGGTAGGACAGAAATAGTATTTCACCAAATGAAAAAAGATAGGAAAACATAAGGCAGCAAACAAAAGACAAAATGTTTTGGGATTTTTCCCCTAAACAGAAACACAGGAAATAACATTAGTCATTACTCAGTAACTTAGGCTAGGGAAGAGAGAACAAGACAAGCAAATAAAAGAAATATACCAGATACAAATTTCTATTCCATTTGTAATGCCTGCTTTTAATGTTTGCCACCAAGCTATTTCTAGAAATGTTACTGCTAGTTTGAGGTTTAATCTGATCTACCAGATCAAATAGCAGTTCATGTATATTCCATGGTGAAAGAGGAAAACAGACTCCAACGCTGCAAAGACAGAAGTGTAAATAAGAAAATACTACCTGCAGCATTAAACTCAAAATAAACTACAAAACTGACTACTGACCTTTTTAGCTGTCCGCTCACCACCACACTACCTTTCAGTCCCTACCAGTGCTTTAAAAAAACAATTGAATTTACCTTAAGCAAGGATTATACCTTAAGTTTTACAGCAATTGAAGGAGTTCCAAATTCAAGTCAATAAGCCTCCAGTTTGGCAACAATTTGTTCTTTCTAACAGAAGCTTGAAAAAAGACTGGGAGGTCAGAATGGCACAGAATTTTTGCAAAGCTAAAAGTGACACCTTCTCTGTGCTGCAGACTAGAATGAGATCAGCTGCCCTCAACGTGGCCATTTCAACAGCTACCTAGAACATGCAGTTTGACTGTTTGATGACATTCATAACACAGACAAGTTTTCATTTCCAGTCTCACATCAGATGCATGAGTCAACTGGGAAATTCTGTATACGTTCCTAAAGATCTTCTTTCCTTCCCTAGTGTAAAGGTTTGCTATTCCAGTGCTTTCTTGCTATTTGAGGACCAAACTGAAAGCCAGCCTTCAGTGGCTTTACTTCTCAAAAGCCTGCCAACAGAAGTCAATTCCACAGCCACTTAATTCCACAGACTACTGGAGCAAAACACAAAAAACTATAAAGATATTGCTTGGATAGAGTAAAACATAAGAGAAACGATTGTTTAATATATTAACAGTTATATGAAAATAAAAAAACCACCACATTTTCCTATAACAAAAAACTGCATCTCTACAGCAGCACACACCTCCGCGTCTAAAAACAAATTTAAACCAAAACAATAAAATACATAACAGTTACCTTGAAGTGTTACATTAGGCTAATATTTCTGAAAAAGTAGCAGCAGACTTCAGTACCTCATTAGTATTGTGACCATCCTGTGACATTATCAGGTCATTGGGAAAACAAAAACACAAAAAATAACCCCCCCACAATTTTTTGGAGGAAGTCTGGAAATGGAAATACTTTTCCAATGTCCTCTATGCACAAATTTACTGTATTTGTGATGGCCTATCAACCTGGACTAGGCAGTTCAAAGTCTGGAGGGTAAAGTGCAAGCAAACTTTCACTCAGGCTGATCATTCTCACTGAAAAGTGTGCAAATTAACTGTTTGTTGTTTTTTGTGTTCAAGCAAGTCCTGATGCCTACTACAGGCAAATAACTTCCCCCTTTTTCTCTCACGAAGCATCAGAGAATCAAACATACTGCATCCAAAGCAAAGCAAAACACAGATACAACCCTAAAATTACAGTGACAACTCTGGAAGCCACCCTTGCAAATTATATACAGACAGAACCAGGGAGTCAGGTAAAGGAAATGAACTACTATATATACTATCTGATCTACTTTGTTTTATCCCTTAAAACCACCTGAGAGTATAGCAGACTCAAATGTAAGGCATTCAGCTGAAGCACTGTTCTTATAGATCCAATGCAGCCTTCTGTAACCAACTTGGAACACAATTTTAATGGCCTCCCCCTACATCCTTCTATGCCAATTTACATTAAGGTAGATACTTAGTCTAAACTGGGTTGTTCCGTGCACCTTTTTAGGACATACCCTAACACATCTTCATGTTCAGTGTCCTTCCATCTGCACCTCCTCTATTACTGAACAGGGAGAACTCATTGTTGTTCAATCAGTTTTCATCTGAGGAAAACAGGGTGCAAAAGAGAACTCACGAGATAGACCTGGTAGGAAAGCAAGGACACCTGATCCTACAGGTTCCTCCTCAAAGCACCACTTAAAAGACATTCTACTTAGCCACTAAAAGGATGAACATTTAAGCTTAAAATATGATCACACAGTTAAACACATTTGCTTTTAGGAACAGCTGAAAAGCAATTACAGGATAAAGGATGAATTCAGCAGCTGTGCAGTACCAAGGCACTGTGGTAACAGCTTGGTTATTGCTACCACATTGCAATCTCCTCAGGCAAATTAGTTCATTGGTCATGTTTGGAAGCAAAGAACTGTAATTAGCTTGTTAAATAATACAGTTATTTAGCAGACACTTCTGAATGTTAAAATTCCATTTTGCACAGTATGTCATTTTTTAACCTAAACGGCTGCTAGGTTACTTTCCTTCTGACGTGCCTTGCACACAGATGGAGAACAGGTTCTTCTTTCCCTGTGTCACCCATCTCTTATTTCACACCACTGAGACATGAACTGACAAAACCAGTGCATATATCAACAGTCATCATCTGACTTCAGCACTTATGAGACTGTGCTGAAGCACTATGACCTTCTGAATGGTCAGCATAGGAGTGACTCCAGTGCCCCAGGGAAGGATCCAACAGCACATTAGAGGATTGTAGAATAAAGGTGGGCTAAGAAGCAAATTAACCGAGTCATTTTAGATGGTGAACCACATTCATGTATTTCACTTTCAAAACTGAAAATACATTTAAAACAAATGCAGAGAACAGTCTACCTTATCACTGGAAAAAATGTCAGGGCAGATTCAATACTTACAGCAGAACCCTGTATCATTGTCTTAATCAGAGACAGAAATAGATTGTCATCTTAATATTTTAAACCAGAGAATCACTTTCTGCCTCCATTATAACAAACTTTATAAGAAGCTCATTACCTGTCATTGCAAAGCATTTTGGCCATCCTTGATACAGCCCCACAACTGAACTAAGTGACTCATCTATCATTTATACTCCATAAGAGAACTGATGGTTATTTTTCTCACCTCTGCAATCTGATGAAGTAAAATGAAAACCTTTTTAATTTTTTGAGACATTGAAAGTTTCAGAGATTTTGAAGAACCTTCTAGAAACCCAACACGAACTCCCAAACTTCCAAATAAGGGTCCACAGCACAGGCTTCCCGAATTATCAAAAATAATTTCCAAACCATGCATGTAACTTCTGTATCTTTATCTTTCCCATCTAGGGATGGGACACTTGAGCAGTCTAACATCTGTGGGCAATGTCTGGTTGTGCTACTTTAGCCCTTAGCTTGCAGATTATGCTTACAGTAACAGTTCAAGCAAACACCTATTTCAGGTTTGGAAGCTTGACAGAGTCATTACCTAGAAGATGTAGTTAACACTAATCCATTTTTTCACCTTTGAATTTAAGCCCAAATTGCTTGAAATTTCCAGCATTTGGTGCAACCAGCATTTAAGCACCACCTTCCCAAATGTTCCTGCATGCAAGAATCAGTTTTGCAAGCACCATCTGACAAAGTGATTTCTCACGATCTTTCCCCTCCCCCTTCGCTATTGTGCGCCCAACCTGGAAAAACTCACTAAAGACAATGATTCAAGCTGAATGCAGCAAAGGTACAAATAAATTCCACTTGATAAGAACAATTTTTCCAGAACTAACTGGGGTGTCTCACTTGGACTACATGCAATTAAACTATATGCAATTTTCTGATACATATATTTGATAAAAAGTAAACACACTACAGGAACATGATTGAACTATCCACCATACACCCTCTTAACCCTTTCAGAAATACACCTTCATTCACTTCTTACTTTCACAAACACATGAAGAAAGACAAATAATTGTATTCTTAAGAACTGAAAAGCTAATCTGAACAAGAACAAGGCACTCATGTTTCAAACGAAACACTTTAATTGTGGGTCACAAGTTTGATATCACCATAGATACCAAGGTGATAAAAGAAGTTATGGTAAGTCTAAATTGTTGCCAACAACAGTACTGCAACTTCTAAGAAACCACAGAACAAGACAAGGATTAAGTAGTCCCCTTTAGTCACATTGCTATATATTTCACAGATTATTTCTACACATTTCAAGAGGCGCTACAAAACATGTTATACTCATTTATGGAAAAAGATTTATGATTGGTTAAATTTAGTACCACCCCTGTACAAGCCAATGTAGTAGCACCAGCAAACAGTAACAAGGAATTAATTCACATTGTCTTCCCACACTGTGGTGAGCAAAGGGCCCTTCTTCCCAATTCAAAATCCCATGCCCAGCAATATAGGGCTCATTGTTTTATCCTGATGCATGGCCTTATTGATCACTTGTCTTTTGATTAACTTTTCACTTAGCTTTTAAAACAGTCAACTGAATCAGCATGCAAACAAATCTTCATTTGTCAAAATACAGAGTCAAACCTACTATATTTCTTCAAAATAAAGTAGTTTGATTCTTCAGGGAAACTTTAGAACTACCCTTTTGCAAGCCAGTGATTCTAGGTGTTTTGGCCTTGATTTAGTTTGAGGTTTTTTTTGGGGGGGTTACTTAGGTTGGGTTTTTTTGGGGTTTGGGCGTATATCTCTCTGCCTCAAGTTTTGTTTCTTTTTCAATTTCTCTGGCAACAATTCAGCCTCTGATGTTTCAGGGAAAAAAAAAAGGAAAAATAAAAAAATCAGAAAAAAAGGAGGAAAAAAAATCCCTATCATTTGACCACATCAGACTCCTTCTGTAACATGAAATAAGCTGCATATGAGGTGTAAGAGCCTATCCAATATTCTCAGTAAAACCTCACAACTCTCAACTGAGAAGGTTATTACCAAGGCTGTTTGAAGCTGGCGGGTGGTGCCTGCATGCACAAAGGGAGGGAAAGTCAAACTTGTTCCCTATATATTTGATTTTGCTTTTGGAAGGGTGTTTTTTGGCAAGTCAAGTCACACTAGGTATTCCTTATTATTCTGCATCATGAGTTAAATTTAGTTGAGTTAAATGTAGCAATGCAATTCAATGTCCAGTTAATTATAAGTGGGTATTATTCCTACTCAGCTCCATGGTCATGCTCCTAAACAAGAAAACCATCAAAATCAATAAGGCTACCCCTGATAAAAAAGCTGTGTATATGGGAAGAGAAGAAAATTTATTGATTATATACATGCTTCACTTTGGCCAAGTAATAATTAGCATGCAGTCCTAAGGAAGCATCCTATCAGGCACTCAGAATTTCCAAGTGCAAATGCATGCTAGAAATTGTCAATTGATCTCAGCGAGGTCCTGTATCCTGCCAGCTCATGAGTCATACAGCCACTTGCATTCAGCTACCTCCAGCAGCTTCCACAAGCCAGCAGACTATATTAGTTTCTATTATCTTTTATCTTTCTTGGATGGTCCATTCTAATAAAACTACTAGCAAGGGGATTTATTCAGTTTCATACAGTGATACAGAAGCACACTGAAAACCATCCTACTAAATAGTATTTGGGAAACTCTTCATCAAGAAGTAAAGAACTACGATCAAACTCATTGGGTTGTCAACTGACATGCCCAATAGTGTCAGATAACTCTGTGAAACTTGCTAAAGTAGTCACCTGTATTTAAAAAGAGATTAAAAATCCATAGCACTGCGCTTTCCATCTTTTCAGGCAAGAGAACTCAGCCATCCAAAACACCTTCCCTTCTACACCGCCCTTTCTAACAACTTCCACTCATTTGCAAACATTGCAGAATAAAAACATCTTCGACTACATCAAAAGCTTCAAGACTACCTCTATCTTACTAGACTCCTTCTAAAAAATTCGAAAGAGCACAAAAATTATGATGTGCAAAACAAATTACCAACTTACTATTCAAAAAACACCCACCAATTTAAATATGACATGAACTGTATTATTCGACCTATTTTTCACACATTTATGTAACTTACGGACAGAACTCTGATTACAGAGCATTGCTGCCGGCAATACATTTTCGTAAAAATTAAAAAAAAAAAAAAAATGAAGGTAGGGTAGGTGCATGTCAGCTTTACTCCAAGTCCCATAGATACTAAATACCTTCACAAGATTTTATTGCCTTTAGAAGACACTCCCACACACACACCAAAAAAAAATCCTCAAAAAACACAGAATCTCCCACGACAAAGTCTCCCTGTGCCTACTTTAAAAGCTTATTTAAAGCTTCAGACCTAGTCGAGGAAAAGCCCGACGGTTTCCGAGCGCCAGCCAGGAATTGCCCCTTTCCTGCCCGCGGCTCCCAGGGACGGAGATCAGCTCCGGAGCCGCCCCTCCCGGCCGTCACCCCCGGCGCCCCTCGGGCTCTGAAGGGCCGCTGGTTTGCGGCCGCCCCCTCCGAGCCGGCGGGAGGCGCGGGCAGCCCCGCGGGGGCGAAG